>CAHIKZ030003024.1:67500-135000 GCA_903632075.3 Acanthosepion pharaonis | reverse complement strand
TGAGTCAAAATTCAATAGAATCAAATTAAAAAACTCAGAAATTTTCTTATCAATGGATGGAGAAAAGTTAAATTTTTATAGATAAAAAGAAGAAGAAAAATAAAAAAAAAAAAAAAAAGAAATAAAAATAAGAAATTTCTTTATTTATTAAATTTTAACATTTTAAAAGATTATATCAATTTAAAATAATATTCAGCCGATTTTCACTCCAAATTTTTCTTTCCAAAGACTTTAATCGATTCAGTAATATTAATTCCACTTTCCATATTTTGAAAATCGGAATTTTTATTGGCATTTACAAAAAAAATTGAAATTGGAACATATATATATATGGGGATAAATGGTCTGCTAAATTGAACGCGGCTTATAAAAAAAAATTCGTGATCGAATTTGCTTTTCAATGTTGAATATGTTATATTTCCCTTAAATTAAAAATAATTTCTATTTTTAAATAACATGACGATTAAATTTTGAAAATGTTAAAATTTGTGGACAGTTGGAGTTCAATAATGAATTATACAATATTTATTTATTTTATTATATATTTTGGTTTGAAAAATGGCATTTTTCCTGGTCAATTTTAAAAAAATATGAATGTGGGTTTTTTGTTGTTCTTTTTATAAATGAATCTCCTGTGTGAAAAAATATCTAATTGTCAATAAAAAAAAAAAAAATAATATATAGGTCGCGTAACAACAATAAACAAATTTTTTAAAAATATTTTAATTCTAATATTTTTTTTATCACAAAATTATTCTTTTTATAATCTATCTATTTAAAATCTATCAAATATCTATCTATCTAAAAAATATTATCTAAAATAAAATTTTAAACTCCCTTCAAATTAATTTATCTAAGATTTTCATCTATAAATTCAAATATCTAAAAAATAAATGATTTATAAACTATCAATATCTTTTTCATATATATTTTTTCCATCTATCTATCTATCTTTATTTATCTTTCTATCTATCTATCGATAATTATTGAAAATGTTTTTTCAATATATATTTATTTTATATATATTATCATTATCTATTTGAAAAAAAATTATATATATCTGTTCCATATTTTTCTTATATCTTTTCATTCAATTTTTATTTATATATATATATATCGTTATCTATTAAAAAATTTCTTCATATTTTATCTATTATCAAACTTCATTGTATATTACATAAAGTATATATATATATATATATATAAATTTTTAAATATATAAATATATATTTTTATCATAAATATTTCATATTTCTTAATTTTTCATAATCTTTTCATCTTATAAATTAACATTGAAAATTTCATATATTATATTCTTTTATTCAATCATCTATGAAAATCTAATCTATTATAATTATATATATATTTTATATATATTTTTTATAAATTTATTTTATTTTATATATATATATATATATATATATATATATATATATATATTGTTTATCATATATATATATTTAATGTATTATATATGATATATTTATAAATATTTTTAATATAATTTAATATATATATTTTTTCTATATATGAATATATTTATATATTTTATTTATAATATAATATTATATATTTTAAATATATTTAAAAATATTTTTTATCATTTTTTTTTTTAATTCAATATAAAACATTTAAAATATCTTTTAAAATATATTATAATTATATCTTTTTTTTTATTTTAAAATCTAATGCTTTATTTTTTTTATTTTCCCATTTCTTCATGATCATTTATTTCATTTTATTTCTTTCAAATTAATCAACAATTTTTTCCAAATAAATTCCAAATATATTAAAAATATAAATTAATAAAATTTTAAAAAATTTTGAAAAGGATCTTTATTTTTTTGATATATCTCCAAAAATTTTAATAATCTATATAATTTCAATTATATTTCATACTTCATTTAAAATATTTCAACCTGAAAAAATTTTTTCAAAAAAGAATTTAATTTAATTGTTTTTCAAATGGCCATTTTTTGGATGTTTTTCGAAAAAATATTATATTTTTTAAAAAAATTAAATTTATCAAAATTTGAATTTATTTATATAATATATAATAAATTATTTGTATATAATAATTATATTTATTTTTCATTTGTTTAAAATCAAATTTCTTTAATATATTTTTTTTTTCAATTTTTTTTTTATATCTTAAAATTTTGTTTAACAAAATAAATATATTTTCTAAATTAATACAAAAATTCACTCTATTGAAAATTGAAAAAAAATTTGAACTTTTAAAAGATTGTTTAAAATAATAAAATTTTTCATACATATTTTTTTAAAATTTTATAAATATATAAATAGAAAAATATTTTGACGTTTATTTCCAAAGTTTTTGATTTCCATTCAAAATTTATTTTTCATTGATTAATTCATGTTTTAAAATATTTAATTTCAGTTTAAAAATTATATAAAAATAAAAAAAAAAATTAATTTTATTTGTATTTCTTCTTTTGAAAAAAAATATTTCATTTTTATTAAAAATATTTTAGACTAATTTCCATATACAGAAAATAGATATATATATATATATATATATATAATGAATCATGATATTTTAAAATTGATATAAACTTTGTGATCTATATATTTTATAACAAATATATATATTGATATATATCATATATATATATAATTGTATAATTTTTATTTTATATTTTTTTTTTTTGATCATTTTATATGTATTATTTTTTTTTTTTATCAATTCATAGAACATTGTGTGAAGTATTTTAAAAAATAATTTTAAATTGGAAATGATATTTTCATATTTAAATTTATATATAAATTTTCCCATATATTTATTTAAATATAATAAAATATTTCATTAAATATCATTCATTTTTTAAATTAGAAATAAAAAATCTTTAAATTGAATATATTGTTTAACATTATAAAATTTATATAATAAAAAAAAAAAAAAAATTCTAAAAAATTAAAAGTTTCTAATGAATTTAAATATTATATAAATTTATTTTTTTATATATTGAAAATTGAAAAATATATTCCATCTTTTCAAGATTTAATATATATATATATAGATAAATAAATAGTAATTATTAATAAGAATTCTTTGAATGTTTATTTTTAGATTAATATATTTTTACATGAATCATATATTTATTATAAAATTTTAAATAATTTGATATTTATGATTAAAATAATTTTGATATTATAATATAAAATTTAAAATATTTTTATATATATATAAATAGAATGAAAATGAAAAAAAAACAATGTATGATTCCTATATGATTTTATATATTATTAAATATATATAGATAATCATATTATATTATATTTAATCTATAATTTTATATATAGATATATATATAAAATTTTATATTTTAGATATATAAAATTTTGATAGAAATATATATATATATGTATATATATAATATATATGAATGTAATTCATATATTTTTATGAACTAGTCATTCTTTAAATTTTTTTCATATTAATTTTATTTATAATATAAAACATAAAAAAATAAATTTATATTTTTTTAGATATACAAATGAATTAGAAAGAAAAGATATATATTTTTTTATTTTTTCACATATGATAATAAATATATGAATTTTTTTTTTTGTTTTATATTTATATATATATAAACTATATATATATATATATATATATTTATATATATATATATAATATATATATTTTTAAAAGAATTCAATAATATATAAATATTCAAAAAAATTTTTTAGATAGATTTTATATATAATGATATTTATATGTATAGATAAATTTTAAATAAAAATTTTTTTGATGTTCAATGGTAATGTCATAATAAATCTTTACATTTCTCTGAAAATTATTTATCAATGGAAATTAAAGAACAACTTAATTTTATTGTAAAAAATCAAAACAATTGAGTCAATTTAAATTTAAAATATTTCATGATAATAATAACTTAAATTTTTTCTCAAAAAATAACATCATTAAATATAAATTAATTAATATTATTATTATTATTATTATTATTTTATTTTTATATATAAATAAAATAATAAAAATTTGATTTATACTTAAATAAAAAACAATGTTCTTTTTTTATTTTGTTCTTATCAATTTTTGTAAAAATCCTCTTATTTATTTCTATTTTTTATATCCAAAGAAAGAAAAAAAATAATTTGGCATTTCAAAAAAAATTAAATTCAATGTCACTGAATTATGGTCAAATTAATTAATTTAAAAGCCAGGATAAATTAATTGCATATTTTATAAATGATGTAATGGATAAAAAAAAGTTGAATTTATTCTATTATAAAATTTCAAATTTCAGTCAAATTTTCTTATATTGTACTTCCGATAAATATATCTTTGGGGAAAAAAATAAATAAAAATAATATTTATCTGTTTAATCTATTAAAAAAATGAAATAATATTTTATTATGTTAGAACACCCTTTAAATTACTAGAATGAAATTCCCGTTTTAAATCAAACAAAGGTATATATATATAAATATAAATAAAAATCAAAATTTGAACAAATTCTGTTGAAAAACTGACTAATGCATGGAATAATAATGCAACACAAAATGTACTTAGAACAAAATGTATTGAAACAAGAAAGTGTACAAAATATTTACATATAGTCTTTTGTATATTCCTGGTAAGACCGTTCCTGGAGAATGTGTTGACTTAGTCGCAGTCGGGCAGAGTCTCTGGTTGAATCTCTTGATTCCTCCCTCTTCTTCCCGGTACCAACCATATTTATATGGTCGGTACTCCCCTATGCAAATTAGGTGGATCCTACCACAACACATTCCCTTTTCAATCAATTATTTAAATAAATCGAACATATATTATTATTATTATTATTATTATTTAGGTGGTGTTTATTCTGTACTGAAGAGTATCCAGTCGAAACCAAGTTGGCAGCAAACAGAAGGTGCTATCCTCAGTGTCTTTGTTTTCCCTTATTTGGCAATTTCTAACAATGTTTAAAAATGCATAAAAATGTAAAATGGAACTGAAATATAAAAGGTCATATTTTGTTACCCTTTTGATAAAAAGTTATAAATTTTAACCCTTCTGCCTCATTTCCTTAGTCAAAATTCATTCTATAACCGGTATGTAATGTAATCGAAACTAGGAGAATGCCAAAACATAAAATCACCCTCAAACCAGTAATATCCCTTATTTGGCAACTTCCTGTTTTTTTTCAAAAAGTTGAAAAATAATGTTCAAGAAATGGATCAAAAATATGTTATTGAAAGACTCTAATAAATAGTTTAATAAAATTTATTATTTATTATAATAAACATAAAAAATCCGAACTAATCAAACCCAAAGAAAACAGGCCATAAAATCTACACTCAAATTTGTAAAAAATTTTTGGATCCACTGAGAATTCTCATTTCTCTTTCATATATTTCAATTTATATATATATATATATATATATATATATATATATATATATATATATATATATATATATATATATATAAATATTTTTGGCATCTGAAGGAAATAAATAGGACACCTAAAGTAAAATGGAAAATTATAAACAGGAATAGAACTTGTAAAACTTTTTATGACCCATGCCCTTTGTGCCTCCATGAAAATCTGCACATTATTAAGTTTCTAAATAATAAAAATCTATTAAACAATAGACATGAGTTAACGGTTTTTTGTCAACATCATCAAATTTTTGCATTGAATAATTAGCTAAAAACAAGCAAACAATATAAAATAATTTTTATAATCCATAGCCCAAATAAATAGTTTAAATACCCTACAAAAAAAATAACCCTTTATGAAGTCGTCAAAAACAAATGTTACGGCAGTTTTTTTTATATAAACACAAAACCCTTTCATAAAAAAATAAAATAAAAAATAAATAAATCTCCATAGACACGTAAACCAGACTAGGCGAAAACATCTTCCGTTTCAAATTTAGACACACCCACCTTACCCTGACTTGACATCTATGAAAGTAACTCTATACTGATACGTATTATTAACACCCAACACCGCCTACCTATTTTAAACAATCCGTCCTGGCTGTTAACATGGAAATTTTGATTTCAATTATGAATATATATTAAAACACGTAAATTTCAGAAATAAGTTATTCAAAAAAAATTTCGTTGGAAGATGGAACAGAGCTTACTTTAATTCAATTTAATTCAAATAATTATATTGAAGTTTTCGGCTTTTGTTTTGAAACATGAGACCTCTTATGTCGCGAGTTGGAATCATATTTTAAATAAATAATTATATATATATATATATATATATATATATATATATATATATATATATATATTAATAATAAAAACTATTAAAAAATTAAAATCTTCAGACACACTGGGTTTATAAATTATATTCTTTCGTTTTTTTATTATTATTTCGACCATCATCAGGAGAAAAATATTTCAAATGCTGGTAGCTCTTATCTTAAATAACAACTTAAAAGAGACTGTTTGACCAACACAAGGAATGTTAAAAATTCATGTTAAAAAGAAAAAAAAAAAAAAAAAACAAATGAAAACTACAGACAAAAGTTCATTTATATATATATATATATATATATATATATATATATATATATATATATTTTTTATTATTAAATACATAACCACCACACTATATCGTAATTCTTTTGTACTTATCGAAACTCAATGCAATTCACATTTTTTTCCTTTTTACCTCGTTATTTCACATTCCCGTAAAACCATGATTCTTGAACAATTTATGTTCTGCCCCCCAGAAGAAAATATCCGTGTCATATATATGTGTAGAACCAAAAAATAAACATATTAAGTCAATTAAGACTCTGAAGAGGAAGTCCTGGTGATCATCAGGTTTATCAAAAGCCAATAGGTTAAAACTAGAAAAAGTAATAAATAAACATATAAAACTAATTAGTCTGAGTAACAAACAAACTAAACAGTAAAGCAGACAGAGGCTTGAATAGAAATTAAACCCATTTGTCTTCATAGTTAAAGAAATCTAGCGAATACTTTGTTTATGGGAATATGTATAAAGATCGTTACAGAAATACATTTCAGTGTTGAAGTAAGTTCACAGAAAGGAAGCAACATAAAGTTTATATTTAGTAACAGTGTGTGAACGGTGGACACGTTCAGAAAAAAAGATTCTCCACACAGAGGTACAAACGTATAAAATATGGCTACTTTAAAAAAATGGTCAAGTAATAACATGATAATAAAATAGACCAATACAGAGAAAAAACACATGGCACAGTGGATAAAAGCGTTAGTTAGATCCAGTGACAGGACCCAAATACCCGGTTAAGTCAATAGAGTATTTTCAGAGGGGAATTAACAGGATATAACTGATAACTGATATCCATTAAACATGCCACGTGGAACTAGAACAGTCTATCCCAGTGAGTGAAATAAAGGGTTCAGTTCGACATTCCAACCACCTGAAGAGGGCCGGAGCGTACAACAGCCGAAACGTTGTCATAAATATGGCGAAAAAGATGAGGACAATAGTCCGAATAATGTAAATAGTGTATATAATACCTCATCTCAGAAATATAGACAGATACTGAAATATTTTCCAATTCTTGAAAATATTTGCAACAAAGATGAGGATAATAGTCGAATAATGTAAATAAATTAAAATAACCTCATCTCATAAATATAGACAGATACTGAAGGGCCGAAACGTTGTGATAAATATGGTGACAAAGATGAGGACAATAGTCCGAATAATGTAAAATAGTGTACATAATATCACATCTCAGAAATATTGACTGATACTGAAGGGCCGAAACCTTGTAATAAATATGGTGACAAAGATGAGGACAATAATCCGAATAAATAAATAGTGTACATAATACCTCATCTCAAAAAGAATATACAAACAGATACTGAAGGGCCGAAACGTTGTAATAAATATGGCAACAAAGATGAGGGCAATAGTCTGAATAATGTAAATAGTGTACATAATACCTCATCTCAGAAATAAAGACAGATACTGAAAGGCCGAAACGTTGTGATAAATATGGCAATGAAGATGAGGGACAATAAACCCATAATGTTTCAGTGTACATTATATTGCTCTCAGAAATATAGACAGATACTGAATGGCCAAAACATTGTAATAAATATGGCGACAAAAATGAGGGGCCAATAGTCCGAATAATGTAAATAGTGTACATAATACCTCATCTCAGAAATATAGACAGATACAGAGAAAAAAAGTTTTTAAAAGTCACGTACCGGTGATGGTAACATTGGGGGTAAGATTAGGAGGAAGATAAAACTACGTATTTAAATATGCTTGGGGTCAAGCTTTTTTAAAATTCCAGTGAAATATTAAACGAAATGAGCAAAAACGGCGAGGAATCCAAAGATTACCAAAAGAAAAAAAAAAAAAAAAGGGACAAAGAAAGAATGGTAAAACAATAAAGTTACCGTACTTTGGTAACATAACTATTTAACATCCTGAATCTTTAACCCCTTATTTTAGAATGTTTTTTCTTTATGGTCAACATCCTTTAAGATATCTCTCATTGTTTTTTTGTTTTTTTTTTAGTTACAGATGCAACCATTTTACTCGATTTATCACGTCACTTTTAAGATTGGTTTGTTTCTTTTGTTTTACGGCATATCAACCTCAATAGGTTATTTAAGGCCGACAAGATTTTTTTTTGCTGGTAATATTTTTTTAATTCAAACATGTATTGCTGCTAATATTTTTTCACTTGGTAAAACAGATTAGGAATGATAGCAAAAGGACAAAATATAATAACAACTACAAAGGAAAGGAAATTACGGAGAGACAAAAAGGACAAAGCACAAATTTCCCCGCAAAGAAAACCTGGAAGATAGCATTTTAATAAGTGAAAATAATTTAATCAGACGAAGATGCATATTATGATGTAAAGATTATGATCAACTAGTCATCTTTTATATGTTCTAGTCATTTCAGTTTATTAACTTGTTTTATAAAGTAAGAATTCGTTTAGTTTGTTTTACGGCATATTAACACCTCAATGGGTTATTTAATGCCGACAAGAATCTCTTTTGCTGGTAATATTTTTTGTTTCAAAAATGTATTGCTGGTACTAAAATCTTTTTTAACATTTTCATGCAGTTTTACGTTTGATTTGGTTTGGTTTGTTTACTGCATTCAACCTCAGTGTGTTATGTAATGTCGACAAGATTTTTATTATTGGTAACATTTTTTTCCTTCAAAAATGTATTGCTGGTAATAATTTTTTCAATTGGCAAAACAGGGATGAGGAAAGATAGCAAAAATATAATAACAGCTACAAAGGAAATTAAATTGCGGAGAGACAGAAAGGACATGGCACAAATTCCCTTAAAAAATCTTCGAAAAGTGTTCAGACATCCTAGCTCTCTGTGAAACTAATCTTCACTCTTCAATCCCCTCCTCTGATTTCTTGATTTCGGCTTACCTCCCACTCTTTAGAAAGGACTCTAAAATTCACATGCATTGCCTGGAAGTTTACGTCTGCAAATATCTCTTGCTGATGAGGGAACTCTCTTGAATTTCGAAATCATTTATACATGTGTCTCCGTCTCTCTCTACGTAACTCAGCTATTTCTCCATTCTCTACTGTTCCTCTTCCTCTCAAGAATGTTGCTTTGTTTTATGACATATCAACACCTCAATGGGTTATTTAATGCCGACAAGATTTTTATTGCTGCTAATATTTTTTTCAATTGGCAAAACAGAGATTAGGAAAGATAGCAAAAATATAATAACAGCTACAAAAATTAAAAAAATCTTTAGAGAGACAGAAAAATAAATCACATGGCACAAATTCCCTCCAAGAAAATCTGGAAGATGGCATTTTAATAAGTGAAAACGATGCAATCAGACAAAGATGCAGGTTTTGATGAAAATGTTATGATCAATGAGTCATTTTTCATATATCCTAGTCATTTCAGGTTATTACCTTATCTTATAAAATTAGAATTCGTTTGGTTTGGTGTATGTCATATCAACCTCAGAAGGTTATTTAATGCCGACAAGATTTTTATTGCTAGTAATATGTTTTTCAAAAAAATATTTTGTTCGTAATATTTTGTCTTCAAAAATTTATTGATGGTAATATGTTTTTCAAAAGTGTATTCCTGGTAATAATATATTTCCTTCAAAAAAATATTGTTAGTTATAATTTTTACAAAAACGTATTGCTGGTATTAAAACCTATTTTTTAAAATTTCATAATGTTTGACTCAGTTTGAGGTTTAACTATTTGCCCGATAGCTGAGAATTAACAGGTGCTATCACCCCAGGTTAAAAATAATGGACCTGGGGACACCAAAATTAAAAAATTTCAACGAGACAAAACATCCTGACTAGATCCTTGCTGCCATCGTAGTTTAACGTCTTACCGAAATTGTTTTATAGATTATCTGACTCAAACAAAGTATTATTTCATTTTTAAATCTGACAATCTGTGGTGTCATTTCCAACGAGAAACCTTAAATTTTTTCAAATTATCACCGAGAACGGATGTCTTTGAGAAACTAGGGTCATTCTTATAATTCTTCACTAGTAAGATGAACCATCGAAATTTGAACTTGGATCGCGTTTTCTTTGGAAAAACGACTCAGGTAGAATTTAAATTTTTTTCCCTCCTGCATTCAGTTAAATAAAAGTCACTAGAAGAATCTCAGTGCTCTCTTTTCTTGCCTTGAATACTACTGCTGTTACTAACACTACTATTACTACTACTAGCTATTACATAATTAATCTTTTTTTTCTTCTGTATAATGTGTATGTGTTGTGATAAAGAAAACTGTTTTGTTGATCGCGTGTCTGTTGAGTCGTGATGAGGATGCCATTAATGGATAAGCCTAATAAATTAAAAAGCTGATGGTTCGAAGCCAGTATTGTTGATTACCTCCCTTGGCTGCTGAGCTCTCCTTTCGAGAAATATTCAACTAAAAGCGAGAGTTAAGACCGAAAAAATAACAGGAGAAATAAAATTTGTTTGTTTTATTTATTTTTTTTTTGTCATCTTTTATTGAGTCAGTCCACTTTTATTTATTTTATTTAAATTAAACATTAATTTAAATTATTTTATTTTCTGTAGTTTATTTTGTTTTTCATTCTTTTTTGCATTATTTCTTTCATTCTTTCTACTTGTTTTTCTTCGTTCTTTCTACTTGTTTTTCGTCTTTCTTTCTCCGTTCCTCTCTTCCGGTCTTTCTTTCTTTCTTTCTTTCTTTCTACCAAATTTTCGTCGCTCCTTCTTCTTTCTAACAATTTTTCTTCTTTCTTTCTTTCTTTCATTCTACCAAATTTTCATATTTCTTCTTTTCTCTCTTTCTTTTTTCTTTCTTTCTTTCTTTCTTTCTTTCTTTCTTTCTTTCTTTCAATCAGTTTTTCTTCATTCTTTCTACCTGTTTTTCGTCTTTCTCCCTTTTTCTACCAAATTTTCTTTCTTTCTTTCTTTCTTTCTACCAGTTTTCTTTTTCTTTCTACGAGTTTTTCATTCTTTCTTTCGTTTTCTTTGTTTCTTTCTTTTTTGCAGATTACTTTCTTTCTACCAGTTTTCTTTCTTTCTATTTTCATTTTTTACTTCTTTCCTTCTTTCTTTCTTTCTTTCTTTCTTTCTTTTCTTTTCTTTCCTTCAGCCTTCTCGTTTTGTTTTTCTTTCTGGTTGCTTCTTTTGTTCTTTGTTTTTCTTTCTACATTATTCTTTTCTCGTTACTTTTTTTCTTTCTTTCTCAGCCATCTTTTTTCTTTCTTTCTTTCTTTCTTTCTTTCTTTCTTTCTTTCTTTCTTTCTTTCTCGTCGTCCGTTCTTACTTTCTTTCTTTCTCCTTTTCTTTCTTTCTTTCTTTCTCGTCGTCCGTTCTTACTTTCTTTCTTTCTCCCTTTCTTTCTTTTTTCTTTTTTTCTCCCTTTCTTTCTTTCTTTCTTTTTTTCTTTTTTTCTTTCTCGTCGTCTGTTCTTACTTTCTTTCTTCCTTCTTCTTTCAAATCCCCCTATTTTTTCTTTTGACTCCCTTATTCTGTCAGTCTTTTATTCAATATTTTTTTTTTTTTTGACAACCTTTTGCTTTTTGTTCCTTTCTTTATTATTTTTTTTTTCTTCTTTAAGCAATTCTTTCTTTCTTTATCATCTGTCCTATAACGCGTCTCTATTATTCCATTTGACATCATTCCTCTTTTCTTTTCTTTTTTCACTTTTCTTCTTTTTTTGCTGTTTTCTCATCTACCTTTTATTCCCGATATTAAATTTTCATAATCTCATATCTTATTACCTTTCTTTCCTTATATTTTTTTTCTTTCACGTTTTCATTCTTCTTTCTTTTCAAACTTGAAATTTTTTTGATATAAATTTGTTTTATACAAATTTCTATTTTCTTCATTATTATTCCCCTCTTTCTTTCGACTTTCCTTCCCTTCTTTCAACTTCTTACATTCAAATAATATCAATCAAAGCAAATGACAAAGAATAGATTAAAAATACATTGAAATAAAATAAAATAAAATAAAATAAAAACATATATTGTTTCCAAATTCTCTTTTTTTGGTAAGTAAAAAATTGGACTTCAAATTTCCTGTCTGAAAAATAATTCATTGCTGTTCGTTAATTCAAGTTTTTTTTGTTTCTGGTTTTTCCAAAGAGTGACTAGATCATTTGACTTGTAATCTAAACATCAACGCATTGGTTTTCGGCAGGAAACCTAATCACAAAAAAAATAATTACTAATAAGAACTAAGAAAGCTAATTACTAATAAGAAAATTAATTAATAAGATTAGAAACCACTTTTGACAACTTTTTTTCAGAAGAATTTCTTCATATTTTGTCCAAAAATCTTTAGATGACCCATAAAATTACGTTCTCTCAGTGGACAGGCTTTTAAATTTTAAAAAATCTAATAGAGATGTGGGGTTTTCATTTTAATATTTTTTAGCAACTCAAAAATTAAAATCGGTGAGAAGTGTTCGAATTGCGTTCGGATTAGACTAAAACAAAATTTTTCTGGGACAATAACAAACATGCAAACTCATATTAATTCCCAATTTCTCGATCAAAAATTTTCGAATGATTCCTTAATGCAAACAGCTTTATATATCATTACCATTTGAGATGAAGAGAAAACAGTTACAAAACTTTGATCATCTTAAACCGATTTTCAGAATTGAAGAAAATTAATAAATTATTACTGGATTTTAATCTTTTGATTGATTTGATGGAACATTTTTTTTAGAGTTATCAACCTTTTCTGGGTTATTTAAAACATAAATCAATTTTTGGGTTGATAAAATAATTCTTTTAGTATTTAATTTTATATCTGGGGAAATAATCATAATTCATAAAACAATATATTTCTAAAAAAATTGAATGTAGCAAAAAAAAAATTCGAACTCATTCTCAAATTTCTCATTCCGAACTGTCAAATGTTACAACCTCCGAAAGATTTTAAAAATGAAATATGGGGTTCCCAACAATTTAAATATTTTTAAAATTTGAAAATATAATATTTTCATAACCATTAAATCATATATATATATATATATATATATATATATATATATATATATTTATATTTATATATGTATATATTATTTTATGAATTTAAAAAATCCAACCATTTTGCATCATCTATTTTCTCATCGGAAAATTTTCAAATTTTACCTGTATTTCAAAAAATAATCAAAAGCATACCAAGATTATTTGGTAAATGTTTCAATATCTACCAATCATAAAAATGATTTTATGATTAGTAAAAATATAATTTTACATAACAAATATCGATATTTTTAATGCAGTGGGTTCTGCTTCTTTCTGGACTTTGTGTAAATAACACCCAAAAAAGTTTTTTCTGTTTCAAACTACACCCTTGTGCAAATTAATTATACAGGAAGATGTGGAATGATCACCTACACCCTTGTTCAAATTAATTGAAACAAAACGAATAATTCCGTTATTATTTACTTTTTTTTATTTTTTCAATGAAACATGACCCAGTGCACATGTTAGTACTTCGTATGTCCATTCCACGAAGTCGTTCCTTGCAGATTGACCACAGATTCTCGATTGGATTTAAATCAGGAGAGTTTCCGGGCCAGTCTCTAGTACTTTGATTTGCTCACTGGTAACGCTTGCCAGTGTGTTCGTGCAATGTTACAATTTTCTTACGCTTCCTTGGAGTAAGGTCCACCTCAGACAATGGCCGTAGGACAACTAATCGACAGTCGAGACAATAGTGTCTGGGCGTGATAAAATCTGATGCAATCACGGATGACGCAATATTTTCAAGGCCAAACAAATTTCATCATACACTCTGAAAATAGATTCATATTACTGCACACCACTGCAAATGACCTAATCTGAGGAAAAATAGAAATCGATTACACCCTGTCACTCCAGTGGGTCTAAAACTGACCGTATGGTGAAAGAAAGAAAAAAAGTGGTTGTTTCAATTAATAACAAGGTGTGTAATTTAAAAATATTTTTTATATTATTGAGAATAAATTAAATTGTTTTGTATTTAACAGTTAAGTTTGAAATTAATTTAGATTATTTATAGAATAATTTTACGCTATCATTTTGTCATTGCTATTTACTGATGCCATGTTTATTTTTCCTTATCAGAACAGAAATTGAAAACAATTAAATTTGGGTATGAAAAAATAAATACATTTTTTTATCCACCATGAAATAGTTTTTTCGTACAATGTGTTGAGCTTGGCAATTAATTATGCAAAATGATTTGATTGCTATAAAACTGCTAAATTTTAGCTAAAAAAAAAGCAGGCACATGATCTGATTTATTGCAGTTATTCATTCTGAGCATATGATGTGATTTAAGTGCGATACTGGAGATTTCTGAGTTGCTAGATGCGTATTCATTGCAGTTACCCAAACGATGAGAACAAAAACAAGCAATATTCAAAGCATAGCACAATTGTTTCGTAAAAGTTTGTTACTGGTTCATAAACTGGCATTATGATGTAGAAAAAAATTACTAAAGGGAGGTAACAAATAAAGATGATTTGAAGAACCAACGAAAGGAAACATGACCATTGAAAACTATATATATATATATGTATATATATATACATATATATAATTTTGTTTTATTTCAATTTTTTTGTGGAATTAAAAAATTATATTTGGAAGTGTTGACAAAAGATTATTGTTTATAATGGCTCAACGAGGAATGTGCAGAAGTCGAAAGAATGAATATGACAAATAAAGCAGTTAGGCATAACAAAAATAAGGGAACTGGAAAGAACAAAAGACATTCTCATGAACAGGATACAAGAAAGGAACACAATCGAGATCATCCCAAAGGAATTAAGCTGCAGAAAAATTATGAATGGATGACTGATAAAATTCCTGACATTATGGAAAGAAATGAAAAAAACATGCCAAGTCACGGAACAGAATATAAGACACTACACAAAAAAATAAAGAACAAATGCAGGCAGGCTAAATGTATTCAAAATATAACGAAAAAATGTGTTTAAATAGAAAAGAATGAATAAGATAAATAAAGCAGTTAGTCATAACAAAAATAACAGATCTGAAAGGACAAAAGACATTCTCATCAACAGGACGGAACGCTGATATTATAAAAAGAAAAATAATTTATAGATTACGTTCGATAAGGCTCGCAATAAAATAGATTTCCACAAACGTGAAGTGCAAGAGAAGAATCTCGTAGCATAGAATAATATTTATTTTGAAAATGCAAAAATGTAACCCAAATACAAAAGGGAGGATAGCTGGTCTTATTTCTGTCTTATCTTAAGCTTAGCTAGCCACAATTACTGACCCAAACAAACCACAATATTCCTTACACCAAATTCCTGACATTATGCCAATACACGGGACAGGATATAGGAGATTACACAAAGAAATAAAAAAAAACAAATGCAAGTAGGCTAAAAAGGCATGACTCAATGAGGAATGTGCAGAAATAGAAAGAATTAATAAGACAAATAAAACAGTTAGGCATAGAAATATAAGACAAAGGACAAAAGACATTCTCATCAGCAGAATAAAAGGACGAATCTCTGATATTATAAAAATAAAAATACTTTATAGATTACGTTTAATAGGGCTTTCAATAAAATACGCGATTTATACTCAAAATGTTATCAGAAAGAACGATGCAAATACAGAAGGACGTGTACCTGTGTTTTATAGACGACGTAAAGGCGTTCGATAAAATACGCCGCAAAGATCTGTCGGAAGTGCTCAGCAACGTTGATATATTTGGTAAAGATATTAGAATAATCAGGAACCTATACTGGCAGCAAATCACCTGCATACGGATAGAAAATGAGTTCATCATATATACAAAAACAGAAAGGGACGTAAGACAAGGAGACGTCTTCTCACCGGATTTATTCAACCTATACAGCGAGGCGATCTTGAGAGATTATTTTCTTTGAGTTGAAATATTTGAAAAATTTTAAGAGCTGAAGCATTTTAAAGTACGCTACAATGATCTGTGAGAGCTGAATTGACATATTCGGGAAAGACATTAATACAAGCAAGAATCTACACTGGCAGCAAACCGCTTGCATACGGATATACAAAAATAGAAAGGAGCGTACGACAAGGAGATGTCTTCTCACCGGATTTATTCAACCTATATAGCGAGGCAATTCTGAGAGAACTGGAAATTCTATGGAAGTTCATTATTGGCTGTCAGAATTTTAGCATGATAAGGTATACGGATGCCACAGCGTTGATAGCAGACACAGGAAGGAAACTGCAATCATTTCTATAGAAGGCAGTGAAGGAAAACGGGAAGAAAGGATTAAACATCAACTGCAACAAGACAGAATGCATAATTGTTAACAAAAAAAAAAAAAAAATGATTCCAAAGTGTGAATTAAATATTGGAAGTACCAAAACCAGACAAATGCGGAAATTTAAATATCTGTGAAGTGTTTTAAAAGAGGACGGAAAAAGCGACACTGAGATCTGAAGGTGTATTGAGATAGCCAAAGATGCATTTCAAAAACTAAGCGGAGTATTAAGTAATTCGAAAACTTCGCTAGAAACAATTACTAAATTTTAAAACCTGTCCTCCTGTATAGAGGGACAAGCTCCTCAAAGAGGAAGAAGAGACTTGAAGCAATAGAATTGTGTTTCTACAGAAGGATGCTGAGGATACTAAGAACCGAATATATGAGTAACAACGAAGTTTTACAGAAAATGTAAACGAAAAGGATTCTTCAGTATCTGTCTATATTTCTGAGATGATATATTATGTACACTATTTACATTATTCGGACTATTGTCCTCATCTTTGAAATATATTTTCCTACAATGTTTTAAATGACGTTTATATGTATCTGTCTATATTTCTGAGATGAGGTAAGAATTACACTATTTACATTATTCGGACTATTGTCCTCATCTTTTTCGCCATATTTATCACAAAATTTCGGCTGTTGTACGCTCAAAATCTTTAGGAATGGAATGTGGAATGTCGAACTGAACCTTTTATTTCGCTCGCTGGGGTAGACTGTTCTAGTTCCACGTGGCATGTTTAATGGATGTAAGTGTTGAAACTTGACTAATGCATGGAATAATAATGCAACACAAAATGTACTTAGAACAAAATGTATTGAAACAAGAAAGTGTACATAATATTTACATATAGTCTTTTGTATATTCCTGGGAAGACCGTTCCTGGAGAATATGTTGACTTAGTCGCAGTCGGGCAGAGTCTCTGGATTGAATCTCTTGATTCCTCCCCCTCTCTTCCCGGTACCAACCATATTTATATGGTCGGTACTCCACTATGCAAATTAGGTGGATCCTACCACAACAGTAAATTATCGGTTATCTCCTGTTAATTCCCCTCTCCAAGTTCTCCACTGCCTTAACCAGGTATTGAACTCGCAACTCTTTGGGTCCTGTCACTGGATCTAACTCCTCAAGGACACATAGCACAGTGGATAGATAAAAAGGATTCTTATACATAAAACCAGGAAGAGACAGTTGTGATTTCTAGGGCAGATAAAGAAAGAGGGCTTGGAGAATCTGATACTCACAGGACAGAGTGAAGGCAAGAGAGACGGAGGGGACACAACGCATTGAGTAAATGGATGGTGGATCAGGTTTTAGGGGAAATAACAAAAAGACTGTATTAAGAGTTGCAAGAAACAGGAAATTGTGGAGAGCCATGATCTCGACCGTCCTGAGGAGACACTGTACATAAAGAAGAAGCATATGTTGAACCACTTGTAATATTCAAAATCCTATATTGGCCACCATTTTCTGTTCAGTTGTTCATCGCTTACCCAGCAATTGAAATCGCCCAGCCGACAGTTGAAATCGTCCACACAACAGTTAAAATCGCACACCCAATAGCTGAAATCTCCCACCCAAATTCAAAATCGCCCCACCCAGCAGTTGAAATCCCCAGCGAAAAAGTTGAAATTTTTACCCAACAGTAGAAATCTCTCACCCAAAATTCAAAATCACCCACCCAACAGTCAAAACGCTCACCCAAAAAGTTGAAATCGTCCCACCCAGCAGTTGAACTCGTCCCACCCAGCATAAATCATCCACCCAAGTTGAAATCGACCCACGCAGAGGTTGAAATCGCCTACCCTATTGTTGAAATCGCCTCACCGAGCAGTTGAAATTGCCACCGAAAAAGTTGAAATCGCCTCACCCAGCAGTTGAAATTGCCACCGAAAATGTTGAAATCGCCTCACCCAGCAGTTGAAATTGCCACCGAAAAAGTTGAAATCGCCTCACCCAGCAGTTGAAATTGCCACCGAAAAAGTTGAAATCGCTCCACCCAGCAGGTGAAATCGCCTACCCAACAGTAGAAATCTCCCACCCAAAATTCAAAATCACCCACCCAACAGTTAAAACGCTCACCCAAAAAGTTGATATCGTCCCACCCAACAGTATAAATCATCCACGCAACAGTTGAAATCGACCCACGCAGCGGTTGAAATCGCCACTGAAAAAGTCGAAATCGCCTACCCTATTGTTGAAATCGCCCCACTCACTAGTTGAAATCGCCCACCAATAGTCGAAATCCCCCAGGTTTGGGATATCCCTGCCCTCCATCCACATCTACATCTCTCCTTAATTAATAATAGACCAAACTAAAAGCGATATAAAAATAGATGTGACGTCAAGCGACCATCAATAAAGAAAAAAGAAAAAAAAGAAAAAAAAATCCACCAGAAATTCGTTTAAATATTTAAATTTATTCAAAATATGATTCGGCTTCTATCAAGCCGCTTTAATAACTGACAAAAAAAAAAGACTCGTGTCTTATCTTTAATTGATTTGTTCCAAAGCAAATCTTTGGCTCATCGCAATCTCTGCTCATTCCAGAATGAGTAAAACGGATTCTTTGAAGTTATCTGAATTTCTCAGATGCATTTTTTTCCCATTACGTTGATCATTATTTCGATCGAGTTATTTTTAGATTTTTAATATACTGCGCATCAGATAGTTATGTTAATATTTTATTTTATACCATTAATCTCATATCGCAATTTCTTTTTTTCGTTTTTTTTTCCTTATCTTGTTCTTTCTTTCTTTCTTTCTTTCACCATTCTTTCTTTTTTTTTTTACTTTTTTGTAGATTGTTTGTCTCTTTCATTCGTTCGTTCTTTCTTTTTTATTTCTTTGTTATGCTAATATTTCATTTTATACGATTAACCTCATATCGTATTTTCTTAATTTCGTTTTTTTTTCCTTATTTTGTACTTTCTTTCTTCCTTTCTTTCTTTCTGTGTGTCTTTCTTAGACTATTTGTTCTTCTCTCTCCTTTCTATTTCTTTCTTTCTTTCTTTCTTTCTTTCTTTCACCATTCTTTCTTTTTTTTACCTTTTATCGATTGTTCGTTTCTTTCATTCGTTCGTTCTTTCTTTGTTATGCTAATATTTTATTTTATACGATTAACCTCATATAGCAATTTCTTTTTTTCGTTTTTTCCCTTCTTTCTTTCTTTCTTTCTTTCTTTCTTTCTTTCTTTCTTAGACGACTTGTTCTACTCTCTCCTTTCTATTTCTTTCTTTCTTTCTTTCACCATTCTTTCTTTTTTTACTTTTTCATTGATTGTTTGTTTCTTTCATTCGTTCGTTCGTTCTTTGTTATTTGTTCTTTCTTTCTTTCTTTCTTTCTTTCTTTCTTTCTTTCTTTCCTTCTTTCTTTCTTACGTTTTTAATTTCTTCATCGCTTCTTTTTTCTTTCTTTTATTCATCCATCCGCTCTTTCTTGCTTTATTTGTTATTTCTTTCTCTATAATTTTCTTTCCTTTTTTTTTTCAACTTTCCCTTCCGCTTTTTCTTTCCTTTGTTCTCTCATTCATTTACTCGTCTTTCTTTTTTACTTTTTTCATCAATTGTTTCTTTCTTTCAGTTGTTCTTTCTTCCTTTTGTTCTTTCTTTCTGTCTTTCTTCTAGATTTTTCCTTTTTTTTATTCTTTCATTCTTTCTTTCTTTTTTTCCGTTTTTGATTTATTTATTTTTCTTTTTTTCTTTTCATTCATTCATTTTTTTTTTTTTTTTTTCTTTTATTCTTTTTCATTTATTTTCTTTATTTTTTTCTTTCTCTACCTCTTTTTTTTTCCTTCTTTTCCTTCTTTTTTTTTCCATTCTTGCTTTCTTTATTCTCAATTACTTGCCTTGTTTCTTTCGTTTTTTTTGCTTCATTTTTCTCTTACTTTCTCCTTTCTTTCTTTTGTTGTTTTCTAGCTTCATTATTTCTTTCTTCCTTTCTTTTCCTTTCTAATTTATTCGTTCTTTCTTTCTTTCTTTTCTTCTTTCTTCATCCTTTTTTTCTTTCTTTCTTTCTTTTCCTTTCTAATTCCTTCATTCTTTCTTTATTTTTTTTCTAATTTCTTTCTTTCTTTTCATTTCTTTCTTTCTTTCTTTCTTTTTCTAGTTTCTTCGTTCTTTCTTTCTTTCTTTCTTTCTTTTCCTTTGTAATTCCTTTTCTTTTTTTCTTTCTTTCCTTTCCTTTCTAATTTATTCGTTCTTTCTTTCTTTTCCTTTCTAATTTCCTCGTTCTTTCTTTCTTTCTTTTCCTTTGTAATTTCTTCTTTCTTCCTTTCTTTTCTTTTCTAATTTCTTCTTTCTTTCTTTTCCTTTCTAATTTCTTCTTTTGATTTCTTTTTTTTTCTTTGCTTTTTCCCCCACTTGCTTCACATGAATATTTACTGCTAAACCCGACAATGGATTTATCTATAGCATTTTTATTTTTGCAAAAACCTGCCGAACTATATTCTCTTGAGGATTTATAATAAACGTTGTCATGCGGCTAACGTTTATGGCTCCATGTTTGCTATTGCACGTGATTTAAATGTCGACCTAATAACAGAAGTTTTTAAATTCTCGAGTTTTCGTTGGAATTGGGAATTATACATTATGAAGACAACGAACGCTTTTATTCACTAGACCATCACATGTTTCCTGGATATTTAAAACTAATGAAATCCATTGACTTGATCCAAAAAGTTGTGAAACAATACCTGACGCCAGTTGAAGTCTTCAAAAACTTTTTCCTTTGAGGTAAAAGGGAGATAACTGAAACTGAGACATGTGGAAAAGGCATGGCAAAATTTTTAAAAGAGTTGTCATTTACACGGTAAAATTAAATACTGTATACAAAATCAATTTTGAAGAAACATATTGTTGACTAATTTGAATTGCAATTAATCAACAAGTTTTATTTATTAAAGATAACGCAAATGTTGAAACAAAAAAATCTGTTAAATGTTCTTTCTTTCTGAGGAATATTGTTACTGTTTTTAAAAGGCCTTCAAATGCCATCAGACATGAATCCTAAATTGAGAATGTTTGGAAGTTAAGCAATAAAAATCTAAAAGAAAAAAGAATAAACAAAGACGTCGAAGATCTATGAACTAATTTGAAAGGAGAATGGAATAAAATATCCGTTAATTAATGCAAGACATTAATTCGCTCATGTTAAAAAGGTTTGTCAAGCTGTTATTTTTTAAATAAACGTCTACATTAAGTACTAATGAATTATAAACGAATTTTTATTTGGATATAATGTATCCATTATATATATATGATTTTGTTAAAATTCTGATGTTTTTTGATCATCTATTTTTTTTAGAATGTTATATAATTATTCTTATAACTTTATCAAAATAAGTTTATTGAAAGTTATATTTTTTAGGAATTATATAATTTTGCTTTATATCCTTATTTTTTCATTGATAAAATGTTCTTTGAAGCTCTAAAATAAAAAATTTATCATTTATACTATATATATATATATATATATATAAAAACATATTAAAAGATTAATGCATTTGTTAATATTCAATTCTTTTTTCAACCTTTATCATCAGATTACTAATTTTTTTGAAACGGTTAATGTTAAAATATAATGTTTAAAATTTTATATATATATATATATATATATATATATATATATATATATATATATATATATATATATATGTGTGTTTATAAAATATATATATATATATATATGTGCCTATATATATATATGTGTATATACATTCCATTTTTACATAAATATATAAAACGATGTTTATAAAAAAATAAATATTCTATAACTTTTTATTTTAAATAACTAAAGAACATTTTATCAAATAAAAATAAGTATGATGTATATTTTATAATAAAATGATTTTTTTAATCGTTCTGATGTTTTTGAAATCTGTTTTTTTTTTTTTCGAAAATTATATAATTATTCTTATAAATCAAAATAAGTTTATTGAGCTTTAATTTGTCTCCGGATATATTATCCATTGCAGAATAGATTCTCTGAAAAGTTCATCAATGCTAATGAAAAAAATTTTTGACATAGATGCCTTAAACACATCCCCCATAAAAAATCTCAATCATACATTACAGGTCCGGTATATATATATATATATATATTTCAAATACAAATGCGTAAATATAGATATAACACCAAACCCGTATTTTACATACAATGATGTCATATCCGAAACTGCCCACATATGTTTATATATGTATGAGTCCCGACGGACGACCAAGTATATATATGATCTGCATACATCGATGTTTGCGTTAGTACGATGAATGACAAACGACGAAATTTCCCCCAATGATCACAATAACACCAATACACGCAATCTACATAAACCCAAATTTTTGTAAAATAAAATCAGTTTGTCTGACGATCGCTAAAGCGTGAAACCCAGGGTCACAAACTTTATCTATCCAAAAATATATTATCTATCTATATATATATATATATATTTCTAATAAGTACCATATATATATATATATTAGGTAATTATACATATATATATTTAATTATATTTATATACAACTTTAAATACCGTAATTGATATAGGACATATACACAAATGTATCAAAGAAAAATATTTTATATATATATATATATTTCTATATTTTCAAATATTTATTTAAATAAAATTTCTTTTATCATAAAAATTTTATGTATTTAAAGTTTAACATAAATTGATTTATCGCATCATAATATTTCAAAAAAATTGTAAAATGTATCATCAGAAGAAAAATGATTTTTACGAAATGATTTTTTGTATTGAAAATCTATGATTAAATATATATATAATATAAATATAAAGATATATAAATATAATAAATCCATTTATTTATGATTAAATAAACCTAAAAAAATCATTCGTTGTATTTTTTTTTTCTCTATGAATTTGTTACCTTTTGTAAAAAATATTATTTTGAGTTTTCTCCATTTCATTTTCATCATCTTAACTAACATTTAATATTTTATCATAAGAAATTTTTTTGAATTATTTTCGGATTTGAAATGGATTCTTTTTATTTAGATCGTTCTTATATTCCCTTAAATTTATTTTCAGAAAAAATCCAGAAAATTTGCGATATTAATTTCTTCAATTTAAGGAATGCCGTCTATCAAACTTCCAATTATTTGTCTGCAGAAAAAAAAAATTGAAAAATAAACAAATTGACAAAAATCGTTTGGAACGTTCCATAATTCATTTAAAAAAAATAAAATGCATATATATATATATATATATATATATATATATATTTATATATATATATATATGATAAATTTGATGTATTTATATATATATATATATGTATATATATTTATATATATATATTCATATATATATATATATACATATATCGTCTAAATATTTATATATTTTTTCATATTGCAGAATAAAAAAATCACATTATAATTTTGTTATATTTTGCGTTTTCTCTTTTTGAATTTTCATATAATCATTTCTTATGTTTGAACAACCATATAAAAGAGAGAATATATTTATATATATATATATATATATATATATATATTTATATATATTTATAGATCGTGGTATAGTTGCGTTTGACAGGTTTCAATTTATATTTAAAAAATTTGTCAGACAAAAGAAAATTAAAGCGTATTTGCAATATTCCTATATATATTATATAATTACAATTTATATGTCTGAAATGAGGTCAATTTTTCAATCAGAATTCTAAAAAAATCAGTATATTTAATATATAAATTTTTTTACATATATTGTATATTTCGATTTTATTTTCTTTTTAAACATATAGGAGTTGGAAACATATATATATATAAACATGTTACAAAGAACAAAAGGATAACCATTTTCATAATTAAATTATTTTTTGAATTAAAAGTATTTTTTTTCTTTTCAAATCCTCAAAAAAATTAAAATATATATTTATATAATATATATATAGTAATATATATATATATATATATTATATATATATTGATTTATATAAATTAAATTATGAGGTTTTTTTTTAAATAAATATTGTTGAATATATATTTAAAATATAATTATATAATATATATAATATATATATATATATATATATATATATATATATATAAATATATATATAAAAAGTCACCAATCATAATTTATCTAATATGTTTCTTTCCCTTTTTTCTCATTCAAATTATATATATATATATATATATATATATATATATATATATATATATATATATATATAGCTATGGGTAAAATAGCAGGACAGACTGGGTTCTATAGCCTTGATGGCAACTGGTCTAGGAGAAGGACAACTCTGAATTCAAAACCTGCGGAGGGTCGTTTTTGGGAACCTTGTGGCATGCATTCGGTGCACCAGGTTTCTGTATTCGTCCCTCCAAAAGTGTGGCTGGTCCTGCACGAGGCCTTCACCACTATAATCAAATCTCATGTGCCGGTGTCGGGATGTCGGTTTCCTGGGGACTTATCGGCCTGACCCTCATACGTCGAACGCGACGGGAGAGTCGATTATATATATATATATATATATATATATATATATATATATATATATATATATATATATATATATATATATATATATATATATATATATATATAAAACTTGGATATTTTAAAATAATCCAATGTGTTGTTAATGTTATTATTAATTTTTAAAAAACCGAGAAAATACAACATTATGCATTTTGATGGATTTTTAACATTTATTATAAAAAAAACAATGAAATGCTAAGTTAATATTTAAGTTTTACCGTCAATTTAATTTAAATAATCGATATGGAAATTTCAATTTTTTGTTTTTCTACATAGTTTTTTTGTAGTTTGCAGCCATTTTCATATGGCCAATATAAATAGCCTATATATATATATATATAATAGGCAGGAATATATATATTGTCCATGCGTGAGATCTTAACAGTTGAAATAAATACAAATGTTAATTAGTCTGCTAGCATGCAAAAAAAATCGATAGCTGCATTCGTCACAAATGGAAAAAATTTAAATCTGCATGGCACTTTAAATCCTAATTGAATTCATTCGCTTACTTAAACTTTAACGTTGATTCTGATTCCAGAGAACTGGGTTGAAATGTGAAAAAGTATTTGTTGTTAACATTCTTTTTTCATTCGGTTTTTCCAGTTAATTATCCTTTTTAAATGCTGATCATTTTGATTCAACATAAAAAAATCTTTTTTCGTAACAGATTTAATGTTTAAATCATAAAGCTTAGAAAAATTTGCAGTTTGAGAAAAAAAAAAATTAAATAGAATACAGCAACATCAGTTTTTTGCTGTGCATCATTTAATAATGTATTCAATTGTGAAAAATATAATAACATAATTGATATTGATTGCTGTAAAGTCATGCGAAAATTTAATTTCTTTATTTAATTAAATAAAAATGCAATGCAGTTAAACAAATTGAATATAATATATATATATATATATAATTTTCGGATATATATATTTAAATAAATATATATACATTTCAAAATGAGGATATATATGATTCTGCTAAGATATCAATTTAATCAATTTTTCCTATATATATATATAAATGTTATATATATTTTTTATTCATATCTATATATATATATTGTGTAAAAATATATATATGATAAAAAACCTTTAATATTTGCCAATGAATTCAAATGGCATAACAACATTTTAAATCAATTTTATATATTTATAACCTATAAATATAAAATTTCTCATCGATCCATAAATTAGTTGATATTCTAAAAATGAACAAAAAATCAAGCAGGAATCCCCATCAATCCTATTAAATCTGTTCAAAAGAATAATTTATAATGAATTCCCTCTATATATTTTATTTTAAACGCACATTGTCAGTACATTTCCAAATGGCTATTCCTTTTTTTATCATTGAGCCAATATCATTAATTTGTATTTCACTTAAAATTTTCATATTTAATCTGTTTATATAATTTTTTAATGCATCATTTGAATACTCTTTCTATAATGGTTTCAAATCAACAAATTTTTCCAATCTACATATCTTCCACAACCAGATATATATATATATATATATATCCTATTTATATATATATAAATATATATATATATATATAAATGCAAAAAAAAAAAAAAAACAAAACATTTTTTTTTTCCTCTGAAACACTTTATCAAAAATTAATGTGGATAATTTATTTTTTAATAAATATTCCAAAACAAATTAAACATTATTTGAATTTATTTTTTTCAGCTAAGAAAAATTAATCGTAAATATTTTATCACATTAACGGATATTTCTTGATATAAAAATATGGAATAATACCTTTTCTATATATATATATATATATATATATGGATATATATATAATATATATATATAAAATGATATAAAGTTATCCTTTTTTTTTTCTACAAAAAGTTCCAAAATAAATATATTATCAAATTAGATAAGTAAATAAACATTATTACAAAGAAAATAAATTTTTATAACCACATTTTATGATTTTAAATATTTGTATGATGAAAAAATATTATTTATCATAATAATAGTAATTATTTTTGGGGATATTCATTTTTTAAATATTATATATTGGTATATATAATATATATATATATATATAAAAAAAATTTCTGTCAATAATTAATGTGTTTCATTTATACTAATTTCTTTAAAAGACGTCACAATATTTTAGCAATTTATTTTTTGCTTTTTGTTTATTTTATTTTTTTAATTGTGTTCAAACTAGTTGTTTTCTCTTTTGGAAAATAAATTTAAAATTTAGATACAATTTGTTTATAAATTTTTAAATCCATTTAAAATTATTTTCTCCATATTTCTAACATTTGAAAAATTGTTTTTTGAAAATCCATTATTTTAAAAAATATAAAAATATATATCAAACTGTTTAATATTAAAAAAGAAAAACATTTTTTTTTACTAATATTATAATTACGAAAATTGATAAAATTTTTACATTTCGAAAAAATATTTTTATATAACTCAATTTTAACTATACAATCTATTCAATATTTAAGAAAAAATTAAATTAAAGTTTATCCTGAAAATTAAAATTTATATTTTAAATGAAAAGTTTAATTTTCATTTTTTGGACAATCACCATATTTTGAAAATTTAAAAAAATGAATTTTCTTTATACACAAAAAAGTTTCATTAAATAAAAAGTCCTAATCCCTATAAAATTTTAAAAATGTCATTTTTTGATAATGCGTAAAATTGATAAATAACGGTTTTATCTAAAAATAAATTATATATTTTTTATGGATATTTACCCAATAAGGCTATATAATATAATTTATTAAACACAATAAAAAACATTTGACAAGAAATATATAAATTTAAAAATTTTTTGAAAAGATGAATTAAATGAGAATTTGTGAAAGGCATCTGAACATTCGATTTACAAATTTGAATAGCTGGAGATTTTAATATCAATCAAAAACAAGAAAATCCCTATATATTTTTTCCAATAATAAAATTTTTAGATTAAATTTGTTGGGAAATAAAATTAACGGCTAACTTTAAAGAAATCAAATAAATTTAAATTCTTTTGCCAAAAAGATGATTTTTTTAAATTCCTAATATCTAATAACCAACGAAAACAGCTCATCAAACATAGACAGTTGAACGTATTTATTTCCAAGAAGCAGAGTAGCGACATCCATTTTTGTATGTCAATAAAAGACTGCAAACGATATTAATGCCAGATCAGGGCCAATTACAAATTCATATCTGTCTTTGGATTTTATCAGGAGATTTCTTTTGGTATATGGCATAATGATTCTTTCAATCTCTTGATAATGGAACAAAAAATACTCTAAGATAGGCTCATTTTCCAGAGCATTTGAGCAATTTTAAAAACTTATGTCCAGTAAAAACATTAAATAGCAATTATGCATGAATACATATTATACATTCAGGGATTATAAATCTATTTGTTTTTGAATTTTAACAAATTTTTTGATTTCTATTCAATCAATGTTTTAACAAATGAAACAAATCTATAAATTTCAACTAATTCTGTTTCTAAGTTTAACCTTTCTTTTATAATTAATTCATTCCCTTTTTTTTATTAATCTAAATTTTGGGGTTGCTTTTATATATATTTTTGTATATTCATTATTAATAAAATGTATATTACAACATATTTGCTGAACCCCCATCAATTTAATTTTTTCCATATTTCATAAAAATTTATGTTTATTCCATAAGATCAATAGTTTATATATTGGCGTAATAAAATCATTATATTTAATAAATTTATTTAAATGCAATTTGAAAAATGGGTTCCAGATTAAATAACGCAAAAATATTTTAAAATATCCAGAGATACAGAAAATTTTAATGTTTTTTAATTCTGTTGAAAGATTTATTTAAATTTTATTATCTACATATTTTAAATTGACAATATATAAAATAATAAACTTAAAAATTATTATATATTATATCTTTATCTATCTATTTTTTATTTGTTTATAACATTCATTCTTTTATCTATATATATATATATATTGTATATATTGTGTGTATATATTTTTCTTGTGAATTTATATATATTAAATTTATTCAATTATTTCCTTTAACTTGATTTTTTAATTTTTTATTTAACAGAAAATCATTTCAAATCAAATTTTTTGCTATCCATTAACATTTTTCATTGAAAATAAATAAATCCATAATTAAATAAAAAAAAATCAAACAATATTATCAATACATTATTATATAAAATATGAATTATAAAAAATTTATTTATCATTTATTTGTATATGACGATTTATATATAAAAATATATATATATATATATATATATATATATATATATATATATATATATATATATATATATATATATATATATATATATATATATATATATGTTATAAATTCATGAATCATTCATACAAAAAAAAAATATACAGGTTAATGATTTAAATGGCGAGAATACATCTTCGCAAACAATATAAATAAGATACATTTACCCCGAACCTGTATATGAATGATATGATCCCTGTTTATAAATTCCAGTTGCATAAGGTCTTTTTAATTTTATAAGCTTTCGTCTGTTCCTACAGACATCCTCAGGTATGGAAATAGATTTTGTTCTTGTTTTTTTTTTCTCAGTAATAAGAGGACAACGAAAATAGAGATGTAATCCGAAAAAATGCTATGAAAATGTGTTATTGTTTTGGAAACGTGCGGTCGCAACGCTGAGTTTGAATTTTAAATTTTAAGGTTGTGCGTTTTTTGTACAAATATAGTAATAAGAGAATTCTTTTTTTTTTGCTGGTAGATTTTCCGTCAATGTGGCATGAACTATATTGTTCAATAATTACAGTAATGTCACATTATTATCCGAAAGTTGCACGTTGGATCAGTTATTTTAATTTCAATTAAAGGTTATATATTTAATTTATAAATTCATGAATCATTCATATAAAAAATAAAAGATTTATAATTTCCATCCCTATATATATAAATAACAATGTTCATACATAAAAACTAAAAAAGACCTTATGCAACTGGAATTTATAAACAGGGATCATATCATTCATATACAGGTTCGGGGTTGATGTATCTTATTTATATTGTTTGCGAAGATGTATTCTCGCCATTTAAATCATTAACCTCTATATTTTTGTTTTTGTATGAATTCATTCATGATTCGTTGTTCTTTCAATATTTTTATTTTAACAGACCATATAACGTTTTTTGACAGGAAAAAAAAAACAAAAATACCTCAACATGTTTAGGATGGTCTATTTCAATGCCGTTCTGTCATAAAGCTTGGATCAGCCTAAGTGTCTGTCTACAAAGAACATTATTACATTCATTTTGTTTTCTGTCTTCCTCTGGTAGTCGCCTTGTTAATGTAGATGGGCTCCCTATTGATTGACTGGTGGGGATTTTTTCAGATTCCGGGGTGGGGATCAAAGAAATTTGAAATATTTATGCCTAGAAAAAATCGTTGTTTATATATATATATATATATATATATATATATATATATTGTTTGTTTGTGTGCAATTTAAACGTTATCTGGATTTTCGTATTTGTTTAGATAATTCGAATCAAAATATTTGACACTTTATTTTTTTTTACTTTATTTACCTTCACCCACAGGACTGAACATCCGGGCGAAAAAAACCGTACAGTGAAAATAAATATCTGTCATTAAAGACACACATTAATAAACGTCTTTTCCAAATATCTATCTAATAATCTATCTATCCATATTTATCTATCTATCTATCTATCTATCTATCTAAAACATCTCATTCTGTTTATAAAAAATCATATTTATCTATCTAAATATCTATCTATTATCTTCTAAGAATCTATCTCAGTTTGTTTTATATCCATCTATCTCAGTCAGTTCATATGTAATTATATATATGTTTCATCTATTATCTATCTATCTATTTATCTATTATATTTATCTATTTATATATCTTTCTATATAGATTCTGTTCGAGACTTATCTATCTATCTACCTAAAAGGTCTGTGTTTTTTATATCTATCTATCTATCTATCTATCTGATCTATTTTCAGTCTATTGGACTGAAAATGTATGTATGCATGTATCTATCTATATATCTCTCTATCTCTCTCCTCTATCTATCTATCTATCTATCTGAATATATATCTATCTATCTCATCTATCTGGTCTTTTCATATCTATCTATTTTCTATCTATCTATCTATCTATCTATGAATTTCTTTAATTCTTTATCATTAAATCTTTTAATTAGGATTGAAAACATCAAGAACATCTTCTATAAAACTATCTATCTATCTTCAAATTTTTTATGCATCTAGCTGCACTTCCTCGCTATTAGAGCCTTTCAAAAATCGAATTTTTCGCCCTGAAAAAAGTGGCCTTGTCGATCGAATACCTGTATCAGCTTTTTTGCCTTGTTTGCATATATCAATTCGCAAAATCTGGACAAAAAATGGAATTCTTTTAAAATGCTGGGATGAAATTTCAGGAATCGAGAACGTAATTTATTGCGGTGTAAATACTAAAACATTAATCTTAAAATGTTTTATTTTGCCCCAACCGGGAATTAAACTGGGTTTCTCTCTTTCCCCCCCCAGTTCACGTTTTCCATGAAGGCCTCACATTACAAACACACAATACACACACAAAAGGAACACACACACACACACACAAACAGACTGATGGGCATATATATAATTAATTTCATATCTATCTGTCTATTTATACTTATCTTACTTTGTTCCTATATCTATTCCTTATTTTTTCAGGTCATTTTCATTATCTATCTATCTATCTATCTATCTATCTATCTATCTTGATCTATCAAATCCACATACATTCTATCACACACATAGATATATTTATATATGGTACATGATACTAATCTATCTCAGTGCCTTCCTATCTATCTATCTATCTATCTATCTATCTATCTATCTATCTATCTATCTCAGTCTGTTCATTATCTGTGTGCACACACACATATCTATATTACAATATACCTATCTATGTCTGTGCTTCTATCTATCTATCTATCTATCTATCTATCTATCTATCTCATATTTTTGAATCTCAGTTTCAATATCTATCTATTTGATAGCACATATCTATATTAAATAAGCACTATCTATGTCTGTGAATTCAAACAAAAAGACATCTATCTAAATATCCATCTATATTGTATCTTTCTAGTTCTCCATTTGAGCTTGCATGAAAAAATGTCATATTTTTTCTTTTTTATTAAATATCTTCTAACAAAATCTCACATTTAAAGAAATGTTATTTTATTCTGTAATAAATTTTCACTGTCGACCATTAAATTGGGTTATCTTTTTTAATTGTTCGCCATATAAAACAAACTCAGTTAAAATACACTAGTTAATAGAGAAAATATGGCACTAGGCCAAAATTAGGAATGGGTGACAGAACGGTCTTCTGTCTTGACGTTAAACTTAGCCAGCCACAAACACTGATTCAAATATATCTCCACCCATTGAACCCTCCTACGTAACAGGTGGTGGCTCTTCGGACCAACATCTGTCCTGAAATTTAATTTTATGGATACCACATCCTTTAGAATTCATCAAATTATCCTTCAATAATCCTTTAAAACATGTGGCAAAAATGGATCACGAAAAATGATGTTCTCCTCCACACCAAAGATGGAAGCCTTGTATCTCTATCTTGACTCATTCACACAAACTTCAATGGGCCGGAACAAATTACAATTCTGACTACTATTTACAAAAAAACAAATCCAATTCTCCATTTTCGCATCTGGCAATAGATCACGTAAGACCCAATGTTTTTTATAATCAGCTCATAAACAATACAATTGATTCATTTTATAAATTCGATCTGGTCAATTACATATATTTATTAAAAAAAACAAAATTGGAAAAATGTTTTTTCGTAAAACCTGTAAACGCCAAAGAATCCTTTACCCTATGTTTTTGCATATTTATTTATAAATTATTTAAAATCTTTCAGAAAGGCCAAAAATTAATGAGGACAAAGGACGTTATTTTTCTGTCTTTCACATCTTAGCTTTAACAAACTTGACCCATTTATATCAAAATTATTCCTGTTCTACTAAACAACGCATTCTTACCTACCTTTTCTCACTGCATTCAAATGCAGATTTCCCATTGTCTCTTAAGATTTCCTAACAAGTCCCAAAATTAGTTCAATTCAATGTCTGTTTTTGTTAAAATTTTTAATTTATAAATACCAAACCATAATGCAAATTTTTAAACTTTCAAAAAAATATTTACAAAAAATTTAAACAAAACAATGTTTCAACCAAACAATCTTCAAACCCCCCCAGGACATCAGTTCATTGGATGAATGCATTTATTTTTTTAAAATCGCAATCATTCATTCAATTTCCCCAACCGGAAGTTAAACACATAAATATCCAAACACGATGGAATAAAAAATACTCAAATCATGATAGTTCTTAAGGTTACAGCTAGCCATTCACCAGTCAAAGCTCAGACCTCTCCAATGGAATTGATGGGACTGTTTTCTAACTAACAAAACAAATTTTTAAGGCAATGAAAAAACATAGCGGAAAGCGATATTTATTGTAATTATTTTCAAAATGTGGCAAAAGGCCAAAAATTGAATTTGGGGGAAAGGACGGTCTTGTTCTGTTTTAACTATAAAACTTAGCTAGCCACAAACACTGACCCAAACATACCAAAATTCCTTTATACCAAACAACACATTCTTACTTACCTTTCTTATACATTCACCATAATACCTCATTGTCTCTATGAAAATCCTAACTAGTCCCCATATGTACAATTCATTGTCTGTTGGGGGATAAAAAACAACAATTTAAAAAATTATCCCAATGAGTATTTACAAATATGAATACAAAACTATTTACAAGAAACTAAACAAAATAATGTTAGTAATAAAACCCCCCAAAATCATTAAATGTGGCAGAAATATCAGTTAACTGGCACAAAAATCAATGCGGGACTATAATAATATAAAACATTCATTCATCCCAAATCTCAAATACATTCACTCATTCAGACACAACAACAAATACGAAAATTTACAAATTGTACGAAAAAACCCTCCGCATCCACAGTAAACTGACATCACTGATCATTTTACAATTCAACTTTGGGTTTTAAATAAAAAAAAATTCATGACAGAAATAAAAAGGGGCCAATAGCAAATAACTGTCATTTTATTATTTATAGAAAAGACAGAAATTCATTATCATTCCCATCTTGGGATTATTTTCAAACGAGAACACTTCAAACCAGAAAGGTTCTCAAACATTTGAATCCTTCCCTATTATTGCATTTATAAACGACATAAATAAGGATGTTCATTCTAATAGCAAAATTTTGTTTAACTTTAAGCAATGTTTATGTCATTGTATAGAACAAAAAAAACCTCGGTACAAAATGACGCATTACCATTTCATGTGAATATGTGAAGCTTGTGTGTGTGCAAATTTTCTCTTAATAGAGGAATAAAAAAATATAAAAATGTTCATCAATAAAAAAATATAAAAAAATGGAGATTTTTTCAATCAAAACGGATTCGTTCCAAATAAAAAATTGTCTCAAGATTTCAAATAATTGAGAAAAAAAAACATCAAAAAATAAGGAGAGGATTTCAAAAGTTAAAAAAATGGAAAGAATCTAAAAGATGAAAAATGGAGTTTATACTTATCAAATCTTCCTTTTTCTGTAAATCAAAAATGGAGCAAAGAAAAAAAAAAAAATGGAAAATTTAACTCATCAAAATATGGAGAAAGAAATTCCAAAAATGGATTTTTACATTTTTACATCAAAATATAGAATAAGATAATTCAAAAAAAGGGAAAACAGTTTTAAAATAAAAAATGAGAGTTTTCTTAAAAAATCAAAAATGGAGCAAGTAACATCAAAAATATGAAGTACAAGGAAAAATCATTTAAAAAGAAACAAGAAAATCATAAATATGGATATAAACCATCAAAAATGGATAACTGGAATAAAAAATGGAGAGCAAGACTCATCAAAAATAAATGGATGCAATGAATAACAAAAAAAATGGAGCACAGGTGACATACATCAAAACATATGGAACCAAGATAACTCAAAAATTTGGAGATGCATGAAAAAATGTAAAATATGGAAACGAAAAAAAAATTGGAAAGGTTTAGAGCAAGAAAATTAGATAAAAATCTTATAACAAACAAAAAAAACCAGGAAGAAAAATATCAAAAAATATGGCTTAAAAAGAAAAAAAGCAAAATTGAGATACCTAAAAAAAAAAAATTGGATTTGATAAAAAAAAAAAATGGAGATAAGCTCCTGAAAATCAAAAATGGAACCCGAAAAAATTGAAAACTTTTTAAGCCAATTCGTTTTTTTCCTTCTCGATAGCAGAATCTTTAACGTACTTCCCTAAAAAATGGAGCATAGGTCGTTCTTGAACAAACTTTTTGTAACAACATTCAACACCATTTACATTAGCATTTCCCATTATCAAAAGAAACAGTGAGACTGTTAATAAATTTAATTTTTTTTTTTGAAAAACCGAGCAGGGAGTCATCTTCTAATAATTTAATTTATCAACAAAATAAAGCCAAACATCATTTTCTGTCAACTTCTAACTGTATCTATCAAAAGGCCCGATTGCATTTTATAAAGGTTCAAATAGCCAAGGTAAACGGGAATATATGTTCTTAAATTTTTATCTTTTTCTGTCAAAATAAAAGTCAATTGACTTTTTCTTATTCGAACTTTCTCTACTATTCTTAATGCAAAAAACTGCAGATAGCATTATTTGCACCATTCAAATCCTCAAGCTAAACCTCAAATTCTATATTAATATACATAATTATACTTATAAAATAAAGGTTCGTTCAAGTCATTTTACAGATTTTAAGGAGTACCCCTACAAAAAATTTCGATTGTTTTGTCAATAGTTTCAAATATACCAAAACCAGGTATTGGCATCATTAAAAACAAATTTATTCATAAAAATAAAGCAGAATCCATCTTTATGCAATTTCTATGGAAACTCTACGAAAACATCTATGACATTAGGGTAAGGGTTCAAATAAGCTGAGATAAAATAGTCAACACGTTTATAAACAGCGTTTTTCTTTCAAATGAGATCACCGATCCTAGAAAATATAATTTGAAAACCTATAGGATAATTTTAAGACAATTCCTTTTTGGAAAGTTTACAGTCCACGTATAAAATTTAAAATTTAGTTCTTGGTTACTAATTCAATCCTTTTATTTTAATCTCTGATTCTATTTTTTTTCAAGTAAACTTGTTTTTCAAATCCGTCTAAAGATTGTGGATATCAGGTCTCTGGTTGAAACTTCTCTCTTATAACGGTAAATACTGGTTGAAAGTCAAGACATTATAAAACTCAATTCTCTTAAGATTTCTGCAAAAGTTCTTAATGGCGATTAGGAATACGAAACAAGAATACCCTGTGGATGGCTCAGGGATCAATTTTCGCTTAATGAAAAATTGGTGATAAATACTCATTTAAAGCTAATGATGATACCGGGTGTTCACTGGAATTTAACCCCCCGATCAGCATGGACATTGCGTTCAAACAGGAATAATGATTTGTTTTTCGAACATAAAAAAAAAAAAATATTTCACAAAATTTGAAATAAATTATAATGACAATAGAGTATTTATTGGTTTTCTTGTTGAAAACATAATTTGAGCGCTATTTTTATATTTTGGCGAGAAATAAATACATGAAAGTTTTATTCAAAGTCCGAAGAATTTACATGTACTAAATCATTTTGGACATAAAGCCACGGTTTTTGTCAAATATTCATTTTTGTATTTATCCAATGAACATGTAATTTAAAATTTGGTGCAAATAATAATAATAATAAATATATAATGATTTATCTATGTAATTTTTTTTTTCAACCTCCCAGATTAAAGATGGATGCCGTTTTAACCCTTAGGTTCCTGTTTTCCACGTGTGATATAAAACGCCAAAATCAAAGAAAATAATAATAATAATAATAATAATAATAATAATAATAATCATAATCTTTTTGGGAAAACTTGGGATTTACAACAGAGAATGACATGTTTAATAAATCTTCAAACGTAACGTTTTTTTTTTTTTTATACCAAAAGGCAAAAAAAATTTTATACTTTTAACGTCATTCATGAATTTTCCTTCGTATTATTATTTGAAACCAATTTTTTTAACCATTCTCCTTTAAATCGATACTAATATATTAATCAATTATTTAATTTTTTTAAATTCATACTCCCCTTCAATATCCCCCAAAAAACAAAAAAACATGACAGGTAAAAAAACAATACAATTTCTACGATATTCTTTCTTGAAGGATTGCGTATTTTTTTCAAAGATCGCTATTTTCAACGAAGAAAAAAATAACGGGATTTATATGATGGGCCAATAAATTATTCTTAAATTTCACAGCAAAGATAAACGAATGTAAACTTTTAATTTTTTTATGACAATTATTTTTGTTACTAGGACTAGTGATGGAGAAAAAAAAAAAAAAAAAAAAAAAATTTATAAATACTCTTAGTGTAGTGATGTTTTTGTTTCGTTGAGCGGCTGTTTCTTCCAAGTTTTTTTTTAACGCATATGAAATTTTGTTATTTTTTTTAATTTTAGCGTAAGCATGAATTTTTCTTCGCTTATTATTATTTAATTTATTTGGTTCTCCTTTAAATAATACTGATAGATTAATCAATTATTTAATTTTTTCTCATTCACATATCCCTTAGTTTTTAATATCCACCCGCAAAAAAAATATTACAGGTAAAAACAATACAATTTCTACGATGTTCTTTCTTAGAAGGATTGCATTTTTTTTTTTTTTTTTTTTTAAACAACGACTATTTTTACATTTATATACATTTTATGAATTTATGAAAAGAAAATGCAATCTTTCTAAGAAGGAATATCGTGTGAAATTTACAGATGGGCCAATAAATTATTTTTAAATTTCACAGCAAAGACAAAAGAATGTAAATGTGACGGTTTTTTTGGCCCAGTGTCGGATCCTTTGGTTATAGCGCCAACATATGAATTTTGGTTCCTGGAACTAAAAAACAATCTTTCCAAGCGTGCCCAACCAACCTTTTAAGAGAAAATCACCAGCCTTAAATTTCCCGAAGACAAACTTCCAATACCTGGTCACTAAGCAACATATAAAAAACATCTCCGGTCTGTCTACCCCACGCTGTGTTTAGATCTTAGACAGACGGGGACCAGCAATCTTCCAAAGAATACAAAAAAGTCCGACGGGGTGGCAAAACACAAATAAAATAAAAACTCACGACACCAAACAAAATTGCTGATAAAAAGGGTAAACAACCTTTTTGCCATCTTAAAGTCCGTTACATAAAAGAAGAAAAAATTGTTCTCAATTCCTGACCCGCTTGTGGACTAAAGCACAAGAAACATATCAATATGGATAGGAAAAAATCGAAAAATGAGAGCTAGAAAATAAAAAAAATGGAGAGTTAAATTACTGTCGGAAATATGGAGAGCAAGTTCGACAAAAAATGAGCTAATTTCATCAAAAATATAGAGACCAAGATAAATCAAAAATATGGAGAGTTGTATTTAAAAAAAATGGAGAGCTTCTGTTTAAAAAATGGAGAGCAAGTAACATCAAAAATATGGAGAGCAAGGAAAAATCAAAAATGGAGAGCAAGAAAAATCATAAATATGGAGAGTAAGGAAAAATCAAAAAATGGAGAGCAAGAAAAAATAAAAAATGGAGAGCAAGACTCATCAAAAATATGGAGAGCAAGAAAAAACAAAAATGGAGAGCACGAAACATCAAAAATATGGAGACCAAGATAACTCAAAAATATGGAGAGCAAGAAAAAATGTAAAATATGGAGAGCAAGAAAAAAAAATCAAAAACTGGAGAGCAAGAAAAATGAAAAATAGAGAGCAACAAACAACAAAAATATGGAGAGCAAGAAATATCAAAAAATGGAGAGCAAGAAAAAAATCAAAAATTGAGAGCAAAAAAAAAAAAAATTGGAGAGCAAGAAAAATCAAAAAATGGAGAGCAAGAAAAAAAATCAAAAATGGAGAGCATGAAAAAATCAAAAAGCAAAAAGCCAATTCGTTTTGATGATATAGCAGAATCTTTACAGTACTTCCTAAAATGAGGCATAGGTCGTTCTATGAACCGACTTTTTATAGCAACACAACACCATATTACATTAGGATTCCGATATCCAAAGAAACAGTGAGACTGTTAATAAATTTAATTTTATTTACGAAAAATAAAGCAGGAGTCATCTTCTAATAAATTTAATTTTAATTACAAAATAAAGCCAAAGTCATTTTCTGTGGCAACTTCTAACGGTAACTCTATCAAAAGGCCCGATGGCATTATGTAAGGGTTCAAATAGCCAAGGTAAACAGGGAATATATTAATAAATTTAATCTTACTCATCAAAATAAAGGTCAAGCCATTTTCTGTAGCAATTTCTAATGGTGACTCTACCAAAAAACATTGATAGCATTATTTAAAGGAATCAAATAGCCAAGCTAAGCAAAGAATATATTAATAAATTTAATTGTAATTACAAAAATAAAGCCTAAGTCATTTTACAGCTATTTCTAAGGGTACCTCTACCAAAAAAGTTCGATTGTTTTATGCATGGTTTCAAATAACCAAGTTAGGCAATGAACGCATCAATAAATTTAAATTTATTCACCAAAATAAAGCATGCCATCTTTTATAGCAATTTCTATGGGTAACTCTACGAAAAACATCTCTGACATTATACAAGGGTTCAAATAGCTCAGATAAGTAGTCAACACGTTTATAAACAGCGTTTTTACAATTTCAGTTGAGATCACCGATCCTAGGTTTGATAATTTGAAAACCTATAGGATAATGATAAGACAATTCCTACTAACTGCAGAGGACAGTCCACGTATAAAATTTAAAATTGCCTTTCTGTGGTTACTAAGAGTTCAGTCCGATCAATATACCTGCCGGCAATTCTATTTGCAGTCAAGTATCCTTGTTTGTTCAAATCCGTCTAACGAATGATGGAGTCCGTATCTGGTTACAGACTTCTATCTTACAGGTAAATACTCAATGAAAGTCAAGACAATCCCCAAACTCAATTCGAGATTTCTGCAAAGCTTCTTAATGGCGATTAGGAATCTACGAAACAAGAATACCCTAGAGTAATGGCTCGGGAGAAGCGGGAAAAAAATAGAGAGAAAGTTGAGTGATAAATACTCATTTAAAGTCTAATTTGATACCTTTGTTCACTTTTTAACCCCCAACTGGCATTCTTACATTTGTAACAAAAAAAATAATAATTTTTCGAACATAAAAAAGAAACAAAGAGAGAGAGAGATCAACTGAGAGAAAGAGAGAGAGAGAAGAGAAAAGAAAAAAAAATTACGTGTCAAAAACATAATTTGGCTTTATTTTTTATATTTTAGCGGGAAATAAATCGTCTAGTTTCTTCAAAGTCGAAGAAGGCAACATGTATTGATTATTTTAAAAATAAAGCCGGGTAAATTTAGTATATTCATTTTGCATTTATGTTGATTCTTCCATTTTAAAATATTGTTGTCAATAATAATAATAATAATAATAATAATTTTTTCTATTATTTTTTTTTTTTTTTTTTCAGTGGAAAGCTGTCAATTTTAATCTTAACCTTAAAAAATAATAATTTACCCGGAAAGATATATACAACGCCATGAAAATAAAATAAAAATAAATAATAATAATTAATAATAATAATAATAATAATAATGACGCGGTTAGGATTATTTAAAGAATGACGACGTTTTTAAGAAGCTCTTCCAAACGTAACGTTTTTTTTTTTTTTTTTTTTACGCATATGAAATTTTGTTATTTTTACTATTTTAACGTAAGCATGAATTTTCCTTCGTATTAAAAATTATTTAATTTATTTGTTTCTCCTTTAAATGATACTGATAGATTAATCAATTATTTAATTTTTCTTATTCATATATCCCTCAGTTTTCAATATCCCCCAAAAAACAAAAAATGACAGGTAAAAACAATACAATTTCTACGATATTCTTTCTTTTTTTTTTTTATTTTTTCAACAGCGCTATTTTCAACGACTTTGAAAAATAACGGGATTTATAGATGGGCCAATAAATTATTCTTAAATTTCACAGCAAAGATAAACGAATGTAAACTTTTAATTTTTTTATGACAATTATTTTTTTTACTAGGACTAGTGATGGAAAAAAAAAAAAAAAAAATTTAAATTAAATAAATACTCTCTAAGTGATGTTTTGTTTCGTTGAGCGGCTTTTTTTTCCAAGTTTTTTTTTTTTATGAAATTTTGTTATTTTTACTATTTTAGCGTAAGCTTTAATTTTTCTTCGTATTATTATTATTTAATTTATTTGGTTCTCCTTTAAATAAAAAGATAGATTAATCAATTATTTAAATTTTTCTCATTCACATATCCCTTAGTTTTCAATATCCAATTTTTAAAACATTACAGGTAAAAACAATACAATTTCTACGATGTTCTTTCTTGGAAGGATTTTTTTTTTTTTTTTTTTTTTTTTTTAAAACAACGCTATTTTCAACGACTTTAAAAAATAACGGAATTTACATTTACATATTACATTTTATGAATTTATGAAAAGAAAATGCAATCTTTCTAAGAAGGAATATCGTGGAATTTACAGATGGGCCAATAAATTATTTTTAAATTTCACAGCAAAGACAAACGAATGTAAACTTTTTTTTTTTTTTTTTTTAAACAACGCTTTTTTCAACGCTTTTTCAACGACTTTAAAAAATAACGGAATTTACATTTACATATTACATTTTATGAATTTATGAAAAGAAAATGCAATCTTTCTAAGAAGGAATATCGTGGAATTTACAGATGGGCCAATAAATTATTTTTAAATTTCACAGCAAAGACAAACGAATGTAAACTTTTTTTTTTTTTTTTTTTTTTTTAACCAACCGTCATTCTCTTTGATTTCCAATCGTGTCTCTGTCTATTGTTGCTTGGCAAACCCATTTAGGAGAAGGAAAACTCCGAACAACAACCCGCAACTCAAGGTGTTAATCGTGCCGAGGAGTGAATGGCTACTGCGTTATGAGGTCGCGAACGATCCCCTACAGGCTTCGGAACCCTGTCTGTAAAAGACCGTTACTCAACGTGCCGGGCAACTTTGGGTGGACTTTGGACCCGTGCGTCACTCGTGGGATTAATATGAAAATTAAAAATAGAAACAAAACGTCCAGTATGGCTCTTCCAGTGGATAAACAGGGAGCCCGTCCTTCAGGAGGGAACCTACCTGAGGTCGAAAAAATCTGCCATAGGAACAAACTCCTACACAAAGAATGAATCTTCAGGTCCCCACAACCAGGATAATCCTAATGATGGTCCTGTAAATTCTCCAGCTAGATCCATAACCGTAAATTTAAGGAAAGAAAAAATAAATGGTCTCGTGAGGGAGTACAAAGTTGTTATGACTGCATTCCATGAAGCGTTACTCAAACCTCAGAAAAACATCACTCGCCAAACATATGACATTTGGCGAGAGAAAGGTTGGGCAAACAATTAGAAAGTACATAGACAAAAATAAACTAGCCAATGTAAGAAGGGACATCATGCGAAATAACCGATTGACAGAGGCTGAAATTAATGAAATAAAAAGAATTGCAACAAGAATAGATGAACCAACAAAACATGAAAAGGAACCGGAATCGGGAAAAAAAAAAGTAACATCACACAAGCCTCAGGTCATAATGAAAAAACCGAAAATACACACAAATCACTGTGAAGATAATGCTGAAAATTTAGAAATGTTGGAAAGGTATGATCTTAGTCAGTCACAAGACGGTAATAAAACGAGTTCAAAATTCATCGAACAGAATTATTTCACAGAAAACAAGATTAATATACAAGAAGCCAAGGATGAAATCATGAGCCATATAAGTCAGATACAGAATATTGCAATGGAGGAACGAGAACAACTCCCAAAATTACAACCAACAAAGCATAACCTCAAAACTATTAAGCTCTATAATGCAGCACTCAAATTGATTCTGGATGAAGAAGACACTCATATAAATCTCAATGAAGCAATATATGCATCAGCAATAGCAGCAACAAATAAACTGAACATCAAAGTAAAAAAAAGGCAGTCTCACAGACATGAAGATCCACCTTGGAAAAAAAAATAGAAAAAGAAATTGAACACCTTAGAAGTGAATTATCAGTACTCGATGAACTAGCAAGAGGAGTAAATGTAAGAACTAGAAAAGGCAGAAGAGTCGAAAGAAAATACAATATCAGGAATGAAAATGAAGTCCTATCAACTAAAAAAAAAATAAAGCAAACAATACAACTGAAGGCTCAAAGAATAAGACGCTACGAGAAAAGATCAAGATTCTATAGACAGAACAAGATCTTTTCAAACCGATGCAAAGAAATTTTACAGGGAAATAGGTAAACAAAGAATTGAAGTGACAGTCCCCCTAAAATGGAAGAAGTTATACAGTTCTCTGGGGAAAAATATGGGCTTGCCCTAAAGAACACAACGAAGAGGCAGATTGGATTGCGCAAGAGTTAGAACGAATGAAAAATAAACCAGAACAGACATGGGCGGGAATCACAGAAGAAGATGTTAAATGTGCACTGAAAAAAAAGCACACAACTGGAAATCTCCAGGAATAGATAAAATTCTAACTTCTGGCTATATTATTTAAATACAGCACACAAAAAAAACTCGCCAAAGAACTTCAAGAAATGGTTACCGATCCAACTAAAATTCCTGCATGGATGACCAAAGGAGTTACCTTTCTTCTACCCAAAAATAGTGACACAAATATTCCGAAAAACTATAGACCAATTACATGTCTTCCAACAACATACAAACTGTTAACATCTATTTTAACAAAACAGACATATTTCTTCTTGGAAAGAAATGACATACTACCACTTGAACAAAAAAGGGTGCAAACGAGGCTGCTACGGATGTAAAGACCAATTACTTATTAATAGGATGATCCTGGAAAACTGCTTCCGTGGAAAAAAAAAAAATTTAGTATTGCCTGGATAGATTATCGTAAAGCATTCGATAGTGTACCACATTCCTGGATCTTAAAGTCTTTAAGTATGTACAAGGTATCACCCGTTATCATCAATTTCATCAAACAATGTATGTCGATATGGAAAACTACACTTTACCTCAATCATAAAAAAATGGAACCTATAAGTCTGGCGAAATAAACATCAATAGAGGAATATTTCAAGGTGACTCTTTGTCTCCTTTATTATTTTGCATATCACTTATAGCATTAACCAGCCAACTTAACAAGACAGAATGCGGTTACAAAATAGCTCAAAAGAAAATAAACCATCTATTTTACATGGATGACTTAAAATTGTATGCTAGGAATGACAATGAGCTGGAAGGTCTTCTGCAAACTGTAAAATGCTTCAGTGAAGACATTGGAATGAAATTCAATTTGGATAAATGTGCTAAAGCTACAGTTTTACGAGGATCGCTACAACAAACTTCCTCTATTAGTTTAGACCCTGCTGTAACAATAAAAGATTTAGAACAAGGAGAAGCTTATAAGTACCTAGGTGTAAATGAGAGTGAAGGAATTCACCATAAGAAAATGAAAGAAATAGTGCGTAAAAGAGTACTATAGAAGGGTACGACTGGTATTAAAAACTGAATTGAATTCTCAGAACAGAATTATGGCCATTAATAACCTTGCCATCCCAGTGGTCCAATATAGTTTCAAACATCTTGAACTGGACTCTAAATGACATCAGACAAATGGATTCTAAAACAAGAAAGCTTCTTTCTAAGTATAAGATGCATCATCCAAAGGCTGATGTAGACCGTCTATACATACCCCGTAAAGAAGGTGGAAGAGGTCTTATTCAGCTAGAATTGTCATACAAGACAACAACTATTGGCTTACTAACTTACATGGAAACAACAAATGACTGGATGATAAAATTAGTGAAACAACATGAAAACAGAAAGAAAAAAAATATTCAATAATAAAAGAAGGCAGTAAATACAAACAACATTTACATTTAGTAGATTCTGTAGTAAATCAAAACAGAAGCCAAGAACCAACTATTGCAGCAAAAGATATGAAAAAGAAAGCCAAGGATAAAGCCCTTGAACAGATGAAACAACGCTGGCAAGACAAACCTCTGCATGGCCAATATCCAGAACGTGCAAATAAACCCAATGTTGATAAAGTTAATACTCATCGATGGTTACGAGCATCTGGATTAAAGTCTGAAACTGAAGGCTTTATTCTTGCAGCGCAAGACCAGAGTCTTTTCACTAGGAATTTTCAGGCAAATATCATACATAATAATGTGGATCCAAAATGCAGGTTCTGTGACAAATACCAAGAAACAATAGACCATCTAATCTCAGGATGTTCTATACTTGCCCCAAATGAATATAAAAAATCGTCACGATAGAGTGGGGCAATACTTACACTGGACAATGTGCAAACACTTTGGAAAATGTGTAAGCAAACACTGGTATGAACATCGGCCAGCGCCGGTTACAGAAATAGAAGATGTCACCATTCTATGGGATTATACCATCCACACAGACAGAAAAATTGAAGCAAATAGGCCGGACATTATTGTCAAAAACCAGAAAGAAAAAAAAAACTTGCCTACTAATTGATATGGCTTGTCCAGCGGATTGTAACATAGCAACCAAGGAATTTGAAAAACTATCAAAATACAAAGACCTGGAAATTGAAATAGAAAAAATGTGGAAATTGAAAACAAGAATAATACCAGTGGTAATAGGTGCACTTGGAATTATAAAAAATGGAACAAAACAACACATTGAAAGAATCCCTGGAAACCCCAGCTTAAGAGACATACAGAAAATTGTCTTATTAAGTACAGCACACACACTAAGGAGAACTTTGTCTATGTAACGCTAGCAACTTCATCGGAGATAAAAAAAAAAAAAAAAAAAAAAAAAAATTAACATGAAATGTGGCCATAACAACACACCACGACCTGCCTTAGGTCTTTCCGCAGACTTGGTAGGTAGTGTGTCCATAGCAGAAATCGAATGATAATAATAATAATAATAATAATAATAAAGATATTAAAAAATTGTCAAAGAATAGGACCTTGAAATAGAAATCTCGAAAATGTGGCATATAAAACATCAACAATCCCTGTTGTAGTTGGAGCCCTAGGACTGGTTGGACAAGATTGCAGTAGACTATTTGAAAATTCCTGGAATAATGCCTAAATTTTTTAGTTGTTCTGACAAGAATAGCCCACACTAAAATTATTTTATTATTTTTTTTGACAAAAATTGATTTTCTAAAATTAGGATTTTACCCGGAAAAAAATGTAATCAATAAATCAAAGAGAAATAAAAGCAAATATGTAATAATAATAATAATAATAATAATATAATAATACACATAACAATAACAAATTTGTATTAAATTCAAAAAAAAACTAATTGACAGAAAATGTTCTGATGAATCTTAATCCTTAAGTTAATTATGAGAAAAGATGAAAAAAATTTGGACATTTCTATTAACCATTCATATTAGTTAAATTATTTAAGATCTTCTTGAAAAGATATATGAAGCCCTACTGAAATTCATATATTTAAATATTTTGGGAGATTTTCAAAATCTTACAATTATATTATATATATTTATTATATATAATCAATAAGAAAGCCTATTTTATTTTGAATTTGATATCAATTAATTAAATGTCATTGTTCTGTTTTGTGTGTATTTTAAAGTCATTAATTGTTAAATTTATCTGTAACCGGGCTTTTTGGTGGTTTAAATTTGATTTTCTTCAGAAATTTCTTTTTAAAATTTCAGATTATTTTTCCATGGGAAGATTTTGATTTTATTAATATTATTTTTTTATTATTTTTTATGGACAACTTTTACTAATTATTTTAAGAAACAATTGATAGTGTAAATAATGGCCATATCTTGATTTTTTTTTTTTTTTTTTTTTTATCTTTGATGAAGATAATAATTAGACAAAAGTTTCTTTTATAAATGTTTTTGTTTAATAATTAAATTTTCTTTTTCTCAGAAAATCTAAAAATAAATCTTTTGAATGTCATTTTTGTTCCAATTTTAATTATCAAAGTGCTTATTGATTTTTATTATTGCAAAATTAAATTTGACATTTTTTTCTATTTCAATTTCCAGGTTTTTGTATATTTGATAGTTTTTCAAATTTTTGGTTGCATTATAAAATCATATTACTTGATTAATTTTCACTTTTTTTTTTTTTTTTCTTTCTGGTTTTGCAATATGTCCGGCCTATTTGTTCAATTTTAGTTATTCTATATTGCTTTTATAGAATGGTTGGAATCTTATATTTCTAAACCGGGCTGAATTGTTCATTTAAAGTTGAGAAACTTACATTTTTCCAAAATTTCTTGACAAAAAAATCCATTTGTAAGTATTGCCCTTTTCGTGACGATTTTTATAATTTGATAAGTATAAACATCCTGATTAGATTAGATGGTTTTCTTTCTTATTTGTTTCCTTTAAGCATTTATTTTTCCAACATTATTATGTATGATATTTGTTGAAAAAATCCTTGTATTAAAAGATTCTGGTCTTAATGCAAAATAAAATTTCAGTTTTTGTAACCAGATGCTTTAACCATCGATGAGTATTAATATTAAACATTGGGGTATTTTTTCTGAGATTTGGCCATTGCATTTAGGAGGTTTGTCTTAAGAGATTTAAATTCATCTGTTCAACATTCTTATCTTGGCTTTTCTTTTTCATATCTTTTGTTTAATAGTTGGTTCTTGGCTTTGTTTTGATTTAAACAGAATCTACTAAATGTAAATGTTGTTTGTATTTACCATTTTTATTATTGAATATTTTTCTTCTGTTTTCATTTTTTTTCACTAATTTTATCATCCAGTCATTTGTTTTATTTATTTGTTAGTAAGCCAATTTTGTTGTCTTGTATTTTTCTAGCTGAATAAGACCTCTTCCACCTTTTTACGGGGTTTCATATTCCAACATCATTTTCAATGATGCATCTTATACTTTAAAAAAGAATCATTGTTTTTTGCCCAAATCTTCTGATGTCATTTGGTCGATAATTTAATGTTGAAACTATATAAATACCACTTCCATGGCATTTATTAAATGATAATTCTGTTCTGAGAATTCAATTCAGTAATTAAAACCAAAACCCTTCATTTATTTTTTACGCAAAATTTTTCATTTTATTTTTGAATTCTTCAAATCAGAACAACTTGTTTCTAATTATAAAAAGGGTCTATTGATCTAAATTTTTATTGTTACATTTCGGTTAAATTGAGGAATTATTTTTATTATTATTATTTATTATTTTTATTATTTCAATTCATGAATTTTATTTCTTAGTTGGTTTCTTTTTATTTGATCTAAACCAGCTGGGATTTTACATACATTTTCCATTGACAAAAAAAAAAAAATTATTGAGATAAATTGATTGCAAAAAAATATAAATATTCAGTCAAATTTTTTGTATTTCATGGCATGACTTCAGGAATGTTCAATTAGTCTACTAAAATTTTTCCAACCAGTCCTAGGGTCAAAATTAATGATTATTGAAAAAATGTTTAAATTGCTATAACATTTTCGAGATTTCTATTTCAAGGTCCTTGTATTTTAAATAAATTTTTAAATATCTTTACAGATTGCATATAAATAATTTTTAGCCATATCAATAAGGAGGCACCGTTTTTTTTATTTCATTTTAAATTATTTTATTATTATTATTAACCGCATTTGATTTTTCGTGTGTATTTTTTTCTTTCTGGGTCATACCCATAGATTAAGGTCAGAAATGGAGTCACGACATTTTCCAACTTTTAAAAAAAAAAACAGGAAAAAAAAACAATTTTGCATAGTTAAAACCCTTCATAAGGTGTTTTATTAGAAAATTTTTTAATTTTTTTTATTATATTATATCCGTTGATTTCTGATGTGTACATATTTCTTTCCGGGTCCCGCCTATAAACCTTAATTAGAAAAGATCATGACATTTTCCAATGAACAATTAAAAAAAATAAATAACAATTTTTTTTTTACATAGATAAAATTCTCTCCGTAAGGTGTGCTGTACTATGTACAACATTACATTTTTTTAATTTTATTATTATTATTATTATTATTGTTGTTGTTGTTATTTTGTCGTTTTATTTTCTTTGATTTCTAGTGTATACTCATTTCTTTCGGGATCCCAACCAGAGACCTCAGGTCAGAAATGGCGTCACGACATTTTCCATTGAGCAATTAAAAACAAACAAACAAACAAAAAACAAGACATTTTTTAACAATTTTATAAAGTGTGGGCTGTACGCGTGAAAACAATTTTTTGGTAGAGATCATTATTATTATTATTATTTTATTTTTTTGATTTCTGGCGTTTACAATTTTTTTGGGTCCATTCCCAGGGACCTAAGGTTAGAAATGAAATGACACTTTTGACTGACAAAAAAAAAAAAAAAAAAGATTCATTTTGAAGAATACATGTTTTCTTCCGGGTCTCAACAAGGAATCTAAGGTCAGAAATGGCATCATGATTATTCCCACTGCAGATTCTTCTTCAAAAAAAACCCAAAAAAACAAAACACCCCCCCTCATATCAAACACATTTTACATAGACAAAACCCTTCTTAAGTTGTGAGCTTTACTTTGATTCTATTTTTTGCATTTCTTTAAGGCATGGTCTACCAGTAATCCCTGCAATGAATTTATAGAAAGGCTTTCCAATCAGTTCGAGTGCTCCAAATGGAATTGGAATCCTATATCCTCATGCATTTTGTTTTAAAAATAGATTTTTTTTTAAGATCTTCAAAGAAACATTGGAGTTTACATTCAAAACTTTCATGATGATGATGATGATGATAATGAGTGCCAAAATTATAGCACTGGTGAAGTTTGTCAAAATACTACAATGGTTCTGGTGATTTGAGGTGTGGGACGGGTTCGCTCAATCCGTGCGATAATTAGGAAAGAAAGTAACAGCATCTAGAAATAGCCAGTACAGCGTTTGTTTTATTAACTGTCCGGAGTTTCGATAATTTCTGTACACGCAATCTGAAGTCATATGACGCCAGGATCAACGACACCGCACACGATTCAATTAAAGAAGCAAGAAAAATCAAAAAATCAAAAAAAAAAAAAAATCACCATATTCAAAATTTGAGGTATCACGTGATTTTAACAAAATGGACTTTATTTCTTGTCAGAGATTGAAGCCAGACGAAAAGCTTGAAATTTTAAATGAACTGACATCAACTATAAATAATTCCTTCAGATATTTTATTCCAATAGGCGAAAATTTATTATGAAAATAGTAAGAATTTGTCAATTCTATTTCGCTAAGCGTTCATCAAAAATACAACTCTTTCCCTTTCTTTCACTCTCTCTTTTACCCCCCCTCTCTCTCTCTCTATATATATATATATATGCATATATATATATATATATATCAATAAAAGAAAGAACATAAAATTAAATTCACAGATCTTGGCATTTATTTTTTTTTTGAAAAAGAATAGATATTTACAATTTTTTTTTAAAAACATATTTTTATTTTTTTTATTTGAATAAAAATTTAAATTTTTTTTCTTTTATTGTAATAAAAGTGTCTATATTTCTGAGATGAGGTATTATGTACATTATTTACATTATTCGGACTATTGTCCTCTTCTTTGTCACCATATTTATCACAACGTTTCGGCCCTTCAGTATCTGTTTATATATCTGAGATGAGGCATTATGTACATTATTTACATTTTTCGGACTAATGTCCGATCAATTGTCGCCATATTTAACACAAGGTTTCGACTGTTGTACGCTCTGGCCTTCTTCAGATGGTTGGAATATCGAACTGAACCCTTTATTTCGCTCACAAGGGTAGACTGTTCTAGTTCCACGTGCCATGTTTAATGGATGTCAGTTATCTCCCGTTAATTTCCCTCTGAAAGTTGTCCACTGCCTTAACCGGGTATTGAACTCACACTCTTTGGGTCCTGTCACTGGATTTAAAAAACGTCTATATCCCATGTGTCCTTGAGGACATCTCTATATGTATTTCTGGCTATTATAAACCTACTGTCTTCAACAACCGATTTTTACCAGTGTTCATATTGCAATTTTTGTTGTTATCATTGCATCTTTTTTTTACCAGAGCTCATATTGCAATATTTGTTGTTATTATCGCTTTTTTTCTGGCAATCCTTATTACTGGTTTCTATATTATATTCAGTTCTATGCTTGGTCGGCTCTGGAGTTTTTTTGTGGCCACAAAAAATCTCCTCAGACGAAATTTACTTTAAACGATTTCAGTTTTATCTTTTGAAAAAATTTGCAAATGTTTTTTAGATTGCCACTTACTGTCGCTTAAGCCACGCACATGTAATGTTTTACAGATCTTAATTAAAAAAAATTAGCATTTAAAATAGTGTATATATATATATATATATATATATATATAGAAGTGGACATTGAAGTTGATACTCAGAGGCGACAGGCTGTTTCATGGTAGACGCAATAGTCAGGCTTTTATATTTACATACGCTCTCAAATATTGAGCACTTTATTCCATAATTATACCATACCTTCAAAATATATTTCTTTATATATATATATATATATATATATATATATATATATATATATATATTAATTGTAAATATTAATTTTTTATATTAAAAATACAAAAAAAAGATTACTTGTTATTCTTCAAGAAAACAAAACAAACCGTAATTCATATTAAAAATTAATCTGGATCGACGTAATTTAGCAGATATTTATTTTTATGCCTACATGTAACAATCAATTCTTTTATCTTGTTTAATAAGCTTGGGTTATTTAAGAGTTTTAAGATAACAAATTTTTCAACAAGACATAAATTACATATATTGCTTTTTGATGTGGTTCTGAGTGTTAACTTCAATATCCACTTTTATATTTATATTTACATACGCTCTATCTCTGATATTGAGCGCTTTATCCCATAAATATATCACACCTTAAATATATATATATATATATATATATATATATATATATATATATATATATATTTATGTTTAAATTTTAAAGAGACTTTATGGGCACTATATATATATATATATATATATTTTATATATGGCTGCCACAAACAGTCAAAAGTTAGTTTTATTATTACCATTCATGATAATAAAAAGTAAAAATGAAAAACGAGCAAGCTAACCGGTTTCGAACCTCACTCAACAGAGCTAAATCGAAGTAAATAAAGTAAAATATTTAAAAAGAAAAATGTATAAAGTTTCATACCACTGAGCATATCTTTTAATATATCTCTAAACATATCTTTATATATATATATATATATATATATATATATATATACATTTCATTGAAAACGACAGACAAGTTGCTTTGATTCAATTTTTTATCTTTTCGAATGATAAATTATATAAAAACTGTCCGAATGTTCTTTTTATCCGAGCGCTTTCGGCTATACATTTAGCCATTTTCAAGGATTATATTTTAACTGATAAAATAAGAAATAGTTTATTGTATGTATGTTTTATCAAAAATTTTTCATTTTTCAAAACACGGTCTAATGTTGTTTGAAATTTATAAAACGAATTTTTTGTTTTTTTTAATAAGGATTCCATTATTTTTAGCCTTTTTCATGTGATGCTTTATATTCTTTGTCAACAAGTTTCCTTCCTAAATAGTGTTTGATGTTGGAATCCGAAAATGATGTAATTTTTGTTATTTTGTAAATATCTCTATTGTGACTCTATATAATATATCCACGGGATTCAAATAAAGATGGTCTTCGCTAATTTCTTAAAAACAGATTCTATACACTGATCATGTCATTTCCATGAGTTTTTTAATATGCAATATTTAGTTTCCATTTGCATCGCGTTGGGTTGATTCTGTTTGATTCACTAAAATAGAAACTTTCTACAAAAAATACAATCATATTTTTATAAATGAGAATCATATAAAGAGATAAACAAAAATTTGCCTACCTTTAGAATAGGAACGATTGCTATATATTTCTTTAAAAAAACTTCAGAATATATATTTTTCCGTGACCGTTTACTTACCTGAAAATTAAAAAGAAAATTATATCAATTTTATAAAGACGTTTTTCATTTCTTTATGCGTGGTAAAATTTCAAATATTGTTTAAAAAATATCTATTTTAAAATGATTTTTTTTATGATTAAAAAATCCTAACCCTAATTAGACGTTTTCGATGTTCGTCCCAATTTTGTTATATAATTGCAAATTCATGGTTTTTTAAAAATTTAAAAAAATAACATATAAATTTAGATATATTCATGCAATTAACCCCGAGGACATTTGGAATAAAAAAAAAAATTGATCTTCAAAAAAATATAATAAACGGATTCTATTTGAATCTGCGTGTAATTCATATGTATGTAAATCCATCTCTTTTAGCACTGTCAATTATACAAAAGGATATGTAAAAAAAAAAAAGATTCACGAAAATACAGGAATGCGATTCTGAGATCTACCCTGGCAAACGATGATAGCTTAGTAAAACACCTTTTAAAATTTTGCAAAAAGATAACATATTTTTTTTTCATTCCTCTCAACCACTGTTCCCATAATCCATTCTGGAATAGCGTAATTAACTTCTAAAATCGAAAAACCAGCATAAAAAACAGTAATGAAATGTTCAAAAATAGAAAGTGGTTTAAGACAAGGATATGTTTCTTCATTGATTTATTCAGCAAATACAGGAATAATTCTTAAAGAATTTTAAAGTCCTACCAGGATCCGTGACCTTAGTAAAACAGAATTAATGGATGTTAGAAAAGGTACAGACCAACATGCAAATTTTGAAAACTGAAAGATGTTTTTAATCAAACAAGACCATCAATTTAGATATCTGGTAACAGGTTTAACATTCAGGAAGGAAATATATATGGATGACTGCGGATATATATATATATATATATATATATATATATATATATATATATATATATATATGTTTTTTTTTTTAGGTCAACATCATATATTGATAAGATATATATATATTGAAACAAAATGGCTATTTTTCCAGTGATTTTATAACATACTTATATTATATTAATTTTTTTATAAAAAAAATAATATATATATATATATATATATATATATATAAAATTGAACATTAAATCAACACTCACAGGTGAAGGCTGTTTTTTTGTCTGTTTACTATTGTTTTTTATACACATATATATAAATGAAGAAATATAGTTTTAACAGTTTCAAACTATATTTATGGGATAAAGTGCTTAATATTAGAATTAGAATTATATAAATATAAAAGTGAACATTGAAGTTAAATTTAAGAAAATTTTCATGCTAAATTAATCGTTAATACAGGCGGCCTGAATGTTCAATTTTTAATAAAAATTAAAAAAAAATTGAAATTAAATTAAATTTTCCCATAATAATGAAAAATTAATTAAATTTATAATAAATTAAATATATAAATAAAATATATATATATATATATATATATATAACTTATTAAATCTTAATAAAATATTAAATTAAAATCAAAAGAGGCGAAAAAAGTTTAAATATTTAGGAAGAAGTCTTGACTGCGGACGGTAAATTTCGACACTGAATCCGTAGACGTATTTCTGACAAATATTTCATTTTAAAATTATATTTTGCATATATTCAAATAAAGAAATTTCATAACAAAAAAATAATACTGATATATTACGTGACATCTATCTTTCTTTATATATATTGAATTTTGGACGATTTCATTAAATGAAGAAGAGACTCGACGCGATTGATGTGATTTCAAGAAGGATTCTAAGGATATCATGGACCAATAAACTGAGCAAAGATGAGGTTTAGAAAAGTTTTTAAACCATGAGGATATTATACTTAACTCCAGGAAGAGGCAGCTGAAGTTTCTGGGACACATAATGAGGAAGGAGTGCCTAGAGAATCTGATACTCACGGGTCGAATGGAGGGAAAGAAAGACAAAGACATACCTAGCGGCCTTAAGCAAGTGGATGACAGAAGATTGTCTGAGGGAGGTGGCAGAGAGAAGGAACTTTTTGAGAGCTGCAAGGAATAGAAGGAGGTGGAGAGCCATGATCGCCTACGTACTGAAAGGACATAACACATAAAAAGGAAAAAGGACACATAATGAGAAAGGTGGGTCTGGAAAATCTGATACTCACGAGTCGAATAGACGGAAAAAGAGACAAGGGAAAACAACGCGTGACATAAATGGCGGACTTAAGCAAGTGAATGACAGAACGTGTTCTTTGGGAAACCGTAATCTAAAGAAAGAATTAGTGAGATCTTTATATATATTCTAGGAAGAGGCAAAATCCATTATGATTCTATTTTTGTATGATTGAAATAACATTGCATATATAAAATATATATATAAAGGACATATATAGATATTAGCCGTATATTCATTGTTATACAGTGGTTTATACAGACGAGCTTCGTTATCAAGATTTTATGGTCACAATGATTTAGTCATTTTGCACAACAGCATTCTTTATGCGTTTACCATAATTGGTAACCAGAGAATTTCAAACTGAATCCTTAATTCAGTCTATGGGGATTTTAATGTCCATGCTAGAGGAAGCAAGTGGAATTTTCCTTGCTAATTCGATCCTATCATATCGTGTCTGCCCGCCATTAAACCTGAGGACATGAATTTACATTGTCGTGTAATTATATGGAAGATATTTGGTGTCTTAAGTCAAAAGAATTTTTAATTAAATTTTAGAACTATAGAAACAAAGGTGGGGACAGTAGTTCGTCGATACAACATTGTTAAGCTGTTCCACGATCTAAGCTTTTGGCTCCCATGAGACATCATCAGAGTAGTTATATGGGAATTACCCAAAAGAAAATATACGAAGTTTAGAACGGATCATGATCAAACATAATAGACATTCCTTGTCTGTTATATCAAACTGCCCCATTACACTACATTCAAGTTATACACACACACACACACACACACACACACACACACACACACATATATATATATATATATATATGTAAGCAAATATATGGATATAGATCCGACAGTATGAAAGAAAAATACAGAAAAACAAACAAAAATCTGAATATGCAATTATGTAGTATTAATGTTAATATAAAGGCGACGTTGGACGTTTCGGTCTATTTTAGACCATCTTCATGGACATTTTCATTTAAACATAATTAACATCGTCTTTTGTGTTAAATTTTTATAAGTTCTTTAATGAAATTTAATCGCTAAGAATATTTTAAGATGTCTCATAGAAAAAAACTAGAGCCAAAAACTTTGAATATAATCCTTTTATGTTAAATTGATTGAAAGTAAAATGGGCTTGTTCCATCCTCAAGCGAAATTTTTGTTGAATAATACATATATCTGAAATTTACTTGTTTTAAAAAATGAAATCAAAATCCCCATGGTAACAGCTATGGTGAATTTTCTAAATTGGGTATTCGAGTGTAGGGTGTTTATAGTTTTTGGTATGTCATTCTGAAGATGATACTTTCAAAGTATGTCATTGATATATATATATATATATATATTCTTCTTCTTCATCATCATTCCAGGAATTTTAAATTATTGATTGTTAAATTTCTGCATTTTAAAAAAGCTTAAATCAATCTAAAGCCTTGGATGATGAAGTGGGGAAATTAAATGAAATCGAGTTGCCAGGTTACTACCGATAAAATTGCAGATCCTCTCTGGATTTTCTCAAAAATTAGAAGCTCTAGACAAAATGTGGCAGTAATATACTGTGACGTCGCCCCGTCTGTCTGCCCCGTCGCCGTCCTGTCCTGTGACGACCAATGTGACTTGGTATTGGTCGCGGCACCAAACGTGACGTTCTAACCCTTTGCTGATTCGGATGGGAATCTGGTTAGATTCGGTATCAGCCCTGTCGCTCCCAGCTCGCCTCTGGTTACCGAAGTAACTGCTTTGATTTCTAGTCTAACCTACCACGTTCTTAGGTAGACGAAATCAATCAGTCACCGGGCCGTAACTCAAGTCCTGTCCGAACAAGGGTAATACCGCACAAGTATATGTAAAAGAAAATAAAGTAATAACTCGAAAAATTCAAATGTGTTACAAAAAGGATAACAATGTTTTATATCTGGTTGCTGAATACAGGACCGCTTCTTTCTTCCAACCCGCTAATATGGATTCGTGATACTTTGCGTTTGTTAGGCGAGTTTTAACATCTTAAGTTGTCTTTTTCTTTAAGAAACTGGTTCTTGGTGTATCTTCAGGCGATATTCGTAAAACTTGTTTTGGTGGTGTGAGTCTAAGTCGTCCTTCAAAAATAAATTGTTCTTGGTTAGAAGTTGAGGTCGAAATTGCGTGGATCTTAAGTCAGCTTTCTGCGAGGCGGGTCTCAGAGCTCACAGCTCAACTGCTTGCCTGTCAACTCTCAACCCCAACTCCTCAACTGTCGTCCACTCGCTGCGACTCTGCTTATATGGACGCCGACCAAAACCGGTGGGCTTGTCGGGGTTTGAGGTTCCTTGATAATTCTAAATCCGCATTAAGGATTTTCTTTGTTTTCGGTCAGGAAAATTTATTACTTTCCATTTTTGGAAGTCCATTACTTTTTAATTTTTCGTTTCCCAAATTCTTCCTTTCTCATATTGGTATCTCACATCAATCCCTCAGAGGGCGTCAACAGGTTCCCTCTCTCTCTCTCTCACAGTGGCATCTCACACCATTCCCTTCAGGGGGGCGTCAACAGGCCTCCCTCCTTCTTCATAGTTTACCTTCGCCTACCGCTCACGCCACCCTTCAGCCAATGAACGCTCAGCAGCGTGGGTGTTTGAAATTATCGCTCAAAGGAAAAAAAATTATCTTCTTTTTTTTTTTTTTTTTTTTTTTCTTCTTCTCACAACAAACCCTTACGACTCTTATCTTAACCGAATTTCATCTGGAACTCGTCAATCGAGATTTTCGCCAAACAAGCACTGGGTGGTCAATGATCTTCCGCACCCTGTCGCCAATTATCCGTTCCGATAAAATAATTTTTTCTATCATGGCCAGCTCTGACAATAAAACAGGTGCTTTTTCTCAAAATGATATCTCCGACAGATAGTTAATGGTTTAATCTTTCCTTCTTTGTAAACTTTGTGGGTGGTCCAGCGGACATTTTTTTCAGTCAGAGCGCGACCCAATTAATTTTTATCTCTTAGCACTTCTGTTTTGTAGGCCACTTGACCAACCTGAAATTTTCATTATTGCCATGGGCAGATTGCTATCTTCTTTCGTCGCGTAAATAAAATTAAATTAAATCCGAGATCTTAAATTCTTCGCTAATGAAAATAAAATCTTTACCACTTTTCTTTGTTAGAAAAAATAACATCACTCAGTGTCTTTTCGTGATAGCTTCTCATCACCTAAATTAATTCTCGCCCTTTTTTTTCCTACGCAATCTTATATAGTGTCACAATACGATTTACCGACGAATGGTGGACATAAACGTTCAAGAAAAAAATTTGTTTAAAAGAAATCGACATTTCTATAAACCACAGATGGTCTCTGTGTTGATTTTTTTTTAAATATGCCTGAGGAGGCGTCCGTAACAGGGATTATTTTGCCAGGTATACTCGTATATGAGCGTTCAGTCATTATAGTCTATATGTTCGTGTATAAGTCTATTTCTTTATTTCTCGCTAGGTCCTTTAAAATATTTCGGTGACTTAAAACATATTTTTCTTTGAAATAAAATATCTACTTTATTAGTGTTTTGGTGTCCTCCCTCTAAAGAATCTATGTTAGACTCTTCCGTCTACTATAAGATTAGTAGGGCAGAAGGCTTCAGGGAACGGTCGACCAGACTGTTCATTGCTGTCGAACTCTCTGCCTCGGCAGAGAGGAACCCGGATGAGGTTTTGCCGCAGGGCAAAGTTTCGTCCAGGGAAGTAGACAGGCGCTGAACCCATTTAGGCGGGTTCAAAAGGAATATTTTTGGCCGAGACTACGGGCTCAGAGTACCCACAATATTACCCTTGTACCATATATACACCCTTCGTTGATTTCAGACTGTTAAATATTAACAGTCGCCTAGATTGTTCGTTGCTGCCTTGAGCAGAGAGGCATCCAGACGAGGCTCTGCTGAAGGAGTAAAGTTTCGTCCATTTGTATACAGGCCCTGAAAAAATTTTTTATACTGGTTCGAAGGGAAAGATTTATGCCGAGCCTACGGGCTAGGAGAACCCACGATAAACTCGGCCTTGTGCCACATACAAATTACGTTCGTTAAATATAACACTGAATAGATTGTTCAACTGTCGAACTCTCTGCCTTGAGCAGATAGGAACCAAGACGCTGCTTGCCGAAAGCCAAAGTTTCGTCCGTGAGTGGGGGTCGGGGGTTGTTAGACAAACACGGAACCCGTTTATGCGGGTTTTAAGGGTATAATTTTGGTCGCGCCTACGGGCTCGGAGAATCCACGGCAAACTCGGCCTTGTGCCACATACATCCCTCTTGGGGGGGGGACTATTAAATATTAACAGTGAATAGATTGTTCAATTGTCGAACTCGCTACCTCGGCAGGTACTTTTTGTTTGTTTTCATGTTTAAGTATAGTTGTGTTTTCAACGAAAAAACGAAACATCCATCAATGAAAAATTCTGCCTAAATACAAACAATATATATATATATATATATATATATATATATATATATATATATATAATATATCAAACAAAAGAGGAAAAGCAACAATTATATAAGCGATGTAAACATGTGCGAATGAAGATGAACGCAAATTGGAGAAAGGAAAAATCAAATATTGTTATTTCTTAAATTTCTATAAGGTATTTAAAGATTTTAAGTGGCACGTATAGTGAATGACGTTCTTCTGATCATGTAGAAAGAGAAAGAAAGAATTTAGTCTGCCGGTGGCGGGTACAGGTTAAAAGAGCTTACCTGTATCATTAAGGTTAGACAAAGTTAATGTGTGACTGTAGGTCTATCAGGTAGGTTAAGATCAACGAAAATGCATTAATTTTAACTCCTACAGCAAAAAAAAAAATGTCTGTGTATAGTTCAACCGAGTCACAGAATATTCGAATCTATCTATCTATCGCAGCTTATCCTCATCTATCTATCTATCTATCTATCTATCTATCTATCTATCTATCTCATTCTGCTCATATCTATCTATCTATCTATCTATCTATCTATCTATCTATCAGTCTGTTCATATCTATCTATCTATCTATCTATCTATCTCATTCTGCTCATATCTATCTATCTATCTATCTATCTATCTATCTATCTATCTATCTCATTCTGTTCATATCTATCTATCTATCTCTGTTCATATCTATCTATTTATCTATCTCAGTCTGTTCACATCTATCTATCTATCTATCTATCGAAGACTGTTCATATCTATCTATCTATCTATCTATCTATCTATCTGTCTGTCTGTCTGTCTCAGCCATCCCTTTGGCTCTATCCCCTCCTTCTTTCACCCAGTCCACTTAATCCATTATTGCTGCTTATTCTAAAGAGATTTCACTTCTTTCCCGTCCACACCCAGCAAACGAGGACAGACGCATCCTCATAGAGAGAGAGAGAGAGAGAGAGAGAGAGGGAGAGAGAGAGAGCAAACCCCCTCCGCATAGATCGATACCCTTCACGATATAAGAGGAAATCGGCTTAATATGTTATTAAAGGCGAAATAATAACTTCTGCTCGGCGTTTACCGTAACCATCTCATCGATGTGCGTGTACGGGCCGGCCGATCAGCGGTGCTTGGAAATAATACCAATCTTTTGTACAAACAAAAAACTAAAGGACAAAAGAAGGAGATAACAGTTTATATATATATATATATATATATATATATATATATGTATGCATGTGTGCGTGTGTGTACGTATATGTATGTATAACTTAGATAACTATGTATATAGGCAGAGATGATTTATATTTATGAAAAAAAAATATATTGAAAATGGATACATGTATGTCAGGGGGTGTATAGGGCCAGAAAATCACCCTGGTATACTTTGCTGCTGCTGCTGCTTCCAGAAAATCACCCTGGTAGGCGTTGCTGCTGCTTCCAGAAAATCACCTGGTAGGCGTTGTTTCTGCTGCTGCTTCCAGAAAATCACCCTGGTAGGCGTTGCTGTTGCTTCCAGAAAATCACCCTGGTAGGCGTTGTTTCTGCTGCTGCTTCCAGAAAATCACCCTGGTAGGCGTTGCTGCTGCTTCCAGAAAATCACCCTGGTTTTTTGCTGCTGCTTCCAGAAAATCACCTGGTAGGCGTTGTTTCTTCTTTTTAGTGCTTCCCAAAAAAATCACCCTGGTAGGCGTTGCTGCTTCCAGAAAAAAAATTGGTAGGCGTTGCTGCTGCTTCCAGAAAATCACCCTGGTAGGCGTTGCTGCTGCTTCCAGAAAATCACCTGGTAGGCGTTGTTTCTGCTGCTTTCCAGAAAATCACCCTGGTAGGCGTTGCTGCTGCTTCCAGAAAATAACCCTGGTAGGCGTTGCTGCTGCTTCCAGAAAATCACCCTGGTAGGCGTTGCTGCTGCTTCCAGAAAATCACCTGGTAGGCGTTGTTTCTGCTGCTGCTTCCAGAAAATCACCCTGGTAGGCGTTGCTGCTGCTTCCAGAAAATCACCCTGGTAGGCGTTGTTTCTACTGCTGCTTCCAGAAAATCATTCTGGTAGGCGTTGTTTCTGCCGCTGCTTCCAGAAAATCACCCTGTTAGGCGTTGTTTCTACTCCTGCTTCCAGAAAATCATTCTGGTAGGCGGTGCAGCTGTTGCTGCCAGAAAATCAGCATGGTAGGCGTTGTTGCTGCTGCTGTTGTTTCTCTGGTAAGGATATTTTTACGGGGCTGGAGTTGCTAGCATCATGAGCAAGTAGTTTCGTATTCAAAATTGTCTTGTATTCAGTTGCTGGATTGATCGACAAACAAGGCTGCGTTGTTATTAGTCCCCAGACCTTAATATCAGAAGACATGGATTCATACTTTTCCAAGTTTATTTGTGCGAAAGCAAATGCAATATATATTTGATATCGTTACGCTCAACTAAATAATACAAATAGTATATATATATATATATATATATATATATATATATATATATATATATATATATATATATATATATATATATATATATATATATATTTTTCCATGCATAATATTTTTCATCCATAATACACACCCTAAATTTGTGTTGGAAATGTGGAAAATACTTATACTCACGTATAATACGCACCCTCGTTTGGTAATCAAACCCTATGAATTTTATTACGGCCAGCGTTTCCTACTCTCAATTTTTTTTAAAAATGGTTTTAAACATACAATAATATTATTCTAATTTAATTCAAAATTTAAAATATTATTATGGATTACCGTAATTCTCCATCTATAATTCGCTTTCATCCATAATACGCACCCCTAAAATTGTGCTGAAAGTCTGGAAAAATGCTTCTACTCACGCATAATACGCACCCCTTGTTTGGTAATAAAAGCTTATAAATTGTAACTTCCCAATTTTATTAAGGCCAGCGTTTCCTACTCTTATTCAAGCTGTAATTGAAGATATTTATCAAAATTTCCGATCATCCCGATTCTAAATAGAAACGGAAATAGCCATATTGTGCCTACTGCGCAGACTCATTAACCTGTTTTTGTTCGATAAAATATGCAATCTACCGGATCTGTATGTAGTTTTTCACTAAAAAATTGGTTTTGAACATAAAATAATATTATTTTAATTTAGTTTTATGATAATTCATATTTTATTTTACATTTGTTAGTATTGTTAGGTACATTTGATCGTATTTGACATCCTTATGGGGTCACAATCACCGAATGTTAGTGTCAAATTGTCGTATTTTTGTGGTAAGTAGTCATTTCACAACTGAAATCGACATATCAAACGGCATTTTTTTTAAAGACTTTTGTAGCTGTGCATAATACGCATCCCTAATTTTGTTTTTAATTTTTACAAAAAATGCGTATCATACATTTAAGGATTACTATATATATATATATATATATATATATATATATATATATATATATATATATATCGAATATACACACCTATCATGCCACCTTAAAAGATCTAATTTTGAAGCTAATTTGAGTACAGTAAATGCATAGATATAAATTTTGATCAACGGCGTCGCCAGGGCCAGAAGTACATATGCTAATTTTATACCTCATGTATGATGAGACCCTCTTAAAATTAGCTTCAAAATTAGGTCTTCAAAAGTCTCATGACACACAAGTATGTACGAAAGTAATATTTTTCATAAAATTAGAAATATATTTTCTTTCTGCAATTTTTTTTAATAAACTGATATTTTCAAATGAAGCTATTATTCTTTTTAATAAATTGACATTTTAAAATAATGATAATATACTTTAATAAATTCATATTTTCAAATAAAGCTAATATTTTTTAATAAATTGACATTTTCAAATAATGTTAATATCTTTGTCCAAAGCAGATTAATGGTGTCAGACAGCCTCCACCAGTTCATCAATTCCCAGACACTCCTATCCAGATTGATGGGGATAACTTGAAGTATGCGAAGTCATTTACATATTTAGGAAGCAAGATGAATGCAAGAAATCGGACATGCAAAAAGTACATTTGCCACCCCTCAACGATGAATGACGACAGAATACTTAAGGTCCTCATGTATAGCCAGCATCACAGTGGACACAAGAGTGCTGGTCGGCCGTGGTTCACATATAAAGACACCCTAAAGAGTAAACTCTCATCTGGTAATGTGCCTCATACTAACTTCGAGCGAGTTGCCCTGGATATAAATAACTGGATATATTTGTACCAGAGCGATAACAGAAATTTCGAAATCAGTCGTATTGACCGGCCGAGAGACAAAAGACAACGGCGGAAAGCTGCAACAAATATTCCTGTGGCTATGTCTCGAGATCCTCGTTGTTGCACAATATGTGGGTTTGTATGCAGGTCACTAACATGACTAAAGTGTTACATACGACACAATTGTAAAAACTGAATGAGGTTGTTGGTTTTTTTAATTTTAATTTAATCACTATCACCCCAAGGAAGGCAGTACAGTCACTAGCACTCACGGGGTTACAGGTTGTGGACGAATTAGGAGCAGAAACCTTAGTAATGAGAAAAAGAAAAGAGTAATCAGCACGACAGGAGATAGAGATTGAAATTGCATTCAAATTTTTGCAGATTAAAGTTGGTTCAAAAGCCGAGATAGTATTCTACAAGCGAGAGACATAGATAAGTCAGATGATTTACCAGAGTTATTTTAAAAAACTGGAACAGCAGACGATGACTTCCAGCAAGAAGCGGTGGAGCATTTATTATGCAATTTAGAGAGAACAGGAGCCAGTTCGGGAGCACAGTTCTTAATGACTATTAAAGAGAGATGCAGTTGGGTTCACATGCTTTGTGAGGATCAAGGTTAGTGGTGATAGCAGAGACCATGGAAGGGCTTAAATGCATAATACGTCAAAGTCGTCGGGAGAGTCCTTCATCGTATATATAAGTGTGTGTAAGCAAATATATGGATATAGATCCGACAGTATGAAGAAAAATATCTACGGAAAAAAACAAAACAAACAAATATATTCGCCTCGGAAATTTAAACAATGCTTTAGTTGTACACACAACTAAAGCTGATCATAAATTCGATTTTGATTCCGTGAAGATTTTAAAATATTTTCATAATAAAAATCTTAGGCGGAAGCAGGCATAATATCCATCTCACGCACGGTGAATACTAGACCTGGCTTCTTTAGTATTTCCCATTTTCTAGCGAGATTAATGCTCGACAAGCGTACATATAAATTTTAGTTCAAAATAGAATTCTTTTCATTTTTCATTCAAAATACTCAAAATTTTAGGAATACGTTTTCGCAGCGTCGTCCACGTGACGACAACGTGACCATGTTTTAAACGGAGCGCTGATCTTATAAAACTTTCATTTAACTTTTTGGATAAGTCTTTGTAGAAAAATCACGTGGTAGAGATAAACACTTAGTTGTGGAGCAAGCTAAGTGAACAATAATCTTTAGAAAGAGAGCTATTTATGTTGCCATAGAGCATCTCATTGTGCTAAAGTGGGATAGTCCATTGCTTGGGCTGTGATTGGCTGCTGGTACCTGAGTGGAGGTATTTCTATATAAATACCAGCTTGATTTATCTGTTAGTTTGCAGGGTTTGTATTAAGTTACAACCTGCTTTATTTTTGTCTGCCAGCTGGACGCTAGCTGGGACCTTTACACCGGTATGTGCTGTTTATCATTGTTATTCTACAGTCTTGTTCTTATGTCCATCGTCTTTGTCATGTTGAATTGATAATGTTAATTATATTTTATGAATATGTCCTGAAGATGGTTTATTAGACCGAAACGTCCGACGTTGACATATTAACATTAAAACAGCATAATTGTATATAAGGATTTTTGTTTGTTTTTTTTTCCGTATATATTTTTCTTCATATAAGTGTGTGTATGTGTGTGTGGCGATAAAAAAGAAAGAAAGAAATATGTCTGTATAGAGAAAGGACTACTGCCAGCTTCTCGGGCCAGCCAAAATGCACTTTTTCTCAGACCTGAAGTTTCAGCAAATTGATAAAATTTGGGGAAGCCAAACCAAGAATATTTCAATCCACCCACGAACGTGGGGGATTTGTGTATTCGCGGGCGAGCGTATGCAGCGGTCGACAAACTATTTCAACCTCAAAATTTTTGATCGCTCACGGCTGTTTTCTTTCTTACCGATTCTTTGCAAATATGGAAGCGTGTCTCTCCTGCAAATCCCACGATATGTCAAGCTAGTCTTCTGAAAGTATTTATTAAAGTCTCAGGAACGGATTTGTCTTCGGCTAAAAAGCCTAAAGCCTATTTTCATCTCGACTGACCAATCGGGCGAATAGGATTATTGGAAAATTCTAGACCGGATTTCATAGAATCTGAAGAGCGGTTTATTTTAACGGGGCCATTCTTTTCTCTATCGTCCGTCATACTCAGATACTTTACGATACAGACGATAAGACAGCACCACAAATTGGACAAACTGCTTGGAATCCTCCCCAAAACAAAACAAACGAAAAAATGATTAGTCAAAATATTTGAAAAATATCTACATAAAAGTATATGTACTTTCATGTTGTCAGTAATGGTAACATTCAATGTTGGCCATTGAAAAAGCATTACTTAATGGTTTCCATCATATTCCTGACCCCTGACAATCCCTTTCTTCCAGATTTTCTTTGCACTTCTGTAGTAAAATCATAAGTAATGCATTTACATTATATATATAATAGCCCTATTCTATCAGTAATGCTTGCATTCATTCCTGACCACTGACAATCCCTTTCTTTCTCATTTTCAATGCATTCCTATAGTAAAATCATTAGCAATGCATTTACATTATACATAAAATAGGCCTAATCTATCAGTAATGCTTGCCTTCATTCCTGACCACTGACAATCCCTTTCTTCCTCATTTTCAATGCATTTCTATAGTAAAATCATTAGCAATGCATTTACATTATACATGTAATAGCCCTATTCAATCAGTAATGCTTGAATTCATTCCTGACCACTGACAATCCCTTTCTTCCTCATTTTCATAGCATTCCTATAGTAAAATCATTAGCAATGCATTTACATTATACATAAAATAGGCCTATTCAATCAGTAATGCTTCCATTCATTCCTGACCACTGACAATCCCTTTCTTCCTCATTTTCAATGCATTCCTATATTTAAATGATTAGCAATCCATTTACATTATATATATAATAGCCCTATTCTATCTTTAATGCTTGCCTTCATTCCTGACCACTGACAATCCCTTTCTTCCTGATATTCAATGCATTCCTATAGTAAAATCATTAGCAATGCATTTCCATTATGCATATAATAGCCCTATTCTATCAGTAATGCTTGCATTCATTCCTGACCACTGACAATCCCTTTCTTCCTCATTTTCAATGCATTCCTATAGTAAAATCATTAGCAATGCATTTACATTATACATATAATAGCCCTATTCTATCAGTAATGCTTGCCTTCATTCCTGACCACTGACAATCACTTTTGTTTCTGGTTTTCAATGCATTACCTTTGCAAAATAAAACCCGAAAGAGTAAGATGGACGAAATAATAACATAAAATAAATAATGGTGGA
>CAHIKZ030003024.1:57500-62500 GCA_903632075.3 Acanthosepion pharaonis | reverse complement strand
TTCACATAAATACAGTAGTAAATACTGTATATTGGTCTGCAGTTGGAGATTCGTCTCCAGCTGTGCTGGTCAAACTCTCTGACTCTGGGAAGAGAGAATTTCCAGACGGGGCTATGTCAAATGGCAGAGTCAGTTCTCGGGAAATAGCTGACCGACCCCGTTTTATACGGGGTCTACGGGGAATTTTTGGTCGAGTCTACGGGATCAGATAATCCACATTAAATTCAACCTTGTACCACATCAGACCGCGTGGGGCGGTTGGTAGGTATCCTGCAGTTGGAGATTCGTCTCCAGCTAAGCTGGTCAAACTCTTTGCCTCCGGGCAGAGAGGATCCCCAGATGAGCCTGTTTCGAAGAGCAGCGTCTCGTCTCGTTAACACCTACTCGGTCCCGTTTTATACGGTGTCTACGGGGAATTTTTGGCCTAGCATACGGGCTCGGATACCCCACATTAAATTCGGCCTTGTGTCACATCTGACTGCGTAGGGCGGTTGGTAAATATCCTGAGGTTGGAGATTCATTGTGGAATTTACTTAACTCACTTCTAGCAGTTGACACACTACTTCTACGCGCCGCTGGCGAATCTTATATGTGTTGTTCTTGTCCTAAGTATTATCGTTCATTACAAATATAAATCGTGTGATTATTCTATTCTGTAACCTTCCTTAGGTTACAACAATAACCCATTCAGGTTGAGAGGCCGTAAAACAAAACAAACGGAATATGTGGTTTCAGTCTTAGAAATGTTCAGCACCCCCTCTTGTGGAAAATCTCTCAACATTCCGGAATATCTTGCCATTTTCATCTGCGGAGATTTCTTTGCCATTTTCGGAAATGAACTTGATCAACTAGTTAAGAAATCGACACAAATTTGTCTTTGGCAATGGAAGAACATCTTCCATTCACTTAAAAGAAAATATCTCCCCGCTTCCTCAAAAATAAAATAAAAAAAAAACATGTAGAGAAGAAAAGAAAACGGAAGAAAAAAAATATATGTAGAGAAAGAACCTGCCTGAAAGACTTAATTACCATTCCTCTCGGCACCGGGCCAATTTCGATTTACCGTTTTAATTTTTCGGATACGTTAGCACGCTTTACCAATGTCTCTCGTCTCTTTCCTCCATCTTCGCTCACCCTCCACACCTTCCATGGCCTCCTTTATTCCGTATTGACATAAAAGCGGTAAATAAATTATTGCCCATGAAAATCGTTCAAGATTTTTGTTAAGTGAAACAAACTGATTGACTCCTGGTTGAGCCGGGTGGTGAAGTAGGATAGATGTTGGTTGTGCTTTGGCTGGGGGTGGTGGCGGCTGGAAGAATGAGTGAAGCTGGTGGTTGCGGGAAGAGAAGAGAAGAGAACCAAAGATACGTGGGGAACGGAAAATACAGTATCATATCGAAAGAGGTGATCAATACACAATTCCAACCTAAAATTACGGGACCTAACCGCCAATCAAGTGCTACGCATAAATTCGTAAATTCAACATACCAAAGAGGAAGCAACTATTTATTCATACTCTCCTTATTGGCAATAGACGAGGAGGCCGCTTCTAGCGCTCTATATCTTTCATATAATGACTCGTTTGTGTTCTATTATTCTAAGTGAAGAATCGTCACCTTTTAATTTTTTTTTAATCGAGTTCACTCCAAGCAAGGCAATAAAGCCACTAAGACACAAAGGATCGAGAACATTAAAAGAAAAGGTATCAAGAAGACAGGAGATAACGATTGACATTTTAAGATCAAAATTGTCTGGAAAACAAAAACCTGGGAGTGAGTTTCATATGCAAGTAGTGGGAGTAAAGAAACTGTTAGCATAGAACTTACGGCTTCATCTAGCCAACTCAACTGTAAATGGATGAGACTTTACTGTAAATCTAGTACTGTGTTTAAATTCATAAAGTTTAAGTACCAGAGGGGAAAGTAATATCTATTCTGAAAATACGAAAATGTGGTGCAAGGCAAAAACTCTGTCTTACCTTAAACTTAGCTAACCACAATTACTGACCCAAAGATATCACAGTATTCCTTACACCAAAAGAACACATTTTTACTTACCATCTCACTACAGCCACCATAATACCTCCGAGTCTCTATGAAGTCCTAATTTCCATATGTATCAAAGACGGCAGTAATATTTACATCGCTTATACAAAAATGTGGCACAAGACCAAAAGAGGAGGAGAGGGGATGGCTGGTTTTTAATCTGTCTTATCTTAAACTTATCTAGCCACAATTACTGACCCAAACATACTACAGTATTCCTTACACTAAAAGAACACATTTTTACTTACCATTCTCACTACAGCCACCATAATACCTCAAATCTCTATGAAGTCCTAATTCCCATATGTATCACAGAAGGCAGTAATATTTATATCGCTAATACAAAAATGTGGCACTAGACCATAAGAACATATACCTACCATTCTTTTTACAGCCACCATAATACCTCAGAGTCTCTATGAAGTCCTAACTAGTTCCAATATGTACCACAGAGGAAATTAATATATATTTCACAAATACAAAAAGGACAAAAGGAAGAAGGGAAGAAAGCTTTTCTTCAGTCTCTCTTACCTTAAACCTAGCTATTCGCAGTTACTGAACCAAACATATCAATATTCCTTACACCAAAACAACACATTCTTATTTACCATTCTTGCTACAGCCACCATAATACCTCTGAGTCTCTATAAAGTACTGACTAGTTCCCAAATATACAATAAAGGAAAGTAATGTTTATTTTGCAAATATAAAATCATTTTACATACTTATAAGTCTACCAGTCACCTATGCTTATCTTCACCATTCTTATCTAGGTATCAAATAAGAAAGCAATATTTATGTTAAACTATAATAATGTGGCACAAAATAAAAAAGGGGGATAATAGGAGAAGGGTGGACTTCAATCTGTCTTATTTTAAACTTAGCTAGCCACGATTACTGGTTACCCAAACATACCACAGTATTCCTTACACCAAAACAACACATTCCTACTTACCATTCTTACTACAGTCACCATTATACCTTAGGTCTCTATGAAGTCCTAACTAGTTCCATATGTATAATTTGTCTGTGGGGATGGGGAATAAAAGTAACAACATATGAAAATGAAACCCCAATGAATGAAAAGTGATATTCATTTTTTGTAAAATACAGAAAGATGGTACAAGGCCAAAAGCGAGGATAGGGAGGTCTGGTCTTCTGTTTTATAATTAAACTTAGCTAGTCACGATTACTGTTTACCCAATCATACCACAATATTCCTTACACCAAAACAACATATTTTAACTAACATTCGTACTACACTCACCATAATACCTCGGAGTCTCTATGAAGTCCTAACTAGTTCCCATATGTACAATAAGGGAAAGTAATGTTTATTTCGCAAATATAAAACCATCTTACATATTTATAAGTCTACCAGTCACCCATGCTTAGCTTCACCATTCTTATCTAAAGCTTGATAGACTCTTTCATCAATAATCATGAATACATTAGCATTTGACATTCAACATTTTTATTAATTTGGAATCATCGAAATATGAATCTAAATAATACTCTTACTTACCTTTTCCTATTATTATTATTATTGTCATCATCATCATCATTCGATTTCTGCTATGGACACACTACCTACCAAGTCTGCGGAAAGACCTAAGGCAGGTCGTGGTGTGTTGTTATAATACATTTCATGTTATTTTTTTTTTTTTTTTTTTTTTTTTATCTCCGATGAAGTTGCTAGCGTTACATAGACAAAGTTCTCCTTAGTGTGTGTGCTGTACTTAATAAGACAATTTTCTGTATGTCTCTTAAAGCTGGGGTTTCAGGGATTCTTTCAATGTGTTGTTTTGTTCCATTTTTATAATTCCAAGTGCACCTATTACCACTGGTATTATTCTTGTTTTCAATTTCACATTTTTTTCTATTTCAATTTCCAGGTCTTTGTATTTTTGATAGTTTTTCAAATTCCTTGGTTGCTATGTTACAATCCGCTGGACAAATCCATATCATTAGTATTAAGTTTATTATTATTATTATTATTATTATTTCTTTTGATTCTTGGTGTATACTCATTTCTTTCCGGGTCCTGACCAGTAAGCAAAGGTCAGAAATGGCGTCATGACATTTTCCACTGGGCAATTGAAAACATACGCGCGCGCGCACACAGACACAAACACACCTATTTTACATAGATAAAGCCCTTCGTAAGTCCGAACAATATGTATCATAGGAGACAGTAATATTTATTTCACTAATACAAAAATGTGGCACAAGGCCAAAACAGAGGGATAGAGGGAGGCTGATCTTCACTCTGTCTTAAACTTAGCTAGCCACAATTACTGACCCAAACATGTCACAGTATTCCTCACACCAAAGCAGCACATTCTTACTTACCATTCTTACGACAGTCACTATAATACCTCTGAGTCTCTATGAAGTTCTGACTAGTTCCCATATATACAATAGAGGTAATATTTATTTTGCAAATATAAAAGTGTGGCACAATGCCAAAAGAGGGGGATATGGGGGAAGGCTGTTTTCAAACTGTATTAAACTTATCTAGCCACGATTACTGGTTACCCAAACATGCCACAATATTCATTACACCAAAACACCACATTCTTACTACAGTCACCATAATACCTCAAGTCTCTATGAAGTCTTAACTAGTACTCATATGTACAATTTTTGTCTGTGGTGGAAGGGGAATAAAGAAATAATTTAAAAAAAAAATCTAACCCGAATGTGTATTGACAAAGTATTTTAAAGAAACTAAACAAAATAGTGTTGTTCACAAACCGCCCCACACCGATCCTTAATTGTGAATTGAAAGAGGAAAGGTAATCACAACAATTACCATGAAAATATTTATAGAAAGATAAACAGAAGCTACGCTGCAGCTATGAGTTGTCCCCCTTTCATTGTCGACAGTGATGCCTCTTAATCGTACCACCGCAAGGTAATTTTACGTAGTCCTGTGAAGTCTTGTTGAAA
>CAHIKZ030003024.1:50000-52500 GCA_903632075.3 Acanthosepion pharaonis | reverse complement strand
CCAAAATATTACCAGATTTTCTGGGATGTGGAGTTATCCTGAAATGCATTATTTATATTCGGACAATTGTCCTCATCTTCGTTGTTTTTATCACAATGTTTCAGCCGTTCTTCCCTCCGGTCTTCATTAGGTGTATATAGATCTGGATGACTTACAGGGAATTCTGAACTGAAATCTTTATTTAATCTACGGGGGCAGGCTGTTCTCGTCCCACTGCTCATATCTCGGAATATCTCGTCTAGTTCTTATTTTTAGTACGGCTCTGTTATTACCCACTCTATATCCATTGAATCCAAGAAAACACAGCCCTGTCTAGAGATTGAACTGAACCCTTTATTTAATATTCAGTGGTAGGCTGTTCTCGTCCCACTACCATGTCTCGAATATCTTTCTCAAGATTTTTTAATACTGCTCTTTATTTTCCCTATTTCCACTGCATCCAAGTAATTCTTTATATTCCCTGTATGGAGAAATTGAACTAAACCCTATACTTCATTTATCCCCAAGGCTGTTCTCGTTTAATACTCAATTTATCTCGAAATATCAATGTCTAGTAGTTATTTTTAGAAATGCTCTGTTATTGCTAGCCCTATTTCCACTGAATCCGAGTACACACTGCTCTGTGTAGAGATTGGACTGAACCCTATACTAAATCTCCAGTGGCAGGCTGTTCTTAAAATTGGTGTCCATATCTCTTAAATATCTCGTCTAGTACTTATTTTTTACTTTTTCAATTTTATCCTATATATCCATTGAATCCAAGTAAACACTGCCAAGTCTAGAGATTGAACTGAACCTTTTATTTAATCTACTGGGGTAGGTTGTTCTCGTCCCACCGCCCATGTCTCGGAATATCTCGTCCAGTTCTTATTTTTAGTACTGCTCAGATATTTCCACTGATTTATTAAACATTAAAAAGAATTAAAAAACAAATTTTTTTTGCAAAATATTTAGATTTCGTCATGAAATATTATTTTTTGACAAAAAGAAAAAAAAAAAACAAACAACCTTTGTTCCTCTAATTTAAAAATAAAATTCCATCCCAAAATTTTCAATCAAAATTACGATGTCACCCAATTAACGTTATCTTGTACTTAATTTTTTTTTATTATTTTGGTCATAAATTAAAAATAGATTAAAAATTTAAAACATTTTGAATTTTAATTTTTTTTTCTTTATTTAATTAATAAAATAAATTTTCCATACAACGGCCGAAATAGAAATAGGGGTTATTTAAAATTGAGGAATCAGAACCCATTTTTTTTTATTTATCATTTTTCATATTTAAAACATCATTTTAAATAATTTTAAAAAACCATTTTTTAGAATGTTTTATTTTTAAATTTTAAAAAAAAATGAATCCAAAAATTTCCCTTATTTTTTTTTAAATTCATTCAGACCGGGTTTATAGATTTTGGTAACTTTGTCTTGTTTTTTTTCAGAAAGAAATTTAAAATATGGACTTTCAAATGATAAAAAAAAAAAAAAGATTAGATTTTTACGATTTTAATATTATTCTTTTTTGGTGAATTTTGGGATCTTTTTTCATTTTTTATTTATTTCTTATGGACTAAAAATTCAATGTATTGCGGAATCTTCCATCGTTCATTTTTTTTTTCCGTCTACTTTGAAATCAGTATTTATTTTATAGACCTTATCTTGTTTTAAGAAATTTTTTAAAATGAAATTACTAAAAAAATTTTTAATTGTTTTCAATTTTTGTGTTGTTTTTCTTTAAAATTTTCTTTTATTTTTTTAATAATAAAAAAAATGGTATAATTAAAATATTGGATTTTTTTTCTTTCAGTATATTATTTTTTATAAAAAAAAAATTTAAACATTTTATATATATAATTTTCTTTATTTGATTAAATTCATTTTTGAATCTTTAAAAACATTTTTTCTCATTTATTTTATGAAAATAAAATCAAAAAAAATGTATTTTTTTTTTCGATAAAATAAAAAAAAAGGATTGAATTTGAAAAAAGGTTTAAATTTTCTTTACAAACATTCATTTTATAATTTTTTTTATTTTTATTATTATTCTATTTATAATCTATTCTATCTTTACATTTATATTGTCTTTCTGTTAATCTTTCTATTTTATCATCTATCTATTTTATCTCAATCATTCATTTTTTTAATATCCAAAATTTCATGTTTTTATTATTTTTATCAATCTTTTAATCTATCTATCATTTTTATTAAAATAACTATTTAATGAATAAATCTAAGTTAATGAAATTTTTTATATCTATAATTTTCTTTCCGATCATTATCTATTCCATATTCATTCTATCAATTATAAACTCTATTCATTCTTAATATTCTATAATATTAATTATTATATTTGATCTAAAAATCTATCATCTATTAATCTATCTATTTATCTATCTTATTTATGTTGGTATCTATCAGTTTTAATCATTCATTTTCTATTCTTTTGTCTATTTCTATCTATTTGATCTATCTATAAATCTCATTGATATCTTTATTATTT
>CAHIKZ030003024.1:27500-45000 GCA_903632075.3 Acanthosepion pharaonis | reverse complement strand
TCTCTTAATATTTATCTATCCATCTATCTATCTAAAAAGTTTGTCAATCCCTTAGTTTGTTTATTTCTACAAAAGTCCGTAGCCTGATAGAGTTCGCTGAATTTTGGACAGTCATATCCACCGTATAATATCCAATTTATGACACAGAGCTTCAATGCCTTGAAAAGAAAAGAGATTAGTCTGAAAAGTAAAAAGATAATGCTTAACATAATTTTTGATCATTCCGCCCCGGACTTATTGATTGGCTGAACTGTCTCCCTCTGTTTCTTTAACGCATTCGACCGATTATCTACATATCAAATTTTAAATTGATAAAGTAATTTTTCTCTTTCATCTTCTTTCATCCCGAAAGTCTGCTATCATATATCACTTGCTTAATTTAACAGTTATTTTCTCAAATAAACATTGACCTGACGTTTATCTGTCTGTTGATCTTCCTTCGTCAAAACCCGACGTGTCCACTGAAGTCGTGTCATAATTATACGGCGATTCGATTATCACCGGCATCCCTCGTCACAATCGTCATTTTGATTCGGCTTGTCAACAATTGTTAATACGGCCGCCCATGAAAGTTTTCTCTCTCTCTCTCTCTCTCTCACACACACACACACACACACACACACGCGCATGCGCACACAGGCAAAGGCGAACGAGTCGTGAAATAGCCAAGCCGTATAATCATAGATTTGTGGCTATCAGATTCATCAGTTAACAGACGAAAAACGATCGGCAAGAATGATTTGCTAAAAATTATAAAAATAACAAAAAGTAGGATCAAAAGTAATAAAAAAAAAATCCGTGTAACAATGAAAAGAGTTTAAGTTAATGTTGTAAAAGTTTGAGTAAATGTTGTAAGAATTTAAGTTAACGTTGTAAGAGTTTAAGTCAATGTTTTAAGAGTTTAAGTTAATGTTGTAAGTGTGTGAGTCAATGTTGTAAGAGTTTGAGTAAATGTTGTAAGAGTTTGAGTCAATGTTGTAAGAGTTTGAGTCAATGTTGTAAGAGCTTAAGTTAAAGTTGTAAGAGTTTGAGTCAATGTTGTAAGAGTTTGAGTAAATGTTGTAAGAGTTTAAGTTAATGTAAGAGTTTGAGTCAATGTTGTAAGAATCAATAACGTTGTAAGATTTTGAGTCAATGTTGTAAGAGTTTAAGTTAATGTAAGTGTTTGAGTCAATGTTGTAAGAGTTTGAGTTAATGTTGTAAGAGTTTAAGTTAATGTAAGAGTTTGAGTCAATGTTGTAAGAGTTTAAGTTAATGTAAGAGTTTGAGTCAATGTTGTAAGAGTTTAAGTTAATGTAAGACTTTGAGTCGATGTTGTAAGAGTTTGAGTAAATGTTGTAAGAGTTTAAGTGAATGTAAGAGTTTGAGTCAATGTTGTAAGAGTTTAAGTTAAAGTTGTAAGAGTTTGAGTCAATGTTGTAAGAGTTTAAGTTAATGTAAGAGTTTGAGTCAATGTTGTAAGAGTTTAAGTTAATGTTGTAAATGTTTAAGTTAATGTTACTAAGCTTAGTTTTAATGTGGCACAAATTTAAAAAAAAGGAAACGACCACCCAGTGAGGATCGAACACATTATTCAGTCGTAATTGATTTAGCCAGAAAAACTTGCCAACAATTACATCATACCGAAGTGCTCTATACTCAATGTGGTAAATATATATATCATTATCTATCCCAAAATATATCTATCACTTTGTTAATGCTAACTCCTTTAACTGCCGAAGAAGAAGAGGTCGGCTAAATCGTTGTGATAAAAAGTAACACATTAAGATGAAGAAAGAAATCAAAATTTAAAATGTTGAACAACGAAAAGACTTTATGGAAAACTCTCACAACAACTTCAAAGAATTTCTTTGTCTTTTATTGTCCTCTCTCGTTTATAGTGTTTTTCTTCTCATATTCTCCAACACACCATAACCTCTTGCACCTTAGTGGCTTTATTGCCTTGCTTGGTGTGAAATGTTTCTTTTTGTTTTGTTTTTTTAAATCCCGAAGAATAATAAAACGTCAAAAAGGAAAAAAAAAACAGATATGAAAAACAGATATGAAAAACAGATATGAAAAGTCAAGATCAAGAAGCTGAAAGCAATATAATTACTCTTAAATTAAATTAAATTAAATTAAACTCTTATATTAAATAAAGAATCATAGGAGAACCACAGTCCACGTTTATAATTCCTGGAGTAAAAAAAAATTCTAGGAAGTTTAGTTTTCGGCAAGGAATATGTAACTTACTTCTAAAGTTCCTAGTTACAAAGAAACTAGACTGTTGATTTATTTGAATTTAATTAATGGATAGCGGCTCGCCACGAGAAAAAGGAAAATCCAGTTCGAATTCTAGTCGAGGTTATTGTGTTCCCTTCATTGGGAAAGGTATGATTCCACCTATTCTCCCCTCAGCTATGGATTAATTAGTAGGACTAGTATCATTATTATCATAAAAAATCCTTACAATCTAAAAAAAAGGTATGTTACGGCTTTAAATAAACTTTCTCTGTTTGTCATTTGAGTAATTTAAATATTTCTGATTTTATTAAAACTATTTTATAACTATCATTTAGACAAATGAAAATATAAATTTATAAAAAAATATTAACATTATTTGAAAATGTTAATTTATTAAAAAAATATTAACTTTAATTGAAAATGTGAAATTATTAAAATATATTAGCATTATTTGAAAATATCAATTTAAAAAAAATATTAGCTTGTTTGAAAATATGAAATTAAAATATATTAACATTATTTTTTTTTAAATCCAATTTATTAAAATGTATTAGCTTTAATTGAAAATATGAAATTATTAAAATATATTAGCATTATTTGAAAATATCAATTTATTAAAAATATATTAGCTTTATTTGAAAATATGAAATTATTAAAATATATTAGCATTATTTGAAAATATCAATTTATTAAAAAATATTAGCTTTGTTTGAAAATATGAAATTAAAATATATTAACTTTATTTGAAAATGTCAATTTATTAAAAAATATTAGCTTTATTTGAAAATATGAATTTATTAAAATATATTATCATTATTTTAAAATGTCAATTTATTAAAAAGAATAATAGCTACATTTGAAAATATCTGTTTATTAAAAAAAATTTCAGAAAGAAAATATATTTCTAATTTTATGAAAAATATTACTGTCGTACATACTTGTGTGTCATGCGACTTTGAAGACATAATTTTTAAGCTAATTTTAAGAGGGTAGCATCATACATGACGTATAAAATTAGCGTATGTCCTGCGCAGCTGACTAAACTATATATCCATTTACTGTAGTCCAAATGTACAGTTGTATTTAAAATAAACATGATTTTAATAAAACTGATGTTTTACTTAACTGTATCCAATAATAATTCATGTAATATTCATACATTAATATCGTATTATAAAATACAAATGTACAAGCGAATATGCATCTTTTCCATTGTTTACGTTTATAAGATGTTTGGGTGTTTCTCGTTCGGTTGTTTGTGGCTGTACGCGTTTACGAAACGAGTATAGCGTTACTAACGATACTTTTATCATTCTCTTTTACTTTTTTAACTTATTTAACTAGAACATGGGATAAAGAGATAGAGGATTAGTTTAGTTTGCTTAGTTTTACGACATGTCAACCTCAATGGATTATTTAATGCCGACAAATTTTTATTGCTGCTAACATATATATATATATATATATATATATATATATAACTTAATATTAAAATAATATTTTTGAAAAAAAAGATATTACTATAAATACATTTTTTAATATATAAAGACATTTTTATGTTTATACATTCTTTTTATAGATACAAATATTTAAGTTATTGCTCTGTTTATAATAAACAGTATTAACAACATTTACCATCCTGAATGTCCGAGAAATTTTCATAGAAAATATGCGTCCTCTGACAGGAATCCTATACGGAACCGTCATATAGCCAGGCGTGCTTTTACCGATTTAGCCACAGAGGAACGTGTCGGTTAGCAAGGTCGATTTTACTGTCTTTAATATACAATCTTCCATGATTCTCTCACGTACATTCATATCTGCTCATGGCGTATCCAAATGTAAACAAATGACGTCACACATTATGAAATGGACAAAATCCGAGAATTATTTTAAGACATTTTTTATGTTTATGCATTTTTTTTATAGATACAAATATTTAAGTAAATGCTTTGTTTATAATAAACAGTATTAAACAACATTTCGCAGCCTGAATGTCCGAGAAATTGAGTCATTTACTTAAATATTTGTATCTATACAAACAATGTATAAACTTAAAAATGACTTAAAATAATTGTCGGACTTTGTCCATTCATAATATATATATATATATATATATATATATATATATATATATATATTTCAAAAAATATTTTTTAAAATAATTGTATGTATAGCTGCTCATAATTTGTTTTTTTTACAAAGTATTTCTGGTATTAAACCCTATCTTTACACTTTCACAGTGCTTTGACACCAGTTTGGGAGTTAACTATATGCCCATAGCAAGGACCCTAACAGGTACTACCACTCCAGGTCACGGTGAACCTGGGAACACCATAATTAAGATATGGTTTTACTCTAAAAAACCGCCTGATCAGAGTCCTCCTTTTTTTGTACGTATTTTATCGTCTTACCCATAACACATACGTAGTTTATCGTCAAAGCCAGGACGGAGATAAAATAAAAAATTTTTATTTATTATTTAATTTGGTTTTATCAAAATCTTTTCTTAAAATGATAATTCTTTAATTGAAAAAACAATTTCTTTTCCAATTGTATAAAGAAGTATATACAGTAATTCATTTTATAATTTTTATTTGATTTATTTTAAAAAATTGTGTCCCAAAATAATGTATACAAAAAGAAAATCGTTATTAAAAATTCAATTTATTTTTTGACTTGTAAATAAGATTAATTGACAAGAGAAAGAATACATATTTAAAGAATTTGAAAAAAATATACAAAAAAAACATAGAAAAATAACTTTTCATAAGATAAAAAAAAACTTGATCCAATGGCAGAATGTTTATATAATGATGAGTTCACATCAAGTTCTCAAACTGGTTGCCGTTCTGTTCAATGATCAACTTTTTTCATCTTGAAAAATAAACCTACAAACGTCAGTATCATTTTCTCTGGTATTTGAGCATATTCTTCTTCAATTGCTACTCTCATTTAATCAATTGTTTTTCAAAATTCCTGCTGTAAACTTTGTATTTTAGAAACCCCACAAAAGAAATCCAATGGTGCCAGATCTGGTGATCTAGGTGGGTATTCAACTCTTGAATTCTTCCAATCCATCTGTTTTGCATATTTTCATCCATATAACTTCTCACATCATGCAATTATATTAACTATTAATATTTAAAGAAACCTATACATTATTTTCATTTTTACCTTATATATTTATAATATATTATAATATATTATAATTACATATTTATAAATTTTATTAAAAACATTATCCATGTTATTACTCGAAAAGAAAAGAAAATATTTCTTATTTTATTTAAAAAAAAAAGGATTGCTAATTCATTAAAAATGTTTTCTGTGACATTTTTCACACTGTCAGAGACTTGCATGTTCTTCGTTTGCTGTATGCGTTAATTTCCCAATATGTGTAATACATGTATCAACCGATTAATTCCCTTTGTGATTTGCTAAAAAATTCTCCAATCATTTAAAATTTAAAATCCGGAATTAAAAAAATATATGTTTTTTAAATTCCTAATCCACTTCATTCTTCTGGATTGATTCTATCCTATTCGAGTCACATAGATGCAGAACCTTATCCTAAGATTTTTACAATTACCTTAACATACGTCTAAAATTTTATTCATTTTCATAACAGTTGAAAATTCTTTGTCAGCTGCCAGGTATTAAGCCATTTCAGCTCTGCTGATGATATTTTATGTACGAGAGATTCAGAAAAATAAATAAATAAATACATAAAAAACCCTACAATAACTATTACTCAAAATAGTCGATGAAAGAAAGACAGAAATAAACTATTGGTTGTCAGCATAAGGGGCAATAAAATTTATATTTCAGTTACACATCGGAGATCGTGTGTTAAAATGCAATTTGGTTTCGCCTCAATATCTTTGAACAGTCTTTCCGAATGTCCACCATTTTGGACCGTATAGTAAACATTCAAACGCATCCCAAAATTATTTGGTAAATTTGTTTTTTGGTTCATAAAAACTTTATATGGAAGAAAAAAAAATAGCAAATTCAGGTAACAAATAACGCTGACTTAAGCGTCGGATTGTTACTTTCTTTCAAAAAATTAAACCTAAGGAAAACAAAAACAAAAGGTTACAAACTATATTTGTTCGGTCTCACATTGTCTATAATAACCTGAGATGAAACAAATACATTTGAGTGTATTTTTGAAAAAGTATGGATCTTCCTTATTTAAATTCGTATTTAACATCTAAGCAAAACGTATTTATCCTTTTAAGATAATGATCATTAAAAATAATTCGTTGAATGATCTTTCCTGGCCGTTTGTCTCGAAAAAAAGACTTTCAATCGGTTGTGGACTGGGGCAGGAATTGGCTGGTTAACTTAAATGCCTCAAAAACAAAACTGCTCTCTATTACTCACCACAGAGAATCATCCCTGCCCCCCTTTAGAATGTCTGAAGCTCAACTCCACAAGAGCACCTCTTTGCGACTGCTCGGTCTCACATTGAGTACTGACCTGAGATGGAACAAATACATTGAGTTTTATAGCTTCGTCCACCGCAAGGAAAGTTGGCTCCCTGTGCCGCGCCAGGAAAATTTTCTCGCCGGAGTCGATCCTTCAAATCTACAAATCAACCATTCGCCCTTGCATGGAGTATTGCTACCATATATGGTCTGGAGCCCCTTCTGTTTGTCTCAAGGTCCTTGATAAAATCCAAAGATGGATATGCAATGTAATTGGCCCTGATCTGGCATCTCGTCTGCAGCCGCTCTCTCACAGACGTGCTGTAGCCTCCCTCTGTCTTTTTTACAAATACTTTCATGGTAACTGCTCCGATGAGCTGCTTTCGCTGGTTCCCAGACTTCATGAATTTAAGCGTTCAACTAGGCTGGCATCTCGCTCTCACCCTTTCACTGTCGAAACTGTTAAATGTAGCCGTCTCTTCTACTCCAATAGTTTCATGTCTCGCACCTCTCGCCCGTGGAACTCCCTCCCTTTTCCTGTTTCCCTGAGAGCTATAATCTCCAACTATTCAAATGTAATGTCAATCGACGTCTCCAGATGACTTGATCTATCCCCTATCCTTCTCTTCATCCTTTCCTCTATCACTCCTCTTTGCTCTCGCTCCAACTCTCTGTAACCACTTGCGTGCTAGTGGCTTCCCGCCTTGCTTGGGGTGAAATCCTTAAAAAATATATATATATATATATATATATATATATATATATATATATATATATAATAATTCAATTTTGTGATCAAGTTTAGTATTTATGGTTGGGTTTGTGTTGCAAGTGTTGACAAAATTTTAAATTTTTTTCATTAATAAAATTACAAATTATATACGCTACAAGCAAATAATGAAAATTCAGCAATATTTTTTGTTGTTCTGATCTTCCCTTTTCTTATTTATTTAAAAAAAAAATGTTAATTTCGTCTAAAGAACTACTTCTTGAGGGGATGTGTTAATTTTCATTTTTTCCTTTGTTTTTTTTTATATTTTTTACAAATTCTTTTCACATCTCCTTTTAAATTTTTTCCCGCTAGCATTTGATGAATTTACCTTTTGAAAACTCAAAATCAAATGATGCCAATCAAAATTTCCAATCTCTCACCATTTTCTGTTTAGTTGCTCATCGCCCACCCAACAATTGAAATCGGCCACCGGCGGGAGATAGCGCACAGGTTGCGAAATCCTGTTGTAAACATAGAAAGGATTATTTTCGAAAACTTATGGAATTAGCAAATATGCTAGGTTATAAACACTCCTGAGCCGACCAAGCATAGAAATGAATACAATATGGGAACCAGTAATAAAAAGTGCTAGTGAATAGCACTGAATAAAAATAAAAATTGCTTTATGAGCTCTGGTAAAAAATGGATTAAGAATAACAGAAAAATTTTTATGAGCACTGGTTTCTTTTTCCAATGCTGAAGCATCTTTTTTCGTCACCTAAAATTCCCTTTATATTTTATTTCAAATATGTCAAAAAAAATATAGACTAACCCAAAGACGGTTAATTAAATATTCAGCTGAGACTCCAGGAAAAGGCATGGCATGTTAGGAAAAAGGGTCAAATTTGTCTACACCGGTGGACGAAATAAAGGGTTCGATTCGAAATTCCAATCACCTGAAAAGATCGGTGCGTACAACGGTTTTATATTGTGAATATGGCAATGAAGATGAGGATAACAGTCCGAATAATGAAAACAATGTAAGTAATCATAATACCTCATCTCAGATATATATAGATACCGAAACGTTATTTATATTTAATTTAAATGAGGATAACAGTCAAAAATAATGTAAATAAAGCAAGCAATCATTTATACCTCATTTCATAAGATATAAACCTTTGAAATTTTTGCATGGCAATGTAGATAAACATAATTCGTAACAGTTCGAATAATGTAAATAATGCAAGTAATCATATACAACTGCTTTTCAGATGCAACAGCTTTTGACTGACCCTGAAAAATAAACACAATATTCCTGTTCCACGAAGACGCGCCATGCCGGGTACAGTGGGTCGAACAATCCTCATTCTCTTCGTATTTAGTTAGGACATTCTACCCACAAATCGCTCTCTGATATTGCTTTATCCATAAATATAACATCTATTAAAACTATACATTATATATATATATACATATATATATATATATTATATATATATATATATATATATATATATATATATATATTTCACATTTGAAAATGGATTTTTAATTAAAATTTTAAAAAATGAAAATTCAATCTAAAAATGAATAAAGCATTCTGGAAGATGATATTTAGAATTTTCATCTTTATTTTATACCTTCAGTTGTTGTAAAATTCACACATACATATTACCATATTTTTATTGCTATTGTAGAATCCTTTAAATATATATATATATATATATATATATAATAATTGGCACCTTTATAATGACATTGCCCTCCAAATCTTGGAGAAAAATACATTCTTTTAATGGCCATTTAACAAAATATAAGAACCACCACTCTTAAAGAGAAATCATTTTTCCTTAATCTCTATCTTTGAATATTAATCATCTGGTTTCAAAAGATTTCAAAAAACAAAAATTTAAAACATTTTAATTAAAACAACCAAAATTTTAATCATTAGAAAAAGTTTGAATATGGGTTTAAAAAATATTAAGTAAAAAATTTTGATAAATGAAAAATGATAATAATGAAATGAATTTAATGACTTGGGGAAAATGGATTCACAATTGTGAAATTTAAAAAATTTTTGAAAAATGTCTTATTTTTTTTAAATCTTTGGTTTGTCTTTATAAAAAAATGGTTTCAAAAATTCAATATAAAAAATTTTAAGATGTTATAATTTTTCCAAAATTTTTAAATTTTTTAGCAAACGGACTTATTGAAATTTTAGTCCTCCTATTTTTGAATTACGTTCTCCTCAATTCTGAAATTGATATTTTGGTTCCTAGGTAATTGGCGACCATTGTGAATGGCAAAAAATTTATTTAAAATGCATGATATAAATTTTGAAAGGAAAATTATAAAACAATCCTTGGAAGGAAATTATTATTACTTTCTGGAAAGAAGAAAAACTAGAAACAAAAATCAAAACTACTGAACTTTTATGTAAAAAAAATAAACATAATGGCACTGAATTTGACAATCTCCTCAGGTTTTAAAAAAAAATTTTGAAGAGAAACAAAAAATTTTAATGAAAAAAATGGAGTCAGAAACCGTTTTGTAAAATATGTTTTAATTTTAAATCAGAAAAAATAAACAAAATAGAAAGTGATTTTGGATTTTCTAAAGCTGTTTTAAATTTGGAAAATAAGATGAATGAAATTAAAAAAATGAATTATGTCAAAATAAACCAAAAAGTACTAAACTGTTTGTAATATTTTGTCCTTTTATATGGCAGTGAATGAATTGTAATCTCCTCAACAGATGAAAAAGAGACTTGAAAAAGATGAAAAAAAAAAAAATAAGTTTTTACTTTTTTGTTATGTTATATCAGTTTCCCTATATAACAAAAAATGATGGACAATCTCCTCAACGTCATTTTTGAAAAAGCCAATTTTAAAAATTGGACAAGATAAATTTAAAAAAATTAATAACTGTTATGTAATATCAAAATTCCTATATTGCATTGAATGTATGGACAATCTCCTCACAGATGAAGAAACCTCATTTGAACAAGAGAAAACAAATAAAAGAAACATCTGAGACTGTTATATAATATCAAAGTCTCCTAATGGCAAATAGAATGCTGGACAATCTCCTCCCAGATGAAGAAAAAGGCTTTAAAAAGAAAACAAAGGAAAGATTTATGAACTGTTATGTATATTCATATCTCCTTTTCAATTGAAGAAAAGACTCAAACCAAAAGTCAAAATTTTAACATCTTTACAGAAGGATGTTGAAGATAGTTAGGACCAAACTTTTGATGAGCAACATTTTTGATTGAGAAAAAAAAAAATTTTTCTACTTAAAAGGAAACAAAGGACGGAAAATTTTGGGAAATGAAATAAGAAATTTAATTTCTTGGAATGATATTGAGATATTTTCCTTTTTGTGTTTTATGGGAAATTGTGGAAATTTACTTTTTTTACGAAAATTATAATTTTTTCCTTATTTTTAAAATTTCTTTGAAAATTAGTATGTCGAATTGATTTTGGAAGGTATGTGGAACTGAAAAATACTTTCCTTTTCTTTAATGGTAGAAATAGATCAGGAAATTTTTTTAACTTATTTTGAGAACTCTTCCGATTTGTGTAGGTCCTGATTTAAATTTCACAACTTTTAATTAAACGTTTTAAAACGAATTTATTTTCTTTATTTTTGATGAAATGAAAGGACTGGGAAGCATAAAACTTTCCTTGTTTTGAAACCAAATCCAATTTATTCCATTTTTTTTTTTTCAACCAATTTGCAAATGATGAGACTTTATTTTTTTAATTACTGCGTTTATATTTATAAAGTCTAGGTATCATTTAGGAAACATTAAATGAATACCATGAATAGTTTTTTTTTTTGTTTTAATTTTTTTTTTTTTGTATTATCAACTTCAATGGGTCATTTAATGCCGACAACTTTTTATTTATGGTAATATTTTGTTTTATAGTCAAAACTATTTCTATTAATATTTTTTCCTAAAAAGAGATAAATTCATTAATATTTTTTTGAATAACGTATTGCTGGTAATATTTTTTTTTCAAAAATTTATTTCTGGTAATTTTTTTTTACAAAAGTATTTCTAGTATTAAAACCTATTTTATAAAATTATAATATTATTTTTTCCTCAGTTTTATATGTTAACTATTTGCCCATATTTTATACCCTAAAGATGCTAAAATTAATTAGGGTGGACTTGGGAACACCATAAAATTAAAAATAGGTTCCACAAACCTCAAAACCTCCTATGAGAGGCCTTGCTGTTGGTCTTATTTTAACGTCTTACCCTGGACGAACCATGAAAGTATTTATAGAATCCACTCTTGAGTTTGTTGAACAAACAGCGGGAATGATCTTCCAGAATGGAAATAACTTTTTATTAATGGAATAATGAGGACGTGGGGATGATTTGCCTCACTGTATTTCGCATATTGGTTTTTAGACGTGGATGTTGGAACTGTAATACCTAAGGAATCTAGCTCGCCATAACATTTGCCATTGAAATTGGATCCCCGGGTTCTTCCAAAAAAATATTGCTAGTTCAGCACAAACTTACAATAAACTCATTTATATTTGGTAAGATATGGTGAGGGCAAAATAATGAACTGGATTTGTTAAGCCTATATAAAAATGCGAGACAATTTGATAAATATATTTGAAGAATCCCAAGCGAAAGATTTGGCAGAGATGTAAAGGTGCTGCCTAAGGATATGAAACTAAATCTTCCAACTGGAATGAACTGAGGAATAAGTAGTTCTCCGAATAGACTTTCATTCCATTTTTGTGATGGAGACGTGAATTTTCTCCGCGGCAACGTTCAAGAACATCTGGCCCTGGGATCGGATTTAACAAAGCAAATACGAATGAAACGAAAACACTAAAACTGAATATATTTTCATTTTCTAAATTAATTTTTGGGCCATCGACAACAAAATAAATTCGTGTATATATATATATATATATATATATATATATATATATATATATATATATATGATTAAATTCATTACCCTTTTTTTTTGGTAATGTACGTTGTGTAAAAATACAAAATTATATACCAAGCATAAAGTTAGTTCATTCGATCGTTCCTATCTATCTATATATCTCTATCTGTTCATTATCTATATATCTATCTATCTATATTAAAACTGTTCATCTCTATCTATCTACTACCTGTACATATATGTGTTTAGTGTATATATATATATATATGTCTGTCTGTCTATCTATCGATCATAATCTGTTCATTATCTTTGTATCTATCTATTAATCTCTCAGTCTATTAAAAAAATTGAAAGAACAAAGTAGCAAAATCCATACTTTTAGATTTTGTATATATATATATATATATATATATATATATATATATATATATATATATATATAATTATTTTTTTTTAAAAATATGATTCCTTCGCTAAATAAGAGTTCTCATGTTTCAAAAACAAGAGCCGAAAACCTCAATATAATTATTAAAATTAAATTGAATTAAAGTATCAAGACCTGTTTCATTACCAAGCGAAACTTTAGGAATAACCAATCTTGAAATTTACGCGTCTTTATAAGCATGTTCATTCGCAAAATTAATTTACTATGGAAATGGCTGGGTGTCCATTTTGATAAGGGGCCTAAGAGTTAATTTTTATCCACATATCAGTCACCTTCGGTCAGAGGTCAGGCCGAGGTAGGGTCGGGGTGTCCATTTCAAAGCGAATGATAGCATTCATGTACGCACATCGTCTGGTCAATCACAGCGAAAGATAGCTGTTGGCACCATATGTTGTGAAGTGGTAAATAATTTTATTTATTATTTATTTATTAATTTTTTTTCCTGAAGCGCTGTTTCGTACATAAACGCGTGGCACCGAACTACAATTTGCTTTTTGACGACTTCATAAAGGGTTTTCTATCTTATGATTGGGTTAAGGTTTGAAACTTTTTATTAGACTATGAAATTTAATTTTTTTTATGCTAATTATTTAATGCGAAAATTTGTTGATGTCGGCAAAAAAATCGTTAACTCATGTCTATGTTTTAATAAATTTTCGTTATTTAGAAACTTAATAATGTGTAGTTTTTCATGTAGGCATAAAGGGCATGGGTCATCCCAGGTTTTACAAGTTCTTGTTCTATTTATTATTTTCTATTGTACTTTTGGTGTTTTATTCATTTCTTTTAAATGCCAAAATATATGGATAGAACCTTTTTTTTCTAAATTTCAAAATTACTAAAGGAACTTTTGTTATTTCCATCTAGTTTTTCCTTCATTCTTCATATTGAACCAATCATCCTTTCACACACACATACACACACACAAATATATATATATATATATATATATATATATATATATATATTATCCAATATAGAGAGAGAGAGGGTTTGGATAGTAACAGGACTTTGTGTGCCGGGTGATCTATGGGCGAAAGTCGGATAAGCGGTTTGTGTTATCAACTAAATCTACCATGTTATCTTGTGAGTATAGAATTCTAATCTTAGTTTTCTGCAAACATTACATTTTGTTTTGTTTTTTACATGCGAGAGTTGTGGCAAGACAAATCGTGGCTGCTTCACCACGACAATGCACCTGCTAAAAACGCCCTGAGCATCCGGCAATTCCTGGCAAGCGAAGAATCATCGCCGTACTGAAACCACGTCCCCATTCACTTGATCTTGCTCCGCGTAACTTTCTTCTTTTCCCCAAGCCCAAGACGATCATCAAGAGGACCCGTTTTGAAGGCGTCGATGCCATCACGAGGGCCGTAACTAGCTGAGGGGTATCCAAAAAGAATCCTTCCAGCAGTGGACAGAAGCGTGGCGGAGAATGATGGAAAAGTGTGGAAGACACGAGTAGAGGGGTACTTTGAATGTTAGGGATGTAGTTGGTTGTTTGGAATTGGAATAAATTGTTTGTGACACCAGTCTTGATTTTGCAAAAGATAATCTAATTTTCTTGTTCGGGTCAAATGGGTGAGTGCATTTCTGATATTTCTAAATAAAGCTCCATCTTTTTATAACTTGACGAGCATTTGGAGTCTTTTTTTAAAATACTTTTAAAAAAAATGTATTTAAATATATATATATATATATATATATATATATATATATATATATATATATATTATATATGATATTTTAAATTTTATTTTATTGAATGAGTTATCAAACAGTTCATATCTATCAATATATCTATCCTCTTCCATTTTTTCTATCTATCAATATCTATCTATCTATCTATCTATCCATCTATCTATCTATCTATCCCAGTCTATTCATATCTATTGACTATCTATTCATATCTATATATCTATCTATCTATCTATCTATCTATCTATCTATTCTATTTATCCCATATCTATTCATATTTATCCCAGTCTATTCATATCTATCTCTCTATCTATCTATCTATCTATCTATCTATCCCATCTTCATTCATCTATCTATCTATCTATCTATCTATCTATCTATCCCAGTCTATTCAATATCTATCTATCTATCTATCTATCTATCTATCTATCTATCTATCTATCTATCCCAGTCTATTCATATCTCTGTCATCTATTCTATGACTATCTAACTATCTTTATCTATCTATCTATCTATTTATCTATCCCAGTCTATTCAAATCTATCTATCTATCTATCTATCTATCTATCTATCTATCTATCTATCTATCTATCCCAGTCTATTCATCTATCTATCTATCTATCTATCTATCTATCTATCTATCTATCTATCTATCTATCTATCCCAGTCTATTCATATCTATCCCAGTCTATTCATATCTATCTATCTATCTATCTATCTATCTATCTATCTATCTATCTATCTATCTATCTCAGTCTGTCCTTTATCAATCTATCTATCGAATAGCCGGCTTTGGTTCACATCTGAATGTGCTGCAACCATGTTTGTTTTATGTATATCTGCATTAGAGCCGTTTGGTATATTATCAGGGAAATATCTATCTATATCTATCTATCTATCTATCTATCTATCTATATATATATATATATATATATATATATATATATTTATAGACAGAAAGAGAGAGATGAGAGAAGACGAGAGAGTGAAAAAGAGAGATGAAAAACTGCTTTTTATTTTTTACTCATCTTTTTTTTTTCTTTTTTTTCATTCTTTCTTTCTTTCCAAATGTATCTTCTTTTCTTCAGATTTGCTTCAATTGTTTTCATTCTTTTATAATATATATATATATATATATATATATATATATATATATATATATATATGTATGATATATATATATATATATATACATATATATATAATGACAGAGAAACACACGTTTTTTATATATTAAACTTTTTTTTTTTAATCATCTTTTCTTTCTTTACACCACCGTTATCTTTCTTTCTTTCTTTTGAAAACTATATATATATATATATATATATATATATATATATATATATTCTTTGTTTCTTTATATATTTTTTCTTTGTCTGTGAGTTTCGTATCGTTCATAGTTACTTGTAACTAATAAAGATACTGAACACGACCAACGCAAAAAATTAAATTACCTATTACAAAAAAAATTAAACAGCTAACCTCATCATCAAAAATAACAACACACCTAAAAAATCAACCCACTGCATGCCTATCTAGACGACATACGTTACACCTATCCGACACCAGCTCCATCAGAACTCATTTAAACTTGAGCAAAAACCTATCACATTCCATCCGAAACACAGTAGCAGAAAATACAAGTAATACAGCCTCATCCAAGATTAAAAGTTTAAAAATAATGAAAGCCCTAATAATGATAAAATAAAAAGCCAATACTCAATAACATCAACTATGAAGACGGCCACAATGTGCTGGCCGTGTTTGGGAAATAAACCATCCATGTAACTCTAGATACATACATAAAACAACTCATATATTCGGTTAAAAGAGAAAATAAAATTATCCTTGATAATGGCTAATAGTATAGCCGAAAGCGCTCGGAGTAGCATGACCTTCGAACAGATTTTACCCACCAGAAAGGAAACACTTGCACGAAAAAAGTCAGTGGTCTTTAAATATATATATACCCTGATGATCCCCGTAGGTGAAACCTAGGTAGGTTTACCTGCCTCTTTAGGTTCATAGTTATATTTGCTCTACTTAATGTAATGAGCACTTTATTTAGTCTCCTTTTGATGGTTTTATTTCTTTGGACTCTGAGCTTGAATTCTGGACGATTGTTTTCGCCACAATTTCATGTTCTTAGTTCTTTCTGTTTTTGTCCTTTATTTTTCCTTGGGTATTGGTTTATTCATTTACAAGCCAAAACACCTAAGGTTTTTCCAGACGAGCATAATTACTCTATTCTTGTTTATAATAACTATAAGCTATATAAGGTATTTTGTTAATGCAAGTACTTTCAACTGTACATTCAGTCATCTTCAGGCATGGAAATTTTTTTTTTTGGTAAAATTCAGGTAGCATCCGAGACGAAAAAATTAAATGCGAATCGAAATATTTCGATTCGCATTTAATTTTTTCGTCTCGTTACGTAGCAGTTCATACGATAATTTTATATCTGGTGTATGATGTGACATCTATCTATCTATCTATCTATCTATCTATCTATCTATCTATCCCAGTCTGTTTGTTTATCTATCTATCTATCTATCTATCTATCTATCTATCTATCTATCTATCTATCCCCCAGTCCGTTTGTTTATCTATCTATCTATCTATCTACACACATCATGCCAACTTAGAAGATATAATTTTGAATCTAATTTGTTTTACATTAAATGTGGATATATATATATATATATATATATATATATATATATATATATATTTGTTCAACAATTAAAATTACTCTTAGTACACATATGCTAATTTTATACCTCATGTATGATGCGACCCTCTTAAAATTAGCTTCAAAATTAGGTCTTCAAAAGTAGCTTGATACGCGAGTATACGGTATCTATCTATCTATCTATCTATCTATCTATCTACAAATGTCGCATGATAGGTGACTATATCCTGATGCTAAATTTTTTTTTTTTTTTAAATGCGGGCGGGGTGGGGATGCTACACTCTAAAAAGCGGTGTGTAAGAGCTCTGAAAGCTGCCGGAGAACACATTTTCATTATGAGGTCCCTCGATTGCGTAGAGGGTATTTGAA
>CAHIKZ030003024.1:0-22500 GCA_903632075.3 Acanthosepion pharaonis | reverse complement strand
CGAACTTTCGCCTTTGCTCTACATCTAAGCTATTCTTAGAAAATCACCATACTGGGATAGCTTGATAGATCGATATGAGTGGAAACTGGTCAACAGAGCCTCCAGGATGATTGATATGGAAGACAGAAACTGAAAGATTCAATGCATACGAATAGAAATGGTGAAGCTGGTGTTCTCCGATAGGGAGAAATCGACCGCTCTTCATGAATAATACAAACGTAATGTGGATTTCTGTAATTGCAACAGCGTAATATAGCGCGATGTACTATTTCTCAAAAGGGAGACAATTCATTCAGGTTTTACTGAAAAGGAACGCGAAATTCGAACAAGTGCACACGAAAGGAGGCCGTAACAACACATTATCTACATATACGATGTCAGTGAATTCGGCCCTGTAAACTATATAGACGTAAGAAGATTGTTCGATGAACATTTTGGGATTTTAAAATCGAAATGTCTGTCTTAATTCGGTAAAGAGAGAAACACGTACGCAGACATGCCCACGCACACACACACTGACAAATATATACACAGACGCGTATTATATATCGTATTTCCCTGTCTATAGAACGAAAAGGCTTGAACGAAATTTAAAGACGAAAAGAGAGGACCGTATTGTATACAAGTAGACGTTTTTATTCAGCTTAAAAAATGATTTGAAACTGCAAGATGGCATAGACAGGAAACACCAAAAATGTTGACATGTTAAAATTAATTTTTTTTTTTTAGATGTATCTGAGTATGTAGTCAAGCCAATTTCATTCAGTTTTCTTATGTTTTTGTTTTTATCACTTTTATTAAGTGTCCTACATCGTTTTAATAGAAGGTCTGTGAAATGTCGTAAGAATCTGGACACAAATTTACTATGGATGGTTTACTGAACAATGGACTTTCTATACACTTTTGCCTTAGAAAATTGCTTTCTCTTTTTAATCAGCATCATTTTTATTATGGTCAGACTCATTACGATGAGCAACTCATGCACTCATCTTGTAAAAGATATATTTTTTGTGTTTATATAATCATTTACTTAAATTCCTCAAGGTTTCTCCTATGTATTCCTCATGGCAGTCATTACATGTAATAGAGTAAATTCCTCTTTCAAGTAGTCCTAGGTATGACGATAAGCTGCATCTGGTAGCAAGGCCTCGGATCAGGAGATTAGAAGATTTGAGGAGCGTTAACTGGGACATATTAGATCTTTTAAAGACGCAGGACTCGCACCTAGCAGCATCACTTCCACCCTTTCCGTGACCTCATTACTCTGCCTCCCTATGCCTCAGTTAGATGACACCCCAATAAAAAGTTAATAAGTTTTATTTACATCAGGAAACAAATACTACACGTTGATCCTAATTTAAATTTAGTGCAAAAATAGCATCAGTTCACGAAAGCACTTTCAAATCAATCTTTATCATTTTCAAACCATTTTAACCATTTCTTTAAACCTTCTTTAACCAGACTTAAACACACTTTAAAAATTTCTAACCATTCGTTAACATTCTTAACCATTGTTTAACATTCTTTAACCATTTTAGCCATTTCTTTAAGCCTAATATTATGTAACCATTCTTTAACATTCATTAACAATATTAGCCATTTGTTAATATTCTTTAACCCTTCTTTAACAATATTAACCATTGTTTAACCATTTCTTTTATCATTTCTTTAAACCTTATTTAACATTATTTAACCATTCTTTAATATCCTTTAAACAACTTTAACCATTCGCTAACAGTTTAACCCTTCTTTAATATTCTTTAACCATTTCTTTTACCATTTCTTTATACCTTCTTTAATGTTATTTAACCATTCTGTAACATACTTGAACCATTTTAAGCATTCTCTAACAATTCGTTAACAGTCTTTAACCCTTATTCACATTATTTAACCATTTCCAACCATTTCTATAATCCTTCTTTAGCCTTACTTAACCATCCCTTAGCATTCTTTAACCATTCTATAACAATTTTGACCACTTCTTTAACAGTATTTAACCATTCTTAAACATTCTTTAACCATTTTAACCATTCTTTAATTCTTCTTTAACATTCTTTAACCATTTATGTAAACATTTCTTTTCCATTCTTTAACATAATTTAACCATTCTCTAACATTCATTAACGATTTTAACCATTCGTTAACATTCTTTAACCATGTTTAGCATTCTTTACCCATTTTAATCGTTTTTTCTGCAATCTTTGATAAACTTGAACCATTTTTAACATTATTTATCTCCTCTTTAACATACTTTAACCATTTTCGACCATTTCGTTAACCATTTAACCATTATGAGCCATTCGTTTTTTCGAGTAATGTTAAAATCTTCTTTGTCTTATTTCTGAGATGAGAACATCATTTTTCCGTTTTCCATCAATTTTTTTTTCTTTTCTTTTTTAATTTAAAATCTCACGACTACCCTAACTACTGTCTGCTTCACGCAAGGAAGAAGCGAATACCGCGCCGGTTGGAAAAGGAATTCTTGAAGAATAACATGTAACGCACATACACGGGCACACACACACGCACATACACGGGCACACATACACGCACACAATAAGCGGTAATCTTATTATAAAGTAAAAAAAAAAAACGACGTAACACGTTTCGAACTTTTGAAGAATGCTGTATATGTAACACGCAAAACAGACACCTCACACACAGACACACCTCACTCTCTCACTCACATACAAACACACAAATATATATATATATATATATATATATATAAATGGACAATGTCCGACAATTGTTTTAAGACATTTTTATGTTTATACATTCTTTTTATACTTTTTAGACTTTGCCCATTTCATAATGTGTGACGTCATTTGTTTACATTTGGATACGCCATGAGCAAATATGAATGTACGCGAGAAAATCATGGAAGATTGTAGTTTAAAGACAGTAAAATCGAGCTGGCTAACCGAACGCTCCTCTGTGGCCCAATCGGTTAAAGGCACGTCAGGTTATAAAACGGTTCCGTATAGGATACAGGTTCGATTCCTGTCGGAGAACGAATATTTTCTGTGAAAATTTCTCAGATATTCAGGCGGTAAATCTTGTTTAATACTGTTTATTATAAACAGAGCATTTACTCAAATATTTGTATCTATAAAAAGAATGTATAAACATAAAAATGTCTTTATATATAATGAGTACAGAATACTTAAAGATCCAGATAGATTTTGTACTAATTATTATTATATTGCTCTGTTCTTACCATTGAGCTCCTTTTGGATAAATGTCCTCCTTGGAATTATCACTGCTAATTATCAATTGATACACATACAAACACACACACACACACACATATATATATATATATATATATATATATATATATTTGTATATATCTGTATTACTGTTTTCTGTCTCCTCTTTCTTTTTCATTTTTCCTTTTTCTTTTCTCCTTACTCCCCTCATTTCTATATATCATTTCCGTTAAGTTAACCATCTAAATTGGTCAAGGTCTGGTCACTCCTCCTACCCCAATATAAAGTACACTTGAGAGATATGGAATTAACCCCTCCTATATACTCTACCATGTCTCTTTTTAACTATACCTCTCACAGGCCCTCATGATCCGGCGTCCTTTTTAAAAGGACTCTGGTGAAATAAATTATTATAATGGTACCTTAAAAATTGGTCTGTTTTTCTTTTAAATATATATATATATATATATATATATATATATATATATATATATATATATATATAGCATAGTGAAGAAGCCATGTATACTTTCTTAATATGTATATATAGAAAAAGTTACAAATTAAAAAAATAATAATATTGTTTTCTGAAAGTATTTATTTATATTTGATATTTCAGATCGACCTCGATCTTTCTTCAGAAATTTCTTCAAGAAAGATCGAGGTCGATCTGAAATATCAAATATAAATAAATACTTTCAGAAAACAACATTATTATTTTTTTATATTCTTTTATATTGACATACGCTCTATCTCTAATATTGAACACTTTAGTCTCTCTGCTTGGTGTTGATCTCAGTGTTCACGGTTATATTTTAACGTTTCCATCCGTTCTATCTCTTCTAACGCCTCTAAAGCGAACCTCTATTAATCACTAAACACATCTCTTCAGGCCTCTAATCAGCATTAATATTAGATGCTATGTGTTTAGATATTTAGACGTTATGTGTTTAGATGTCACGTGTTTATGCCTGATATTAACCTCCTGGAGAGAGTAACACTTTGCGCCTTCTCGAGGTAATATTCTCGGCTTATTACTGGGTCTGCTGCTACGAAAGTCGACTCTGTCGACCTAGACCAGTGATTCCCAACGGATTTGGGGTCATGACCCACTTTCATATTACTAAAATTCTGGTGCCCACCTATCTAATATTTAAAAAAATACAAAGACAGTTAAATATATATATATATATATATATATATATATATATATATATATATATTAAAATCAATTGATTTAAAATATGTTTTTCGCTACACAGTTCTAACCATGTTTCAAAAATGGAAGCTAAAAGCCCCGAATTTAATTTTGTAATTAAATTAAAGACATTAGTTTCATTTCATCCTCAAGAAAAATTCGCTTGAGGATGAAATGGAACAAATGTCTTTAATTTAATTACAAAATTAAATTCGACTTTTAGTTTTATTTTTGGAAACATGGTTAGAACTGTATATTTTTAAAAATGTATATTTTAAATCAGTTAATTTATAATATTAATGCTTTGTAAATTTACATTGAGCCCTATTTTGTAAAAATAAAAATATCTATAGGAACGCCGGATTATATATCTTACTGTTCTTTCTTTCTTTCTATATATATATATATATATAACTGTCTTTGTATTTATTCAAATTTATATATATATATATATATATATATATATATTTAACTGTCTTTGTATTATTCAAATTTATATATATATATATATATATATATATATATATATATATATATATATAAAAAAATTCAATTCAGTCACTTACGTGCTAATAGCCTTGGGAAATGTGTGAATCCTGTTCTGCTCCCTCCAGCTATGGGTAAATAGCAGGACAGACTGGTTCTATAGCCTTGGATGGCAACTGGTCTAGGAGAAGGACAACTCTGAATTCAAAACCTGCGGAGGGTCGTTTGGGGACCTTGTGGCATTCAGTGCACCAGGTCTCTGTATTCGTCCCTTCAAAAAGTGTGGATGGTCCTGCACGAAACCTTCACCACTATAATCAAATCTCATGTGCCGGTGTCAGGCTGTCGGTTTCCTAGGAACTGATCTGCTTCTCCCTCATACGTCGAATTCGACATTTGGATCGACTGTATATATATATATATATATATATATATATATATATATATATATATTTCGTAAAATATATCTATGACATGCTTGGGCAAAATACATCATCAGTGATGTTTCCAGCCGAGGTTCATTAAAGGGTTTGGAGTTCTTTCATACTGATCGGGTATGGACTTGTGTACCTTCCATTAGATATAGTTTTTTTCCATAAACACACTAAAGAACTGGAGGGCAGAAATATAAAATATTTGAATGAAAGCTTATTCTGTAATATACTTTTATCGTTTTAATCATTAAATAATAAAGCAAAGTGAAATTTGAGTTCACTAGAGATCAATTCACTGTTTATAACTCATTCTCCAATTGCCCTTCTTATTCTGTTGGTATAGTAAGCCAAGGGTGCACATCCTACGCATGCCCCACCGAAAATATTGGGTCATGGTAATATTTTGTTTTTCTGTACATTTTCTTTTCCTTAAACTTGTCTTTGTTGGTTCCAAGATTTGTTTTGGAACTGGCACATCAAAAATGTCATAGAGCATTTTAACCGGTTCTTCAGGTCTTTCGTAAGTTAATCTTTTCTTCAGCTGATTTTGGTACCTTCAATGTTGTTTTTTTTTCCCCTTTCACCATGTAGACCAATTTTTTTTCTCATTTTTCAAATTTACGAACGCTCATAAATATTCATCAGGTTAGTCGAAAAGTCTAGGCAAGTTATGGAGGACAGCAAATGTCCCAATTCAGTATCTAATAAACGAATGTGCGTAAATGATGTCCAATTTTTTTAAAATGCAAATTAGTATTTTAATTATTTTAGTTTCGGATTAATTCATGTGTTATATATTTTACATAGCATGAGTCTATGAAATTAAGTGTTTTCTTTTAATATTCTTAACGTTTTTATAGTTATATATGATGACTTGATGAAAGAGTAATTCTTTCAGAAATGGGGATATTTGAAAAAACCCGGGGCGCAAATTTATAGATTTGATAATAGCACTCTCGAGAATTTACCGTTTTTCTCGTTTAATAGGTGTGGCATTCTTTAGATTAAAATTTGTCATTGAATTTATTTATTTCTGATTTATTTAATAAATAGTTGCGTATAAGATCTTTTTTTGTGTTCATAGATACGTTTTTGTTTTTTTTTTAAATTTCTACAAGTTTCACCAATGTATTTTGAAGGGCAGTCATGGCGATGTATTTTAGATACATTCAGAATGATTACTGTTATGGATATTTTTCGCTTTGATCGTATAAATGAAAATAATTACAATGACATCGAAATCTATTTGCCTTGAGCTTCTTTAAGAATTCAACGGATTTTATTTTTTTGAACCGACATATTTTTATTAACTTAAAGGCCGTTTTTAGTGGACACCCGTATTTGTGTAGACGAACCGTATAATTTTTAAACAGGATATATTCTCGTCTGGACATTTGGAAAAAAAACACCTTAAGATAAATGAAATATGCCACCAGCGTGATTCGAAGCTGCGAAAATAAACACTGCTTAAAAGTGGAGGGTCTACTCAAATACGGGTAGTCACTTAAAATAACGTTTGAAGCAATAAAAATAGGACTTATTATATATATATATATATATATATATATATATATATATATATATATATATATATATGTCTATCTGATAGATATTATTATCTGATGTTTCTTGAAATTGAAAAATATTTTTGCGAAAAAAAAAGTTCCTCAATAGATAAATTGTACCTTTCTACATATTTTTTCTTTCTTCTCTTTTTTTTCAACTATATGGGACTGTTTTGTCTTCCGAACTCTGGTTTACCTGGCCATAAAACTTCTTTCTGTCTATGGTGCACAAAAAGGTTGATAAATAGATAGATGTTATCATTCAATGAACAGACTGAGATAGATAGATAGATAGATAAATAGATAGATAGAAAAATAGATAGATAAATGAATACTGAACAGAGATAGATAGACAGACACACACACATATATATAAAGAAGATGATAGCTATCAACAGAGACACACACATATATATATATATATATATATATAGATATATAGATAGATATAAATAATAGAAAGATAGATAGATAATTAATGAAAATTACGCAGATAGATAGAGACAGATATAATTCTAAAGAAAAAAGGGAGAGAGAGAATAATTGATAGGTAGTTATGATCATACTTAACAGATATATATATATATATATATATATATATATATATATATGAACAGATGTTGTAGATATATAGATAGATAGATAATGATAGATGTCTAGATATAGATAGATAGATTAAGATAAATGAATATGAGAAGACTGTGATAGATACAGAGATAGATAAACAGATATTAACAGACTGAGACAAATAGATATGAACAGAGACATATAGAGATATAGATATGAACAGATCGAGATAGATATGAACAGACTGAGACAGACATACACATAGATAGATAGATAGATAGATAGATAGATAGATAGATAGATAGACAGACAGACAAAAAGATCTCTGAATTCAAAATAAATATTCTGTTAATACTTGTTGCTTCTTACATGAATCATTGATTTCCCTCCAACCAAAAACAAATTCCGTGAACCAGATAGATCCACCCAAATACTTACAGATAAAAAAATCCGGAAAAAGAAATCACAAATTAAAAATTATTTCCCCCTTCAAAACAAAACAACACTAAATCTGTAGAAAAGAACGATATAAAATACAGTTTAATTCAAAAAAAGAAACGTGAAAATACCTAAAAATGAAGTTTAAAAAACAGCAAACACATTGACAAGAATAAAAGCTTTAAAAATTTAAGAAAAAGATAAAAGGAAAAAAAAAAAATGTCGCCTAATCAAGAATCGAATATCTTTTCAAATCTGTGCATTGAAAAATTTTGCGTGAATATATGACGAGGGTCGCAAGTTTAGAAGAACACAACAGATAGGGTTTAATTCCCGACAATTTTAACGTTTTATGATGGCTCGCAAAATTAGCTGTATACACGTATCTGTCTTTAAAGTCTCTCTTTATCACGTTCGCTTTTCTATTCAGTGTCTATATGTATACGCATGCGTGTGCAACTGCGTACATGGGTACTGTTGTGTGCCTACGTAAACAGAAGCATTCACTGGCTGTTGACGAAGTGGGAGGAGGGATTGTGCGGGGGAGAAAGGATTAGATGGCAGAGGGAGGCTTTGATGACGCCAGAACAATTAACGAAGACGCAAGCATGCGATTGGTCGGTGATTGGAAATTGGCGCGCAAAGGCGAGGGTCGTCGATAAAAGACTAAGGAACAAACAGGAAACGCTTTTGAGAGAACCAAATGCAAAGGGGCGCAAGAAATAACGGTGGAATATGGAGTCCGGGGATAAGGAGAGTAAGGAGTGTTGGGGAGCTTGAAAAATAAAATAAAAAGGAGAGCACGGATAGGTATTGTATGCAACAAAATATGTTACAGGTAGTATTATTGTAAGAGAAAGAAGCAGAAAAAGAGGGGGATATATATAGGGAGAAAAAAGACAAAGAAAAAAAAATTGGTAAAGAGAAAAGTTGAAAGAAGGAAAAAGAAAGAGAGAAAGCAAGAGAAAGATCTAGGGAAAGATATCCAAATTGAGAGCGAGAGAAGCAAAAAGAACCAGAGAGAAAAAGAAAATAAGAAAAAGAGAAAGGGAGTGAGAGAGAGAGAGAGAGAGAGTAAGAGAGAGAGAGAGTATGTATCATAGAAAAAAAAAGAAAAAAAAAGTAAAGCCAGAGAGAAAAAAAGGAGAGATTTAAAGATCCACATTAAAGGTAAATAGAAAAATTTATGAAAGCGATAAAATAGACAAAGAGGGTGACAAATAAGGATAAAGAGAGGGAAAACAAAGAGAGACAGAGAAAGAGAAAGAACTGCTTAGAGAGAATAAATAAATAGAAAAAAACTGAGATAGATAGGCAGACATATATATATATATATATATATATATATATAGAGAGAAGAGAGAGATAGATAGATAGATAGATAGATAGATAGATAGATAGATAGATAGATATATGCGGATTTGATAGAATATATATATATATATATATATATATATATATATATATATGAACATCGACAGATAATGTTTTAAACGGAACGCTGATCTTATAAAAAAAAAAATAGTTATCTGTTTGGATAAGTCTTGTTCTTATGTACATCGTCTTTTTTTTGTCATGTTGAATTGATAATGTTAATTATATTTTTGAATATGTCCTGAAGATGGTTTATTAGACCGAAACGTCCGACGTTTACATTATATTAACATTAAAACAGCATAATTGTATATAAGGATTTTTGTTTGTTTTTCCGTATATTTTTTTCATATACTGTCGGATCTATATCCATATATTTGCTTATATATATATATATATATATATATATATATATATATATATATATATATATTTGAGAGAGAGAGATAGATATAGATAGATAGATGTATGCGGAGACTGAGATATATATATATATATAACCTCCCAATATGCACGTTAAAGTAACGCGAACTGACAGCGTCTAAGAATTTGAATGAAACCTGTCGTGTAATTTATTGGGGTTGTTGTAACGTCTTCCTTTAATGTAGTTCTTATCGCTCACCCCATAACCACCTTTATCTAGAGACGAGACGCGTTAAATTTGAGCAACATCCAGCCGACACACTGGGGTTAAAATAGGAAACTAAAATGATACATATGACACACTCATATCCTCTCTCCCACCTCACTTCCTCACTTCGTTAATTTTGCGTATACTTGATGAGGTCCGTAAAAAACGTGTGAATTTCTTTTCATTTTTCATTTCAGCTTTTGGAAGTAAAAGTCTGATGATCCAGAACCCTTTTAAAGGGGTTATGGTGAAATAACTTATTACATGGAATCTTAACGTGGTCTGTCTTTTATTCAAATATATATATATATATATATATATATATATATATATATATCCAAGGTCACATCGACAGGTAATGAACAGATTGATATATATATATATATATATATATATATATATATATATTTCGTTACATAAATAGATAATGAACAAACTGAGATAGATTGGCAGATATATATATATATATATATATATATATATATATATATATATATATATATAGATAGATAGATAGATAGATAATATTTAGATGCGGAGGAGACATATATATATATATATATATATATATATAGATATATAGATAGATATATATGTAGATATATATATAAATATATATATATATATATATATATATATATACAGAAAAGAAAAGAGGCAAGCAAGAAAATGGACGAATGGTAGATTTGTAAATGTGCAAGATTCCGAGGAGAAAAAAAACGTGATCTCAATGGAGAAAGCGATACAGAGTCCAGTCCTGACTATCTCTGATAGAAATCAGTTAGCATAAAGACTATGACTGGGTTGAGTATTCTAAGCCGCATACCTAACAGAGGTCGATCTCCCTGTGTTAATTACTTAGTTCCTAAGTCAGTTTGCACGACGATTAAGCCCTACCAGTACTTCATAAATAATGAACTATTCAGTTTTGACCGCGTGAAAAACAAAGACAGGACATATCAGAGACGCTACTTGGTTTTAGTGACAAAAGGAAAGTAAGGAAGAAAGATAACTTCTTTTATTTAGTTCCATAGTTAGTGCGCACGACCATTACGCCCTGCCAATACGCATAAGTAATAGACTATTTCGTTTTGACCGCATGAAAACAGAAATTACACATCAGAGGGAGAAAGAAAGGTAGGAAATAAAATAAAGAAACAAAGGAAGGCAGGAAGAGTGGAAGGAAGTTAAGGTATAAAGGGAAAGAAAAGAAAGAGGGAAGAGTATACAAGATTGATGACAAAAGCGACTAAAGATGAAATCGAAGAAGCATACAAGAAAGAAAACAGGAAGGAAGGAAGGAAGGAATAAATGGAAGGAAAAGCCAAAGAAACAAGGGAAAAGAAGAAAAGACAGTTATATACCGTATATAAACAGTAATGGGTATGTCCCAATCCTTATAAATACATTCGGACACTATTGTAAGTGGGGGTAATTTGATGTCTAAGTAGTCCACCGCTAAACGTGGTTTACCTACTACACGCCGCTGGCGAGTATTGTATTTTGTTGATGTTATAAAGATTACTATTTCATTTCCAACCTCCGTATTTTAGTTATTCTTCATTCAGTAACCCTTTCTAGGTTACATGAGAAAAAACAAAAGAAAAAAGAAATGAAATACGAAAGAAAAAAGTTACCACGAGAGATAAATAAGCAATCTAATAAAAAGAAATATCTGATGAAAGAAAGAAGGCAAATAAGGGTTGATAAGCCATAAAAACGAATACATCAATCAATGTGTGATATACCGTGCCTATTAAGACTAAGGTGTATGTCCCAATCGTCATAAATACGTAGGGCACTATTGTAAGTGGGGGTAATATGTTGTCTAAATAGTCCACCATTGGCAGTGGTTTACCAACTACACGCCGCTGGCGAGTATTGTATTTTGTTGATGTTATAAAGATTACCATTTCATTTCCAACCTCAATTTGGGTTATTTTTAATTCAAATAACCTTTTTCTAGGTTACAACAAAGACATATAACAAACGTAAGAAAGAAAGAAAGAAAGAAAGAAAGAAAGAAAGAAAAACACGACAAAAGGAAACGAAAGACAAAAAAAAAGAAAGAAAGATGAAAAAAAAAGACCCGACAGAAGAAAGAAAGAAATAAAGAAAGAAAGAAAGAAAAAAAAAGAAAGAAAAAAGACCCGACAGAAGAAATATAAGAAAAAAAAGAAAGACCCAAGAAGAAAAAGAAAGAAAGAAAAGAAAGAAAAAAAGAATGAAAAAAAAGAAAGAAAGAAAGAAAGAAAGAAAAAATATACGACAAAAGAAAGAAGCAAACAAACAAAGAAAGAATGAAAAAAGAAAGAAAACCCGGCAAAGAAAGAAAGAAAGAAAGACCCGACAGAAGAAAGAAAGAAAGACACGACAAAAGAAAGAAAGAAAGAAAGACCCAACAGAAGAAAGAAAGATAGAAAGACACGACAAATAAAAGAAAGTCACGACAAAAGAAAGAAAGAAAGATACGACAAAATAAAGAAAGAAGGAAAGAAAGAAAGAAAGAAAGAAAGAAAGAGAGAAAGACACGACAAAAGAAAGAAAGAAAGAAAGAAAGAAAGAATGAAAGAAAGAATGAAATAAAGACCCGACAGAAGGAAGAAAGAAAGACACGACAAAAAAAGAAAGAAAGAAAGAAAGACACGACAAAAGAAAGAAAGAAAGAAAGATCCGACAGAAGAAAGGAAGATAGAAAGACACGACAAAACAAAGAAAGACACGACAAAACAAAGCAAGATAGAAAGAAAGAAAGAAAGACCCGACAGAAGAAAAAAAGAAAGAAAGAAAGAAAGGATGACACGACAGAAGAAAGAAAAATAAATTAATTGCACCGGAAATAGCGAAAGCAAGCAAGAAATGAAGGAAAGAAGCAAGGAAGGAAGGAAATAGAAGGAGAAAACATAAACAGAAGAATGGAAAAAAAGAAAGTCATAGCAAAAGGAAGAAAACAAGCAAGAAAGAACGAAAATACGTGAAAGAAAATAATTAAATAAAATCCGGTTTAGAAGAGCGAAAGAAAATGAAGAAGATAAAGAAAGAAAGAAAGAAAGAAAGAAAGAAAGAAAGAATAAGCACGAATAGAATAAAAAAAGAAATAAAGTAGAAATGAAAGGAAGGGAGTAAATAACGAACAATGAAATGAAAGCAGAAGAAAAAGAAAGAAATTGAATCACAGAAAGAAAGAAAGAAAGAAAGAAAGAAAGAAAGAAAGAAAGAATGAAAGAAAGAAAAAAAAAGAAAGAAAATTATTCATTTAAATCGAGAGAGGGGGAGAAACATGAAAGAACGAAGACACCCGATGAAAGTTGTCTTAGCAAAGCCAGCAACTGATCGGTATCAACTAATTGAGCCGCCGCTCAACAGAAGAAACGTGCGATGTTGATTCGAGCAGCGCAAACAATTTAAGTAGTTTTAATGACGGCTCAAGACAATCCTCGTTAGGATCCACAAAGCTGTGTGATGGGCCGTTTATCGGATCAACATCACCAAATGAACTCTTAACAAGACGAGGAAAATCATAAGAGAAAAGCGATATCGAGCAGTTCACAAGAGAAAGGAAACAGTAACCGTTATTGAAATCTAAAAAGGAATCCCTGAATTTTAAAGACTGGTAATACGATTATATATTTAGAGACTCTTGGTAAAATCCAAAGTAGAATCAGCAATAATATTGGTTCTGTCCTGGCATCTCGTCTACAGTCATTTCACCATCATCGTAATATAGCTCCTCTGTGCCTTTTCTATAAATACTTTCATGGTAATTGTTCTGAGGAATTTTCCACTATGGTACATATTGGAACTAGTCAGGACTTCATAGAGACCTGGAGGTATTATGGTGACTGTAGCAAGAATGGTAAGTAAGAATGTGTTGTTAGGACTCCATAGAGACTTTTGTATTAAGGAAATAAATATTACTGCCTTCTTTGATGCATATGGGAATAAGGACTTCATAGAGACTTTGAGGTATTATGGTGTCTGTAGTGAGAATGGTAAGTAAAAATGTGTTCTTTTGTTGTAAGGAATACCGTGGAATGTTTGGGTCAGTAATTGTGGCTAGATGGTATTTATCAATGGCTAGATTGTTTAAGATTGAAGATTGAATACCAGCCTTCCCCTATCTCCCACTTTGCCTTGTGCCATATTTTTGTATTCTCAAAATAAATATTAATTTTTTTACCTACACTTTAAGAAATTAAACGCAGTACTTGATTGTCGGCAAGGTCTCATCCTTTTACGGTTGAACTGGTTAGATGTACCCGTAATTTCTATGCTAATAGTTTCTTTACTCGCACTACTTGCCTGTGAAACTCTCTTCCGCCTTCATCATTTCCAACCAACTTTTACCTTCAAATATGTAAATAAAATGTCAATCGTTATCTACTGTTTTCTTAATTCTGCTTCTTTTATTGTTCTCTTTGATTTGCATCGATAAACATTCACTTGGAAAGTCCCCACTTTTTTGTTGGGGTGCGCGGATGCAGTCAGAGTCAACAAGAATAGAAGAACGTTACATTTTTAACGTATATTTCAGTCAAGAGAGGGCAGGAGGACAACGAATAAATGACTGATGGATCTAATCCGGTTCTAAGGAGAAGCAGATGCCATAAAGTGTAATAATAACGCGCCAAAACATTGAAAGCCAAGACAGGCAACCAGGCAAAGGGACAAGTCAGGACCTACTCTGTGTGTGTGTGTGTGTGTGTGTGTGTGTGTGTGTGTGTGTGTGTGTGTGTGTGTGCGTGTGTGTACGTATATGTCGTTATATTTTATATGTATATAGGAATTTGCAATAGTCATGTTTGGTGTGTCAATCTAAACATTTATCTGTTGGGTATTTCTACGCGCTTTCTCGCTCGTCCCCGGAATCTGCCACATTCTATCTATCTATCTATCTATCTATCTATCTATCTATCTATCTATCTATCTATCTATCTATCTGTCTGTCTGTTCATATCATCTATCTATCTATCTATCTATCTATCTATCTATCTATCTATCTATCTGTTTATCTCTGTTTATCTATCTATCTATCTATCTATCTATCTATCTCAGTCTGTTCATATCTATCTATCTATCTATCTATCTATCTATCTCAGTCTATATCTATCTATCTATCTATCTATCTCATCTGTTCATTATCTATCTATCTATCTATCTATCTATCTATCTATCTATCTATCTATCTCATCTTTTATCTCAGTCTGTTCTATCTATCTATCTATCTATCTATCTATCTCATCTGTTCATTTTCTATGCCACTGTCTAATTAGCTATCTATTTATTTATCTATTTCTTTCTTTCTTTCTTTCTTTCTTTCTTTCTTCTTTCTTTCTCATCTTCATTATCTATCTATCTATCTATCTATCTATCTTCTATCTATCTATCTATCTATCTATTTTCATTTTATCTATGTATTTATGCATGTATGTATGTATGTATGTATGTATGTATGTATGTATGTATGTATCTATCTATCATCTATCTATCTATCTATATACTTATCTATTTATTTATCTATCTATCTCAGTCACTTCATTATTTATCTATCCATCTATCTATCGCGATCTTAGTCCTTCCAGTGTTTATCATAATCAATGACTAATCAATAATCGGTCAATCATTACAACAGTTCCTTATTTCCCTCCTTCCCTCTCTCTCTCCCTCCCTTCCTTCCTTCCTTCCTTCCTTCGATTATTTTCACCCTTTTTTCTTAACTCTCACCGACAGACGTACGTAGAATTAAAACCTCGAAAATGTCTATCGAAACACAGCGAATGTCACGCATCCGTTTCAGGCAGACACTCATACTTGTTGATCGTAACCCACCCCACAGCTCCCCACCCACGATGCTAGCAGGCGAAGTTAGGGAGGGGGGTGGGGGTTGGCGTCTATCAGATCAATAACATCGAATATTTCTCTTAATCATGTATTCAGTTTGTTGGTTTGGAAAGGTGCTTGTCACGGGAAGTGAAATTCAATAAGAGTTGACGTCAATTATCAGCATTGTTTTAAATATTCTAGACCTTATTTAATTGTGGCCAGAGTTGAAAATAGTCGTGCAAGGGGTCGACTGACACCGATTCTCCTAAACATTTTTATTATTACTGATATTTCCACGATTTACATTGTTTGGAGTGTTATCCTTATCTTTATTGCCATATTCACGACGTTTCGGCCGCTCTCCGCTCCGGCCTTCTTCAGAACTTGTCTATGTTTCAGAGATGAGGTATTTTGGCTATTTACTCTATGTATATCATTCCACATCTTTATTTTCATTTTCACGGCGTTTCGGCCATTGTACGCTCCGACCTTCTTCAGAATTTGTCTATATTTCTGAGATGAGGTATTGTAACTATTTACACGATTTACATTGTTCGGACTGTTGTCCTCATCATTATTGTCCTATTCACGACGTTTCGGTCGCTTTCCGCTCCGGCCTTCTTCAGAATTTGTTTATATTTCTGAGATGAGATATTGTAACTATTTACACTATTTACATCATTGCTTATCATTATTTTCATATTCATGACGTTTCGGCTGTTGTACGCTCAGGCCTTCTTCAGAACTTGTCTATATTTCTGAGATGAGGTATTGAAACTATTTACATGATTTACATTGTTCGTACTGTTGTCCTCACCATATTCACGACGTTTTTCCCAATGGATAAAAGCATTGGCTGATTGATCTAAATGTGAATAGACCCCAAAAGTTGTGAGTTCAATACCTGGCGAGAGCAGAGGGAACAAAACACATTAACGACATTTCGGCCTTTGGGATCTCCGGACTTCTTCAGTTGACATTTTTTTAAAAATTTTGAACTGAATCCTTTATTTAACTTATCAAGGCGAATTAATCGAAAGCCGTTGTACGTGATATTAGAAAATTCTATAAATAAATATGCAGCAAAAATTACTTCCAATATTTACATTATAATATAACTTCATTGCCATATTCACAACATTTCAACCGTTGTATGCACCGGCCTTCTTTGAGTCATATTTGGAATTTCGAACCAGATCGTTTATTTAGTCCACCGGCTTCGATTGTTCTAGTTCCACGTGCCATGCCTTTGTATATTTCAGTTTTAGTTAATTCCCCTTGATAAATTAACGCTTTAAGTTTTTGTTCTCAGGGATTGAACTCAGAACTCTTTGGGCTAAATCACTTCTGGATCAATCAACCAACGCTTTTATCTATTAAATTATATGTCCTTGTGATCAGTAAATAATGTAAATAGTTACAATACCTCTTCTAAGAACTATAGATACAGAATGTCCTCGGGTTACGTCGGACCCGACATACGGCGTTTCGTGGTTACGGCTCCATCTACCATAATATAGTACGTCGTCACACGGTGCTGTATGAGGAAGAGGCGTTTGTTACTTCAACGGCTGTAGGCCATATTGGATTATGCTACATAATTTCGTTTGTGTCGATTTTTTTTTTTTTTGTTAGGGGGGAACTTTTTGCTCTTCATTATGGCTCCCAACTGTAAGGCGGACTTGTGGTTGCTTATGTAGTTGAGTTCCGGCCTACGTCGGAAATCAGATTACGTCACGCTGTAGGAACAGATCCCCTACGTAAGTCGAGGAGTTCCTGTGTATGTAACTGGTGGCCATAATGAATTGACCTGCATACTTTCGTTTGTGTCGTTTCTTTTGGGTGGACTTTTTGCTTTTCATTATGGCTCCCCACCGTAAGACAGACTTGTGCGTGCTTATGTAGTTGAGTTCAAAATACAATACTCGCCAGCAGCGTGGACTGATATTACATAACAGTTCAGTACTCTTTTCTTTGTTTCTCTTGCTTCAAGTCTTTTCTTCATCTGTGAGGAGATTGTCCAGCATTCACTGCCATATAGGAGGACTGATATTACATAACAGTTCAGTACTCTTTTCTTTGTTTCTCTTGCTTCAAATCTCTTCTTCATCTGTGAGAAGATTGTCCATCATTCACTGCCATATAGGAGGACTGATATTACATAACAGTTCAGTACTCTTTTTTTTGTTTCTCTTGCTTCAAATCTCTTCTTCATATGTGAGGAGATTGTCCAGCATTCACTGCCATATAGGAGGACTGATATTACATAACAGTCCAGTAGTCTTTTCTTTGTTTCTCTTGCTTCATGTCTCTTCTTCATCTGTGAGGAGATTGTCCAGCATTCACTGCCATATAGGAGGACTGATATTACATAACAGTTCAGTACTCTTTTCTTTGTTTCTCTTGCTTCAAGTCTCTTCTTCATCTGTGAGGAGATTGTCCATCATTCACTGCCATATAGGAGGACTGATATTACATAACAGTTCAGTACTCTTTTCTTTGTTTCTCTTGCTTCAAGTCTCTTCTTCCTCTGTGAGGAGATTGTCCAGCATTCACTGCCATATAGGAGGACAGATATTACATAACAGTTCAGTACTCTTTTCTTTGTTTCTCTTGCTTCAAGTCTCTTCTTCCTCTGTGAGGAGATTGTCCAGCATTCACTGTCATATAGGAGGACTGATATTACATAACAGTTTAGTACTCTTTTCTTTGTTTCTCTTGCTTCAAATCTCTTCTCCATCTGTGAAGAGATTGTCCATCATTCACTGCCATATAGGAGGACTGATATTACATAACAGTTCAGTACTCTTTTCTTTGTTTCTCTTGCTTCAAGTCTCTTCTCCATCTGTGAGGAGATTGTCCAGCATTCACTGCCATATAGAAGGACTGATATTACATAACAGTTCAGTACTCTTTTCTTTGTTTCTCTTGCTTCAAGTCTCTTCTCCATCTGTGAGGAGATTGTCCAGTATTCACTGCCATATAGAAGGACTGATATTACATAACAGTTCAGTACGCTTTTCTTTGTTTCTCTTGCTTCAAATCTCTTCTTCATCTGTGAGGAGATTGTCCAGTATTCACTGCCATATAGGAGGACTGATATTACATAACAGTTCAGTACGCTTTTCTTTGTTTCTCTTGCTTCAAATCTCTTCTTCATATGTGAGGAGATTGTCCAGCATTCACTGCCATATAGGAGGACTGATATTACGTAACAGTTCAGTACTCTTTTCTTTGTTTCTCTTGCTTCAAGTCTCTTCTCCATCTGTGGGGAGATTGTCCAGTATTCACTGCCATATAGGAGGACTGATATTACATAACAGTTCAGTACGCTTTTCTTTGTTTCTCTTGCTTCAAATCTCTTCTTCATCTGTGAGGAGATTGTCCAGTATTCACTGCCATATAGGAGGACTGATATTACATAACAGTTCAGTACTCTTTTCTTTGTTTCTCTTGCTTCAAGTCTCTTCTTCATCTGTGAGGAGATTGTCCAGTATTCACTGCCATATAGGAGGACTGATATTACACCAACAGTTCAGTACTTTTTTCTTTGTTTCTCTCGCTTCAAATCTCTTCTTCATCTGTGAGGAGATTGTCCAGCATTCAGTGCAATATAGGAGGACTGATATTACATAACAGTCCCGTACTCTTTTCTTTGATTCTCTTGCTTCTAGTCTCTTCTCCATCTGTGAGGAGATTGTCCAGCATTCACTGCCATATAGAAGGACTGATATTACATAACAGTTCAGTACTCTTTTCTTTGTTTCTCTTGCTTCAAGTCTCTTCTCCATCTGTGAGGAGATTGTCCAGCATTCACTGCCATATAGGAGGACTGATATTACATAACAGTTCAGTACTCTTTTCTTTGTTTCTCTTGCTTCAAGTCTCTTCTTCATCTGTGAGAAGATTGTCCATCATTCACTGCCATATAGGAGGACTGATATTACATAACAGTTCAGTACTCTTTTCTTTGTTTCTCTTGCTTCAAGTCTCTTCTCCATCTGTGAGGAGATTGTCCAGTATTCACTGCCATATAGGAGGACTGATATTACATAACAGTTCAGTACGCTTTTCTTTGTTTCTCTTGCTTCAAATCTCTTCTTCATATGTGAGGAGATTGTCCAGCATTCACTGCCATATAAGGACTGATATTACATAACAGTTCAGTACTCTTTTCTTTGTTTCTCTTGCTTCAAGTCTTCTCCATCTGTGAGGAGATTGTCCAGTATTCACTGCCATATAGGATGACTGATATTACATAACAGTTCAGTACTCTTTTCTTTGTTTCTCTTGCTTCAAATCTCTTCTTCATATGTGAGGAGATTGTCCATCATTCACTGCCATATAGAAGGACTGATATTACATAACAGTTCAGTACTCTTTTCTTTGTTTCTCTTGCTTCAAGTCTCTTCTCCATCTGTGAGGAGATTGTCCATCATTCACTGCCATATAGGAGGACTGATATTACATAACAGTTCAGTACTCTTTTCTTTGTTTCTCTTGCTTCAAGTCTCTTCTCCATCTGTGAGGAGATTGTCCAGTATTCACTGCCATATAGGAGGACTGATATTACATAACAGTTCAGTACGCTTTTCTTTGTTTCTCTTGCTTCAAATCTCTTCTTCATATGTGAGGAGATTGTCCAGCATTCACTGCCATATAGGAGGACTGATATTACATAACAGTTCAGTACTCTTTTCTTTGTTTCTCTTGCTTCAAGTCTCTTCTCCATCTGTGAGGAGATTGTCCAGCATTCACTGCCATATAGAAGGACTGATATTACATAACAGTTCAGTACTCTTTTCTTTGTTTCTCTTGCTTCATGTCTCTTCTTCATCTGTGAGGGAGATTGTCCAGCATTCACTGCCATATAGGGGACTGATATTACATAACAGTTCAGTACTCTTTTCTTTGTTTCTCTTGCTTCCAAGTCTCTTCTTCATCTTTGGGGAGATTGTCCAGCATTCACTGCCATATAGGAGGACTTATATTACATAACAGTTCAGTACTCTTTTCTTTGTTTCTCTTGCTTCAAGTCTCTTTTTCATCTGTGAGGACATTGTCCAGCATTCACTGCCATATAGAAGGACTGATATTACATAACAGTTCAGTACTCTTTTCTTTGTTTCTCTTGCTTCAAGTCTCTTCTCCATCTGTGGGGAGATTGTCCAGCATTCACTGCCATATAGGAGGACTGATATTACATAACAGTTCAGTACTCTTTATTTTGTTTCTCTTGCTTCAAGTCTCTTCTTCATCTGTGAGGAGATTGTCCTTCATTCACTGCCATATAGGAGGATTGATATTACATAACAGTTCAGTACACTTTTCTTTGTTTCTCTTGCTTCAAGTCTCTTCTAAATCTGTGAAGATATTGTCCAGCATTCACAGCCATATAGGAGGGCTGATATTACATAACAATTCAGTACTCTTTTTTTTTTTTTCTCACGAAGTTTTTTCTGTCTCTTAATACTTTGTTTAGCTTTTGGAAGGCATATTTTGCTATCCCAATGAACCATCAGATTTCTGTGTCGCACTTGGTAAAAAAAAACTTGAAAAACCTCTGGTAAAACGCTTCTCAGATATATAAGCTGTTTTACTTGTTGGATTTCGGCATCTTGAATTTGCAATTTGCAACGATGCTATCCACGTTCTTGCAATTGATGCTTCGTCTTTTCTTCTCTCTTTTCTATCAGTACATGGTGTAATCTGCGTTCTGAAGTCATAACAGGAGTGTGATGGAACCAACGTTACAAATGATTGTTTACCAGTCATATATTTAAATTAAAATTTTTTTTATCACCATTATATACCCGATCGAGCTGATATGCCGGTGCAACAGCCCGTTATTTATCTTGAGCTTCTTGAGAAAATCCCAAGAAGAATCAGCAATATTATTGGTCCTGATCTGGCGGCTCGGCTTCAGTCACTTTCCCACCACGTTAAGGTATGTCCTTTCTATAAATATTTCATGGTAGTTGTTCGGATGAGCTCTTCACTATGTTATTTTATTCTTCTCCCGCACTGACATAAATTGTAAATATGGAGACTAGTTAGGATTTTTATAGAGACAATGAGGTATTATGGTGAATGTTTTAAGAATGGTAAGTAAGAATGCGTTGTTCTTGTGTAAGGAATATTGTAGTATATTTGGGTTAATGACCGTGGCTAGCTAAGTTTAATGTTAAGACAGAAAAAGACCGTCCTTTTCCTTCATTCCCCATTTTGGCCTTGTAAATAAATTACAAATAGATATCGCTTTTCACTATGGTACCAAGACTTAAAAAAAAAAAAAAATTAAACGCAGTACAAGACTTGCGTCGGAATCTCATCAATTTGCAGTTGAACTGGCGGGATGAAGGCGTAAGTTCTATGCTAACTGTTTCTTCTCTAGCACTTCTCGCCTGTTGAACTTCCTTCCGGGTCTCTGCTTCCCAGCCAACTTTGATCTGCAAAAATCTTAATGCAATCTCATCGCTATCTACTGTCCTCCTGGTTACTCTTCCCTCTCATTATTAAAGTTTCTGTTCCTAATCTTTCCAGACTCTGTAACCCCTTGTGTCTTAGTGGCTTTATTGCCTTGCTTGTGGAACGCCCTTCCATTTCCATGCTTCGCAGCCCACTTTAATCTGCAAAAATTTTAATGCAATATCAATCGTTATCTACTTTTGTTGAAACTTGACTAATGCATGGAATAATAATGCAACGCAAAATGTACTTAGAACAAAAAATGTATTGAAACAAGAAAGTGTACACAATATTTACATATAGT
>CAHIKZ030003023.1:177500-252748 GCA_903632075.3 Acanthosepion pharaonis | reverse complement strand
AAACGAGGATTTTTGTGCGTCAGCTAGATCAGCGTCCTTTAATCAGTAACCAATATCACGAGATAAAACCAAATTCTGTCAGGTAAAAAGAGCTTGGTTCTAAATAGGCATCCTGGACCAACCATCGATTGATTACTGGCTTTTATCGTATTTACACTGAAGATTTAATTGGTTTTCTGACTTCCTTTTAGGACAAAGCCTATCTTGTATTTAAGAAAAAAATTTAAAAAAAAAACAAAAAACAGATAAGGATTATCTGATTCTGAACGATATTATAAACGAATTAAACAAAATAAAAATATATATTATCGGGTAACTGGATAATCTACTTCGTCGTAGTAATAATCCTGGCACATGGAAAAACATGGCGTTTAAAACTCTTATCGATTTACGTCATCATTTGTGGACACAGGTAGAAAGTGAATGTTTCCACACAAAACATATGCTCGTCAAGAAGTCCGTAGTTTAATGATAAAAAAACATTTATTTTACATAAAAAAAAATATTTATTTTTGTCAATGAACATAACCTCCTGGGATTTCATTGATTTAACATTTTATCGCGAAAATTTATGATCAAAATTAAATTGTGTGAAGCTACAGATTTACTGATCCACCCCTCATACCTGTATATCTACTAGCAATTTCGGACAAACATTTTATGAACTTTGGGCAATTTTTCCAAAAATTAAATTTTATACGACAACATATAAGAAAACTGGAAAAATGTAATAAAATATTAAAATAGATAGATATGGTCAGTTAATTTTACTAAAACTTATAAAAGCAAAAGCTATATATATATATATATATATATATATATATATATATATATATAAAAAAAATATGTTGTAGTGGTTCCAACGAGAGAAAAGTATGTATATTAAAAGAAGAGGAGGTGCCGCAAACGTTTTTGGTTGTAATGTGGATTTATTTAGAAAAAAATATTATGCTTTGTTTTACATAATTTTACTACGACACGTGTTTCTGGTCTCGCGACCGTCTTCAGGTAAAGTGGAGATTTCTACATATTATTAAAAATAATATTATTAAAAATAATTAATTTTTCTTCATGTTCAATGTGAGATATTCTCGATATGAGATATTCTCTGTTTGTGTGTTGGTAATCCGAATTTCTTTCTAGAATTGTCAATGAAAATCTGCGCGAAGGGTCATAAAACAATTAAGGTTGGTCATATAGTATTATTATCGGCATTTTATCTTTTAATGTTTTAGTGACCCCTATGTGCTCTTGGATCTGTTTCTATTTTGGTGTAATTTGTCAAAATGCGTGTATATATGCGTGCGTATATTTCCCCTCCATACATACTTTCTTACTACAATTCGTAAACGTATTTGTACCTATACACGCATACACACACATACGCACATTTGGCTCCCACCACAAGTAATCAGTACACACACATTTACACATATTTCCCAAATACATGGAACCAGTACACACACACACACACACATTTACATTTTGTTTACACATTTACTTCTTAAGTTGTCAACATCCGCATATACATACATAAATGTATGTATGTATATGTACATACATATATATATATCTCCCTCGTGTCTCCCGTATATGAGTGTGCGTCCATGTATGTGAGTTTTGATCATTATATTTGGTCACCCTGTGTGCATGTTGTGTGTTTTTCACATGGGGTTACGATCTATTCAGTTCGGGTTTGAATTTGTCTATAAAGTTTTTTTTTCCTGTATTTGTAGATACGAGTAATTGTCTGTTTGATATATCGGCATGATATTAAACTTGTAGAAAATTAATTATTTTTAATAATATTATTTTTAATAATATGTAGAAATTTCACTTTTACCTGAAGACGGTCGTGCACCAGAAAAACACGTGTCGTAGTAAAATTATGTAAAACAAAGCATAATATTTTTTTTTCTAAATAAATCCACATTACAACCAAAAACGTTTGCGGCACCTCTTCTTCTTTAAGGTAAAGTTTAATATATATATATATATATATATATATATATATATATATATATATATATATATATATATGTAATAATGCATTGGTATATAATCCAAGAGAATCAGAATAATATATTTTGTATTAAAATTGATTCACATAGAGGTTCAATGTTTTTATTTCAAACAGATCAAATAAATTATTTAAATTGGAATTTCGATCTTAATTCCTGTTGTATTTATGTATATATAAACCTAGATATTTTAAAATTGCAACAAAATCTCTTTGCAGACAAAAGAAGTGTTTTCAGTCCATTTACTTATTTGGATGTTAGTGAGCGACTCTTTTTCTGTTTGATGCTTGTTGGTTCATCTACATTGGTTCTTAAACTTGCGTACTTATTTTAATCATAAATTTGTTTTAGACATGTTCCAACTTTACCACCAATTTCTGCTGACCAATTTCGTTACGTCAGCTCTCCCAACGATCGGCCCCTGAAGAAACGTTGGGCGAAATGTTACCTAGGTTCACAAAGGAAAAAAAAATTAACACAAAATTTGTTTATTCAGATCTATTTATTTATTCTGTAATAGTAAAACATTATTCATATATATATATGTATATATATATAAGATAATATAGATAGATTGATATATATATATATATATATATATATATATATATATATATAGAAATATATAGAAAAAGGGCAATGGGATATATATAAAAAAGAGACTGTTTGACCAACACAAGGAATGTTAAAAGATTCATGTTAAAAAAGATAAAAAAAAAAAAAACAAATGAAACTACAGACAAAAGTTCATTTTTCCAACAAAAAACATTCATTTCTGTAGTTCCTTGCTAACAGCAAGCAAAATATTCGGTTCCCAGATGATGGCCATTTCGGTTGAAACTAGTCGAGGAATTTAAATGGAATAATAATAATAAAAAAAACGAAAAGAATATTAATCTAAAAAAGTTGTGTGTCTAATGATTTTAATTTTTTAATTTTTTAATTTTTAATTTTCTTATTGTTCAAAATATATATATATATATATATAATCCCTCCTAAAATCTACCATGTCTCTTTATAAAAAAAGGGAGAAAATGTTAAATTCCAAAAAACTTACTACTCATCAATTTTAATTTCATGGCTTCTCCTGTTATTAACGTCCTTTCATTTATAATTTGAGCGCTCATGGCTGCTAATTTAGCCTTTCTGTGCATCGTATATATAATACATTTAAAGAATCCTTTCTCTGCCGTGTGCCGATAACTTATTATTCGGTAATATCTTTTTGATGCCAAATAGGTCAATTTATCCATATTGATGAGCTGTGATAAATGTCTAAGAATGTCTTGATATATACACACACACACACACAAACACACACATATATATATATATATATATATATATATATATATATATATATATATATATATATATATATATATTGTAGTCTCCAATTTTTCGACGTATTATATTCAAGCAGCTAAGTTCTTAAAACCAACAGCCAGACTATCTGCTCATATCCTTTTGGAATAGCCGAATATAGAGATCTGTTGCACAGTATGTCACAAGACACTAAATCACTAAAAGCATTATTATGTCAAATAAATAAATAAATAAAATTGCATAGAAAATATTTAGATTTCGGTATGAAATAACCAATAGGTTGATGTGGCGCTAAACAAAAACAACCAAATTTTGAAGCTATTTATTTTTCAGCGTACTCTTCCTTGTCAATGCACTTAATTCAACAGTAAAGACATTGAGTGCGCATTATACAATGACACTTTCTCATCAAAATTCAGCAAACAATTGTTTCGATTATTTACATTGTTCGGACTGCTGTCCTCATCTTTGTTGCCATATTCACGACGTTTCGGCCGTTGTACGCTTCGGCCTCTTTCAGGTGATCAGAATTTCGAACTGAACCCTTTATTTCATCCACCTTGGTAGTTCCATGTGCCATGCCTCTTCTAGATGTTTTAGTTATCTCTCTTTAACTTAACCCTATAAGTTTTTGTTCACCACTGCATTAGCCAGGTATTGAACTCACAACTCCGGTGGACGAGAGGTAACTGATACTGAGATATCCGGAAGAAGCAAGGCAAGTGGAACTAGAACCATTTACCCCGGTGGACGAAATAAAGGGTTCAGTTCAAACTTACAATCACCTGAAGAATGCCGGAGCATACAACGGCCGAAACGTCGTGAATATGGCAATAAAGATGAGGACAATAATCTGAACAATGTAAATAATTACAATACTTCATCTCAGAAATATAGACAAAAATTGTTTCGATCTAGGGATTATTTGTTTTTCATGTTCTTCTTTCTTGACAATGCACTTAATTCAACATTAAATATTAATTACATAGATCCAGCGTTGAACGTTCAAAATTTCAGATTACACTTTAGCTGATAACTATGTCTCAGTCTACCCAGTTTTTTCCCACCCTTTTCCTTGTATGTGTCTGACCCTAAATATTTAAAAAAAAAAAAAAAAAAATGTACAAAATGTAAAAAAAAAATAAAAAAAAATAAAAAAATGCATGACTTGTTTATCAAATATGGCGACCATCGCTTTTTCAGCAGATGCTTTAAAGGATAACGTTCTACTCGGCGCTTCCCGCCAAATCCTTTTCCCAACTCCCACTTTTAAACTTCTTCACACGCTAGTTATTTTGCAACCTACATTTCTTTTATTTTTTTGTTTGATAAACAAACGAACTGCATTTTTTTTTTCGTGCAGTTTTTTTGTCCTTTTCCCATCGCGCCAGAATCTGCACTGTCATGCTTTGTTCTCTTCCCCCCCACCAACTCTTATTCAGGGTGTGGCAAAAAAATACGACAACGTCCGGTGTTCTGCAAGGCTGTTTGAACAGCAAGATTTTTTTTTTTTTTTTTTTAAACTGTCTTCTATTTAATTTTTTATCAGATTTCCTTCTCTTCTAACATTTTATAAACTTTTTCTCAGCACAAATAACAAATTAGTTGTTTGCTTTGCTTTTGCACAATCCTGAATTCACAAACATGACAGAATTTAAAAGTTTTTATGCGGCCTTATAGGCGATGAATTATTTTCAAATTTACACTCACTTTCCCTTATGCGAAACTTTGCAAGCCTCTCGCTAATTATTGCTATTTCTACGGCAAATGTTCACATGAATTACATTCTTTAGTTCCTTAGATAAATCCATAGTTCCTTAGAAATATTTTTATCTTAGTTCCTTAGAGATATTTATATATTAATTCTTTAGAGATATTTATACGTTAGTTCCTTAGAGATATTTATACGTTAGTTCCTTAGAAATATTAATATGTCAGTACCTTAGATAGTTCATTAAAGATATGTATATCTTAGTTCCTTATGTAGCTCCTTAGAGATATTTAGATCTTACTTCCTTAGGTAGTTCCTTAGAGATATTTATACCTTAGTTCCTTGGAGATATTTATATATTAGTTACTTAGAAATATTTATATGTTAGTTATTTAGAGATATTTATATGTTAGTACCTCAGATAGTTCCTTAGATATATTTATATCTTAGTTGCTTGGAAATATTTATAGGTTAGTTCTTTAGGTAGTTCTGTAGAGATATTTATATCTTATTTCCTTAGAGAAATTTATATCTTAGTTCCTTATGTAGTTCCTTAGAGATATTTAGTTTTGGGGACAGTCTGTATTGTAAACGAAGTAGTGCTTAACGCTGTTTTCATAAAAGTATTGTAATATAATACCCTACAATACGGCCAGTTTTGTGGCGTATTTTTAGTAAATTGTGTGCTGGGAATGTCCATCTTGCAGAATATCTGAACAAAGTAGAAATGGCACTGTCTATTAGAATTCGTACTCATTTATTTTTAGTAAATGGCAATTTTCAAAAAAAAAAAAACAAAAAAAAAGGAAAAAAGACCAGCACAGCCAGGCAGCAATGACATAAAAATGTAATGGGGAACGTTTTAAAAAGTCCTTCTACCTTTTAATATATCCGTATCTCGCTGATCCATGACACCGAACAGTAAAATCTTTTTTAAATGGTAGCCGTTCTTCTTTGATTTGTGCCCTGCAGAACGTCGTTGTAACTTGGCGCGCATGAGCTCCATGTCTTTTGAAATCTTGAGGATATTGCTGTTAGCTTTTAAATTCTTCCAATGTCTTCAGTCAATGGGCCGGAAGTAATAATGATGAGAGTGTTTAAAGAAGTGTATATTTATTGTATAAAAAAGTACAATTATAGCACAAGGCTGAAAAGGGGGAATGGGTTGAGGCTGATCCACACTGACTATCCTATATCTAGCTAATCAAGAGTTTAAAGAAGTGTACCTAATGCACTCTGGTTCAGAGTTTATATATCCTCACATTGGTAGGATGTGAAATATATCAGTTTTTACGTAGGGTACCATATGTGTTCACTTTGGCTCAAAGCGATATTTATTCTGGTAAATACAAGAAACATGGCACAAGGCCAAAAGGAGTATCTGGAAGGCTGATGTTTTAATTTAAATAACGATAATCACTAACCTAAATAATATATAGTATTCATTACACTAAAACAACACATTGATACCATTTTTCATGCAGTCACCATAATACAACGATGTTTATATGCAGCGCTAACTTATCCCATACATAAAATGTGTCATTAGGTAGGGGATAAAAAAACAACTTTTAGAAACTAAAGCCCAATGCATATTTACAATGAATATAAATATATATGCTCGTATATTAGAACAAAACTTGACAAAATAGTGTTAGCAATAAAAGCGTCCCACGATCCTAAATTATGGCTGAAATATCAGTTAACTAGTTGAAATTAACACGGGACTCAATAAAATAAACAGTCATTGTACCAAAAACGCACTCAACCAGACACAACAACAAATACGAAAAGCGTCTCTTTTGAAATACGAAAATCGTCTCGCGACCACTAAAGAACTGACACCTCTGTCACTTAACGGGAAAAGAGAATTAAACTAAAGAAAGTGAAGACAAAAATAAAAGCGGTCAGATGAACATACATTCCCTAGCCAAGTTAACTTTAAGCAAAGAAACTAAGGAAAGAACAAGCCTAAACTACCCTATTTAGGATTGGGCTGCCAATGTTCACTCCAAAAATCCAAACTTTGGCCTAAAGCAAAAATTAACCGTTCCCCTGAAATGGTATTCTTTATAACATCAACAAAATATAATACTCGCCAGCGGCGTGAAGTAGGTAAACCACTGCTACTGGTGAACTACCTCGACAACATATTACCCCCACTTATAATAGTGTCCAACGTATTTGTGAGGATTGGGACATACCCGTTAGTGTTTGTAGGTACAGTATATAACAATATATAAATTATGTTAGCTGAAAAATTTATTCTAATTTTGTCAAAAGATAGCATCAGAGGCGTTTAGGTTTAATTCATTGAAAGTTATCGCTTTCAATTGTATTGTCATAAAAGCCATAAAATATAAGAGTTATATTAAACGAAAAAAACTGATTATTACTGTGATATCAGAGCTGGATGTGCTTAATTCTCACTTTCCAGCCTTGATTGATTTTAGAATCTTTTACGTGCTCTTGTAGAGTTTGACGTACTTTCCATTCTGCAACCTCTTTCCCCAAAACGCAAAGTTGCAACCATTTTGCAACTCTATTTCTATTTTCATGACAAATGTTCAGATAAGCTCCATTTTTTAATCCTGCACATTTCTCTGTATTCCTATTGTAAGGAGGAAATCCCACTCAAATAGCCTTTTTTTCTCCTTTGTCGGACAGACTCCAGCGTGGATACTTCCCTGAATATTACAAGCTTTACTACTTCAGCCCAAGAGTTAATCGTTATTTTCCCCCTTATCTTCTTTACTTTCTACCACCATTTTTTAAATTGATATCACACCTCATTCAGTAAAAATCTGCCTTGAGTGATCCGTATGCCTTTTATTGGAAGAAATTTAGTAAAAAAAATAAAATGCTTAGATATATAATTTTTAAATTGTTAAAATTGGTGTATTTTGATTTATAGATTCTAGCATTAAAAAAAGCAAAAAAGCAATATTTTTAGTATATTATGTTTTTATTTATTTTGATAAAGATAAAAATGGACCTTAGACAATTTAACAGGCTTGTCCAGTTTATGAAGAGGATATAAAATGCTCCTGTTTATGCTTTATATTTAGAGATTCTTGATAAAATCCAAAGAATCAGTAATATTATTAGTCCGGAAGTGGCATCTCGGCTTCAGTCACTTTCCTCGCGCCGTAATGTTGCTTTCATGTGACTTTTCTATAAACTTGAATTATTTTTTTCTGCAACACGCTGATGCGTGTTGAAGTCCTCACAGTATTTAGTATTATTGAATTTATCGCCGACATTTTTTATCGAGATTTACAAACTTTACTTTTCGGTCAATTTCGTAAACCAATCGATGATAATTGAATAAGCTGAATTGTTTGGAAAAATACTTTGACAAAATCTCTATTTCGCGGTTTTTAGGCATCCTAATAAAACTTACTGTACTTTGTACTCCCTTACCTGTTTGCAATTCTCCCCAACATTTGGTTTCGATCGGTCAATATATGGCTATTATAACGGAAGTCACAGAGTTTTTATATAGATATTTTCATGGAAATTGTTCTCATGAGCTTTGCATTATGGTACCTAAAATTTATTAATTTAAGCTGAGAAATAAATTAGCAACAAGATTTGATCAATTTATAGTCGAATTGACGGAATGTAGCTGTAAATTCTCTGGTAACAATTACTTCTCTCGTACTCGCCGTACTGTTCAAAAATTTAAATGCAATGTCAATCGTTATCTACTGTCTTCTTAATTCAGGTTCTTTTATTTTTCTCTCTCCTTAATTATGTATCACATTTTTCTTATTCTTTCTCACTTAGTAACTACTTGTATCTTAGTGGCTTCATGGCTTTGCTCAGAGTGAAATGATTAAAAAAAAAATGATCGACTATATCAAAATTATTTAAATCCAGAACACATTTTGTCCAGCTTGTTAAAATCCAGAATGCGCAAGTGAAATCCTCCGCACAAAAAGGCAAAAAAAGTAGTCCACCCGGGACCTCTTCGCCAACTTGTTCGACAGTTTTCTCTTGTAATCTTGTAGAAAATGTCAAGTAACTTTTCATATAACAAAACTGGGACGACATAGTTAATTGTATATGAATAACGATTTTTAATGGTCAGATTGTCAGTTTTTTTTTAAATTCCAGAATTGTTTTGATAACACTTGCCTTAGTTTAGAAAATAAATCGCGGACTAAAAATAATCAAAAATAGCAGCGACCTATGCTTGAATTCCAAACGGATTCCGTCACAAAAAAAATAAAAATAAAAATGAAATAAAAAATGACCCCTCTTATCACTGATAAAATTTGAAATGTTGGCTCATTTCTGGAATGCATTTCAGACAATGTATATCACAGGGTGGACGGAGTTGAAACTGCTGAGGTGCAGTTCACGATAAAATTTAATTTCGGCATTAAATTACCTCTCGTATTTATATTAAACGCAAAATACCACAAAATATGAAACAATAAGAAGGAACACAAAACGGTTTTATAACAAAAAGACTATTCATGTTTATGCATGTCAATGATTTATAAGCGTAATTAATAGGAGTTACTTGCTCTCAAAATGTTCACTGTGAGAATGTGTTTAGTGAAAGGAAACGTTGAATTATTACTTTAGTTTCTGTTTGGTACTAAATAAAATTTGTTTTTTGTATTTCTGAAAATAATTACAATAAATCTTATCGCTAAAAGAAAATATTTACTAAAGAGCAAATTCTGTTGAATAGAACTGAGTGAGAAAGTTTTTGAATTATGTCCGGAAAAGCTAAATGTTCGGTAAACTTGTAGCTTCAGATAACCTTTTTTTAAAGTAATTTCTTGATGGTGAAGAATAAGAAAAATAAAAAAAACTGTAATATCCAAGTAAAATTTCTTTAGTGTGGCAGCGATGTGTCTGGTTGACATTTCTTTTGTCAAACTGTGAAAGAATATTTGTTCGTATATGTGTTGATTTACTTTTAATGCTTCAGAAGAGTTGAAGCAGATCACAGAGTTTATCCAGCTTCATACATATTTTCAGAAAATCTCAACTTCTAATTGGTCAATAAACGCACAAGTGACCGTTGCAATCCACCCACGCATGTCTTTTTCCAGCGCGTGACCAAGTCAAAATTCCCCGCTTCATTTTCCAGAGCCTATCACGTGACAACGTTGATTATAAATACCAGACATAAGTTCATTCTTCCTCCTTTTTTATTTCTATCGCTTACGAAAATGTAGCTGTTTAAGAAATCGTGTTCCGACCCCGGTTCAGGCGGACGCTTTGAAAAGAAATATTCACACACGCACATATACACGTACGAAACTTGATTACAAACATTACGGAACATTCACTTCTTCAACACTTTTGAAGCAAAAAGTAAATCAATATATATACGAACAAACACTATTTCACAGTGAGACAAAAGTGGTAGCGGTGTATTAAAAGACCAGTTCTGTATGCTCCATAAAATACGGTTATCTTTTGAAATTTACAAAAGCTGTGAGTAAAAGGAAATTATTAGGATAGGTCCATAACAGTGAATTTTACTGGCTCAAAAAGTGGCTTCTCCGAATCGAATCTTCACTTCATCAAAGGCTTCACTTCACCGAAAAATCAAAATCATATTCTCCTATATATATATATATATATATATATATATATATATATATATGTGTGTGTGTGTGTGTGTGTGTGTGTGTATATATATATATATATATATATATATATATATATATATATATATATATATATATATAATGTAAATTGTTTGAACTCGGTGAGTAAAAAACCTGATAGCAAAATTTTCAAATAAATTGGTATTTGTCGAATAATGGAAAAAAGAAAGCACCAGAAATCTCCAAACAGGGCGAAAAAATTCGTCCTATAACTTATATCTCTGGTACAAAGAAAAAAAAGCAAGTAATAAGTTAAAAATCGAAGAGTGTTCAATACACTATGTAGAGAAAAAAAGTAAAATGATCCTGTGTGGTGAAACCTAGGTAGATAGTACCTTGTTCATTTGTCATATATATATATATATATATATATATATATATATATATATATATATATATATATATATATATATATATATATATATATATATATATATATATATATATATATATATATATATATATATATATATATATATATATATTGAACAATATTGACCAAATCGTACAATTTTTAGATTAAGTATTGAACGGTTGTATTTTAAAATGATTAAAATATCTTACTTGAATTCTGCAAGGTTTAAAAACAATTGGTCTGTACTTTGAACAGTAAGAATGTATTTAGTTCTAAGTTGAAATGATCCTCCTTGCTGTTGTGACTTCCTGATCTAGTTTTCCATTCTAATGTTCCCTCTTTGTTAAACTTATTCACCGTTCTATTGATGGTTCTTGAATGGGTTTTGAAGACGGAAGCCAGAATATGAATGTTGGTAGTATGGCTGACACAAAACGATTTTAAGCTCTTCTATTTCTAGCTGAATAACTAAAAGAGATTTTCTGTTATTCTTAAAAATAGTGTGAAGATAGCTCAACATTTTGTGGGATGAACAATTATCTCATGCTGTTATATGATTTCGATAATTTTGCTGTTACACCCGGTATATATATATATATATATATATATATATATATATATATATATATATATATAGTGCAATTTATCAAAAATTTGTATATTTCAGTGTTGTGTATAAAATGTTTTAATGTATGGAATTTATTTAAGTTATTCTAGTCCTTTCTTCCGTTGTGTTAACATCTTAATAGATCACGGATATACAAATGCCTTTGCTGTGACAGGGAGAGGACCAACATATTTCTTCTCTTTTCCAACTAGGACTCAAGGCAATCCTCTAGAGACAACTGTAATTTGGAATAGGAATGAAAGCATCTGTTTCTATTTCTGAGATGAGGTATTATGTACACTATTTGCATTATTCGGACTATTGTCCTCATCTTTGTCGCTATATTTATTACAACGTTTCGGCTTTTCAGTATGTGTCTATATTTCTGTGATGAGGTATTATGTAAACTATTTGCATTATTCGGACTATTGTCCTCATCTTTGTCGCTATATTTATGAAAACGTTTCGGCCTTTCAGTATTTGTCTATATTTCTGAGATGAGGTATTATGTAAACTATTTACATTATTCGGACTATTGTCCTCATCTTTTTCGCTATATTTATTACAACGTTTCGGCCTTTCAGTATCTGTCTATATTTCTGAGATGAGGTATTATGTAAACTATTTATATTATTCGGACTATTGTCCTCATCTTTGTCACTATATTTATTACCACGTTTCCTTGAAGACACATGCCACAGTGGATAAAGGCGTTAGTTAGATCCAGTGACAGTTTGAGTTCAATACACGGTTAAAGCAGTGGAGAACTTGGAGGGGGGAATTAACTGACAACTGACATCCATTAAACATGGCACGTGGAACTAGAACAGTCTACCCCAGTGAGCGAAATAAAGGGTTCAGTTTGACATTCCAACCACCTGAAGAAGTCCGGAGCGTACAACGGCCGAAGCGTTGTAATAAATATGGCGACAAAGATGAGGACAATAGTAGTAATGAATGAAAGCATTGATGACACCTATCCTGAGTGTTGAATTAATAAATTCTAAACCATTCAAATACCTCGGTGTATAAATCAGTTATAATACGTTTAATATAGGAGCGAAGGAATTGAATTCAAAACAGTCTGCTCTAGGGGTAGTTTCGTCCAACACCACAAATTGCCACACAACCAAAAGATTAACTAAAACACGTGTCGTGTTCTTAAATAATCTCGTCAGATCGAGACTTTCATGCATTGCTCCAAACCCGCCCAGAAATATCTAAACTGTCAGGTGTATAAAACAGCTTTTCTCAGATTAATGATTAAAAATAGCTTCCAGTGAATGAAACCTGTATCTCTTAGCGAAAGCCATCCTTCTTCGAGCCTAATAAACTGGCACTTCAGAATCACAATGAACCTTACGAAATAACTGTAACGACACCACAAGAGAAATTTCAAGAACAGCAAGAACTAAAATGGATAGTACATGTAACTTGAAGAGAAAATAACGACATAATCAATATGTTGACATTCCACAGTACCTCAAGCAAAAGGTTAGGAAGGAAACCTCCATAAGTACTCGAATGAGCGATAACAGTAGACTTGAGAAACGTATTTTTCTGAAAATTGTTTTAATGGAAAGGGCTAATAGTGCTAGAAACATTAATCATTTTGCAATGGGGACTACGTGAAAACTTAAAGTTGTTATATAATGCCGAGCCTTTATCGAACAGCTGTTGACTATAAATAATCAAAAAGTATGTCGTCTACTCGAGATATCATGGAAGAATGAATAACATTTTTATACAATTTATTATAATTCAAAATTTAAAATTATGGTCTGTAGATATATGCGAACAGAAAAAACAACGTAAAAAGAAAACTAGGTCGTACTCAAACACCTAACACGCATTGCGCATTCACACAAAAATATATTTTAAGGCATATGTTAATTAAAAGTTCTTTAAATCACATGTAAATTTTAAAGTCAAGAAAGTTGCTGAATGTGTCAAGGCTAACTCGTCAATTTGTTTAGAGAAATGGCGTGAAAATATGTTAACGCCAATAATAAGATTGACCCATTTGGATGAAACCTCTGTGAATGTGTGACGCGAAGTGTCTGATTATTATGTTAGTTTTGTAAGCTATTGAGAATAACTTCCTACACGCAGGGTGCACTACCGTTGTCACCTTGAATCCTGAAAAGGCTTAAGTATCTATCAGGAGTCTGCAAAAAAAAAGAAATTGAATGAACACGAAAAATAAATGTATTTACAGTTTGGGCAAAGTGCAGTCGATTATATACAACGAGTTGCTACCGTCAAGTTTAAAACTTGAAAATGAAATTGATTTCACAATGTTGATATAAAGGAATGAACTGTTTTGTATTGTTTAGGTTTTTGTTTCGTTCTTGGGTATAAAGAAGAACAGGCTTTTTTGTTAAAATAGTATGAAACCAAGGAAATCATTAAATAGTACTGCATCATTGTTGAAATTACATTAACTTCCACCATATTGGAAGGTATGAATTATGATCTTTTGTTTTACTCTACAGTAAATCATTTGTCATACTGACAAAATAATGCAGCTTTAAACAATGCGTCGGCTTTTGCAATAATCTTTGTTGAAATATAATCGATAAGAAAGCAAACCATTCACATCTAGTTAGTAGTAGTAGTAATAGCAGAATTATTGAGTTAGTAATGATGACAAAAATGTAATAATGAATACTGTATGAACAAAATCAATTTTATAGCTACCAACAAATGTGTAATAAAACAATCTAAAATTTTTAGGAAACTTTTGCGGCACATTAAACCTTTTTTAATTATTTAATATCAAATTCTTGTATTTCCTTACCCAGTGAGAAACAATCTGTCGATGCGGTATCAATATTCAGGAAAACTAACATCGCTAACTCATATCCCACGACGAAATGCCTGGAAATGATTTTACTATGAAAATGAACTAAAAATAATTTTACTATGAAAATGCATAACCCAGAGAATAAACTAAAATTTTACCGTTTAAAAACAACTGAATATAAAGTATAAATAATAATATATACATATACACAATGCGTAGGCTATATATATATATATATATATATATACAGAAATATAGTTTTAAAGTGTGATATATTTATGTGATAGGGTGCTCGATATCAGAAGTAGAGCGTATGTAAATATAAATATAAAAGAGAACATTGAAGTCAACACTCAGAGGCGACAGGCTGTTTCATGTTAGACGCAATCGTCAGGTCAGTGTTGTACACACACACACACACACACACACACACACACACACATATATATATATATATATATATATATATACAAATGCAATGAGAGCGAATCAAATATGAATTTAAACTTTTATATCATTAATTTAAAATAGAGCTCTATACAAAAGTAGAGCGAGCATTTAGGTTATTACATTCGAACATACATATTTACGTTACATAAATGCATTAATGTTTCGATTCACATCATAGAATATCATCAGGCAGTAGTAAAATGGATGGATCATTTTACCACCACCTGATGAGATGCTATGATGTGTATCGAAACATTAATGTATTTATGTAGCGGAAATGCGGAAATATGCATGTTCAAATGTAATATCCTATAATATATATATATATATATGTGTGTGTGTGTGTGTGTGTGTGTGTGTGTGTGTGTGCGTATACTTTTGAGTGTGTATATATATATATATATATATATGTGTGTGTGTCTGCGTATGTATACTTGTGACTTATATATATATATATATATATATATATATATATATATATATATATATATATATGTAAAATGAGAAAAAAATGGAGTATAATTACACTGTACGTAACCTTTAATTTAAAAGAGTGCTCAATACAGACATATATATATATATTATTTAGCTCCACTTGTTTCAACACCATAAATGTGTCTCCTCGGGCGAGGAGACACATTCATTGAGCTGAAATATAATTACCATTATGTAGCGATATTTAATATCCTAAAATATATGTATATATATGTCATTCGCAGACAGTACTGTTTCGCTGTATCACAGCTCCTCGGTGTGACTAGACAGCCCGGATGGAAACCCAACCGATTAGGTGTCAGTCAGAGTTTTCTACCACTGAGTTATTTCACTCGACATAATGAGTCGGCCATATCTAGCGTATTGGTTTTACAAACGTAAACAAACGCCAAGCAGCCATAGTGCTTCATTCATTTTACTGAAGAGCTTCGCATTTACGCAGGTGGTTGTTGTTTTTAGAATTAGCTTGTCATTCAACGATGCAAAATTGAAAATATATTCGCAGTCAGTACTGTTTCGCTGTATCACAGCTCCTCAGTGCGTCAACCGAATGCCTCAAGCCCGGATCAAAACCCAACTGATTTGGTGTAAAGAATGGATTTTATTTTTTTAATCCGGCATATTTTTATTACTTCAAACATTATGTTGATGTATACCATATTTAACTAGACGCTCAATTTCATTTTATACATATTTATTTTGTCTAGATTCCGACACACTCGACAGGATTCGAACCTGCGTCTCTCGTTCCAGTAGAAACCACTGCCCTATCCGACGTAATTTAAGCGTCCGGCTACGGAGTGCTTCACAATCAAGCAAGGTTCTATTTGCTTTTAGAGCAATACGGCAATACAGACATCTACTAAAATTAAACAATAAAACTATGTCAGATTAAAGACTTAAAATCCATTAATTTTTTGAAATTGCTTTGATCACGGATGCGGAACTAGGCAGATATGCCTTTAGAGAAAATCTGAACGAGTGGGTGTGCGTTAAAGGTAAAACAGAAACCTGCTTGCTTGCTTGGGAAGCACTTCATAGCCGGGCGGTTAAATCATGCCGAGGCAGACGGTAGTATCTCTTGCAAAGGAGGGGGAAGTTTGAAACTTGCCGCAGGACACATTTTCTTTAATGTTTTTCTCGAGTGCGCAGGCTACTAGACGCTCCGTTTAAAATTAAACAACAGAGCAAATACAAACACGACGACAGGTCTTCATTTGAAAAACCTCACAATATGTAGCCCCCAATTAGGAAAAGTATACAGAAAATTTTTTCGATAAACTGTATCATGCGACATATTTGCTATTCAGGAAAGGAAAGTCTAAAAAATCTAGAGAAGAATATAAAATATTAACATTAAAAACAGCGACAAAATCAAAATGGACCTAGCGTGTGAGCAACGATAAGATCTTAGAGAAGTTGCAAACAAGGAGGAGGCTTATACTTACTATCAGGAAGACGCAGATGAAGTTTCTGGGACACATAACGAGGAAGGAAGGCCTGGAGAATGTGATACTCACGGGTTGAATAGAGGGAAAGAGAGACAATGGAAAACAACGCGTGACGTACCTGGCAGACTTAAGCAAGTGGATGACAGAACGTGGTCTCGGGGAGGAAGCAGAGGGAAGGAACTTGTTGAGAGCTGCAAGGGATAGAGGGAGGTGGAGAGCCATGATCGTCTACGTCCTGAAAGGACATGGCACATAAAAAGAAAGAAAAGTATCGTCCCCACCGCCATAAAATTTAATCTAAACAATAACAACTTGAAATGTATCACGTGTACCTGTAAAGACAATTAAATTTTTTATAAACATCAACAAATATAATGGCAATATTACCAAAATCAGGTTGACACATACTAGCTCAAATTCAAATAGTGTCTTTTAGTATAGATGAAGAAATATCAGTCAAATTTTAAACCAACACAAAAGATATCTCTTGAAAAATAACGAATTAAATGCGTTAGATGTTAAGTGCAGAAAGATGTATGCTTATTTTTTATAGGCTATGTAAAAGTATTTGATAAGTTACGACACAAAGATCTGTTTGAACTGCTAGAAAAAAAAACACAAATAAATAAAATTTTCCGGGCATTTAGAATAATCGAGAATTTGTACTACGAGAAAACCGCCTGTATACAGATAGAAAATGAAATGGGTATGAACTGGGCGTTTCACAATTGTTGAAACAAAGCAGCGGTCTCTCAGATGGGGGTGAGCTCGAGGAGTGTGAGGAGCTTGATAAGGACGAACAGTGGTTTCAGCAGGATGGTACTCCTCCTCACACTGCTAATGTTACCGTGGCATAGCTCCGTGAAAAGTTTGGAGAGCGTCTCATCAGTCGTAAAACTGAATTGGAATTGGCACCTCAATGACATGAACCACCCAGATTTCTCCCATTGGGGTTTCTCAAGAAGAACATCTACCAGGGAAAACCTCGCACCATTGCTGCATTGGAGGCAACCATCAGTGAGAAGATTCAAGCGATCACCCAGGAGGAATATGTGTACGTGTTATCAACAACATTGCCTTCAAATGAACAGCAGACATCCAGAGAATGTACTCTAGGGATCCTTTTGACATTTTCTGGTTTGAGACTAAATGGTTGCAGATCCTAAAATGTTGTCCTTTTACCTTTTAATAAATGTAATTTCAATTACTCTATCATTTGTGGTCCTTGATTTGTGCCCGATCATTTTGTTTCAAAAATTGTGAAACACCCTGTATAAAAAAAAAAAAGGATATAAAATCTGATTTATTCAATCTTTACAGCGAGGGTGTCCTAAGGGAGCTGGAGATCCTTTCAGGCTTTAGGTGAGCATAATCTTAATAATATAAGATATCCAGAAAACTCGATGTCGATGTCAGACACGGTCGGAAAACTGCAGGAACTCCTAGAAAAGGTATGGAGTATAGTAAAAAAGAAAAACATTGCTACGAAGGATAGGATGTTATGGAGAACCATGACCGACCATATCCTGAAGGGACGCAACACATAGAAATTGTTGATAGCAATACACACAATCAAAATTGTGCTCTGAAACATTATACGCGACGACGCAAATATAGCTAAGATCTGCGAAAGATAGAAAGCTGTGGAGAGCCATTATCACCTATGTTGTCAAGGTACGCAACATATAGAACTTATTGAACGCAATAAACACAATCAAACGTAATATCTAACAAAGAAAAATTATAGAAAATGCACTAAATTACGAATCCAAAACAATAAACCTCAAGGATACATGGCACAGTAGATAAAGGTATTAGTGATCCAGTGACAGTACCCAAAAAGTGTGAGTTCAATACCGGTTAAGGCAGAACTTGGAGAGGGGAATTAACAGGAGATAACTGGGATCCATTAAACATGGCACGTGGAACTAGAACAGTCTACTCCAGTGAGCGAAATAAAGAGTTCAGTTCGACATTCCAACCCCCTGAAGAAGGCCGGAGCATACAACGACCTAAACGTTGTAATAAATATGACGACAAAGATAAGGACAATAGTCTGAATAATGTAAATAGTGTAAATAAACTTACGCTCTACTTATCATCACTTATCCTTAATATTAAGAAAGTCCGTTTCTTTGGTTCTGTTTTCGGTTCGCTTCACGGGTAACTGTCCACTCACTATTTGGCAATAATGACCTGTATTATTGTCTTCCATTGACTCATGGGCGAGCATTTCGCTTTCTTCTGAGGATAAGAGTGTAGTATCAGTTTCTGATCCTCCGCCTGTCTGGTATGAAATCAAATGCACTTTCTCAGCGAAAAATCTACATCGTAATAGAAACAAAGAGAAAAAAAGGCGAAAAGAGTCTAATTAGAAAGAAACGTATAAGGTTATGTCAGGTCAAATCTTGTAGCCCCTGAGGGTCGTAGAGTCAGCACATATACTGCATCCATAGCAATAGTATTGAGTCTAAGGCAAGGAGGCCTGACAGAGCCCATCTATATTCAGTATCGTTGCTGGTGCTAAAAAAAGAAAACTACGACGCATATCAATTCGGCATTTAATCTCCTTCGAAGTATCTGCACTTCTGAAGCCACACACTTTACCCAGCTTGATGGAAGCTTTCCTGGAACTCCTTTTTTGGGGGGATAGCGAGCAGCTGCCTCGTCGATCCCTTGGATTTACACGATGTCTTCAAATCTTTTTCCTCTCAAGTTGAATTTGATTTTTGAAGAGGAAAACTTTACAGGCGAGCGAGATCTAGTGAATATGGTGCTTGTCGGACTCTGGGAATGTCGTCATGGGCCAAAAACTGCTGCACAAGCCATGGTCACTGATGCAGCCTCTGCTGTGTGATGAGACGGCAACACACTTTCATCCCAATCACTGCTATAAACAAAGGAACTAAGAGAGCACGTTATAACTTAGTGTGTATGGTAATCTATGCTAAACGTTTTCACTGCGTACTTTTAGCTCTGTTACCATATCAACAGTCGCGATACTTTTGATCGAAAGCTCATATATATATATATATATATATATATATATATATATATATATATATATATATGATGTTATCCGTCTGGACGATCCCAGCGTGAGTACCTTTGGAAAGTGCCTGAAAACCATACCACGGGTTGACCAAAGGCTGGTGAGTGAAATTGGGTAGACGGAACACTTAGGGCCGTCGATAGTTGTTCTAGCACGAAGTCATAAGTCATCGTGACCGAAGGTTTGAGTGTGCTGGTGTTATTCAGTTTGTTGATCATTCTAGATAACACGCTCTTGCACAGAAACTGTAAATAAGGTCTGCTCAGCATGGTTGCAGTATAAACCACAATTTGGCTCTGTGGGTATTGAACGAGAGTCTGCAATAGAGATTGGCTATCCGCCCTAGTAGATAGGGTATCCTCGAATATATATATATATATATATATATATATATATATATATATATATATATGTATATATATGTAGTAAGGTAAAAAAGAATCCGTTGGTATATACTCCAAGTTGCTCCTAGTATCCTGTATTCCCCATATGAGGTAAAAGGATTTGTTTGATTATTATTATTATTATTGATATTATTATATATAGATACATATATATATATATATATATATATATATATATATATATATATGTGTGTGTGTGTGTGTGTGTGTGTGTGTGTCTGTCTGTCTGTCTGTGTGTGTGTCTGTCTGTCTGTCTGTGTGTGTGTGTGTGTGTGTGTGTGTGTGTGTGTGTGTGTGTGTGTGTGTGTGTGTGTGTGTCTGTCTGTCTGTGAGTTAAAGATCAAATGCAAATCAAAAATGGATCGGAATACGACAGGACTTCTTTCAATCTCTGACGAAGCATTAATAAAAGTTGAAACATGTTAGAGTGACATACGTTTCCTACTTATTTTTATTTTGTCATAAACAAAAACAAAATACACTTTTTGGCTGAATATCAAGAAAAAATAAGCGATAGATGGAATATCTCTGCCACATCTTGGCTGGAGCTGCCTAATCCTCACTTTCCTAGGTCTACAGAGTTCAAAAGTGTTTACGCGGCCTTGTTGGTGATGAATTGTTTTCCAGCCCTGTGGAACCGACTTCCAAGTGGATGCTTCCCTAATCACTACAATCTTGACCTGTTCAAGTCTAGAATTAACTGTTACCATCCATACATATCTTCATAAACTGTGCATCTTACTTCGTAACCCTCTATCTCAAGTGCCTCTTAGGCCTTCTGGGAGATGAACACCATTAACATTATTTTATTGCATGATAGAGCAATGGAAAGATAAAAGAGAGGACACTGCAGAAAATATTTCTGCAGTTCTAAATTCTTTTCGCGTGAATGAAATTAATGTAATTAATTTCATCTAATTCTGTAATCAACATCAGGCTAAAATATTAACATTGTTTTTCTCCTATTTAAGCCAAGTCAATATGAAAATAATCACAAACGAAATAAACACATTAAACATTTTTTAGTCGAATAAATATTAATGGAATGCTTAGCATTGTATAACTCCAATTTAAATTTTAAATGTTACTAGACAACCGAATAAAAAGGAATTCTAGTTTATTAAATCTAGACGGCTGCACCATTTTTATTGTTTAACAATTGCGTTTTTACTTTTCTCTTAAACATGTCTGTTGCTACTAATAGTGGCGACAATAAATGTTTTGATTTTATGTTAAAATTTTGAAGTTCATGTCACAGCATGAAAGTCAGGCCACATCTTATTTGAAGACAAATGATTTCAAACGAGGTTAAATCAGGACAAAACTGCAAAACAATAAAAACAGGTTGTACAGGTATCAAAATTGAAAACGAGAAGACAGCTTGCTTTTTTTTATTAGAATTCTGTCTCTACACAGTACAACACCCTCCTATGATGTTGAATGCGATCAAAATATTGAATTGCGTTATAAATAGTTTTTGTTTATAAACTTTATTATTAAAAAGAAATAAATTATAAGTACATTTTATTCAATTATATTTTCAACATTACTTACTCTGACATTTTTCAACATTATACAAGGGGATAACTATAAAAAGAATTTCGTAAAATATAAAATCCTTTTTATAGTCAATCCATTTTATAATGTCTCAAAGCCAGGAGTATTAAATAAGTATAAAATAGCGTATTTTACAAAACCCTTTTTATAGTTATTCACCATTATTTGCAATGACTTGTTGACACAAACCAGAGAGCACTTTGATACTTTTTGAGTAACATCTTACAAGTTCTGATGGGAAAAAAATTCGATCAACGCTTGAATCTGATTTTGATTAGAGAAAGTTTTCTTTATCGTTTTGTGGCAATCGATAAAGATAATAAACAGTTGGTGCAAGATCAGGTGAATATGGCGGATGAGCTAGAACAGATCAACCCAATTTACATTTTTTTTACCCGTATTTTGTTTTATGCTGCCTTTCGTCATCATGGCGGATAGCCACATTTTACCTATGAACGAGCACAGGAGACTTTTCAACCAAACTTTTAAAGATATGTTATAGGTATAATACGCATAATTGTTTTTTTTTTCAATATTGTTCCATTGAATAATGCGCATATTTGATTTTTTTCAATATTGTTCCATTAAATAATATGCATAATTGTTTTTTTTTCAATATTGTTCCATTAAATAATACGCATAATTGATTTTTTCAATATTGTTCCATTAAATAATACGCATAATTGAATTTTTTAATATTGTTCCATTAAATAATACGCATAATTGTTTTTTTAATATTGTTCCATTAAATAATACGCATAATTGTTTTTTTTCAATATTGTTCCATTAAATAATACGCATAATAGTTTTTTTCTATATTGTTTCATTAAATAATACGCACAATTGTTTATGTTATCTCTTTTTGTTCGTTCTAAGTTTTCAAAAACACGATGTAAAATTTACTATTTTTTTTATCCATAATGTTGAAGTTGTTAAAATTATTCAGTTGTTTAACAAGAAAAGTCTCATGTTGATGATAAAGATTGGCGCAAAATATTTATGTAAGATAGAACAATCTATTATGACATATCGCTAATTTGTATTTAGATACACTGTATTTATTTTCAATTTTTCTCGTGGAATTACATGTGATCCATTTTTGTACATAATTATGTTACAATAAAATTCGTATATTATATGAATACTACCTTATGAAAATTGACATGTAGTAGAGTGGGGGTCCTATATCATAGATTGGGTGGGGGCACGAGATCGTTGCCCTAAGTTAAGAGTTATACCTTTTACATATTTTTGTCTGATGTATGATATTATATTCATAGATTATTTAAATATCAATCAATATTTAAAGTCTCTCCGAATAAAATATCAAACATAAAACCAAACAATATCAAAATAATGCTTTCCCACTTCTTTGTAGCTTTTAGCCATAATCCATGTTCGTTTGTCATAACCTTGTGACATCAAAATAAAAATATATATCATAAAGGTAAAATCTCTTTTTTTAAAAGCTTCTGTTTCCAAATAACATTCGGTTTTTCATCTGCGCCTTAGGATCATGTCGGGGTCACCATTGTTGTTCTCGAGTAGACTTTGAGGTTGAGTAGGGGTCTTAGGTTGACGAACAAAAATTACACTTGCTCAACTGACTGAAAGAAATAAAGAAGCAAAAAAATGAATAAGACGAAATGCAAAATGCTGTTTTATGTGGAATATTGTGTATAGAGATTGTTCAAAGATAGTTACTGAAAAAGGGTGAAAATGCAAGAAATGTTCTTACAATAGACCCTGTAAAAAAGAGAAATGAATGTGGTTGAATAGTTGGAACATTATTATTATAAATAAAAATATATATATATAGAATAATAATAATGAAAATTATAAACAAAATAAAATAAAAACATAAAAACCATTGTATAAAATAAATTAAATTAAATAATAAAATACTTCTAGCATGCAACAAAAAACTGTTCCTTCCGGAAATACGGATATTCCGCAAAAAGTCGGTTAGTTCAGCCTTTTCACCACGAACCCTTGCACAGTCAACACGTATCCAACCTCTCGCTGTAACATGGCGTGTAATAATACGAAGTAATTTCTTCCTCTCATTATATGTACCATGAAACATTTAGAACCAAAAATATACACATCAGTACACATAAAAATAAATAAATTGTATGAAATTAACATAAAATTTGTCATGCTTTCCTGTTATTTCTGTATGTTTTATTTCCTGAGATGTATTTTTTTTTTTTCCGTGAACACGAGACTAATTTCTGCAGCTTTGATGAGAGTAACCTTCCACGGAACTTACTCTGTGAAAAGCTAAGTAAGTTGTCAAGTCTATGCCATCCACGAATCCTAGAAGTCTAGAGATTCGCATCCTGACTCGTCTACAATACAGACTGTAAGAAGACTAGTCTCTTGAAATTCACGCTACGCATGCTTCCAATTTTTACGCGTGCCCAAAGGCTGAAAAAGGTTATTACTACTAATAAAGTTTTTAGAACGTGCACATCTGGCCAATCAACGTGTAATAGCTACTACAGGTACATTTTCAAATGTTCAAACCCCAGAGCCAAAGATTTTATATTCCGAATACTCCCATCTATTCGTTGATGTAGAATAAATTTAAAATCCAGTGCTTTATATTCAAAGATGGCTGAACTAAAGCAAATTTGGTTATGCTTAAATTTTTGGATTAGACAGTAACAGTGATGAATGCTGACAGTTGTTCGTGAAGAACTAGAAGCAAACTGTGATATTGATCAAGCTTGATATGAGGTTCGAACTATTATTTGGCAACTACGGTCGTCCTTCCATAATCCGCCGTCTCGATTGAGCCGCTGTGTTAATCCCCACGGTTGTCTTAAGGCCATTGCAACAATGTCGCATTATTTCTGTTTCTTACTGAAAGTAAAATCATCCGTCTTTTCACGAGGAGAAATGCTTTCTTGTAATAATAAATAGCAACACGTATGGCCTGCATTGACTACTTTAATTATCCCCAGTAGGGAAATTTTGCTGACTACTTGTCAGTAACGGAGAAGGTGTAGTGAATGAGAGGAACACCCCTATCCTGGCATTGCAGGCACATAAATTATGCGATGAATATACTCAGTTTAGAGGAAGAAAATCCTTTTTTTACCTAGCATTTTCGTTTATTTCTGATTCAGAAGATCGCAGACATTTTTGCTTTTTTCTTATATCCTTCTAATCCTGTCTTTAATTGTTTTTAAGATTCATATTCCTCTTTTGCTTATTTAGAATATATTAATATAGATATATCTATCAGCAAGAACACAGATCTATAGAATGTCGCAGAAATTGGTCCTCCAATTAAAAATATATTCTTGACTAACCTTAAAATTGGATAATAGACAAGATTAATGGGAATTAAGAATTTGAATAAACTATTTTTTACGTTATATGCAGTCCGATGAATATCCTCATCTTTGTTATTACTATCATGTATCTAGTAACTGTAACCCCTCCCTCCCCACCTCGGCTTTCTGAATGTGACATAGTATTTATGGATTCAATGCCTGGAACCGATATTGAGAATCAGTGGAAATTGGACTAACAAAAGCTGAGCATTGTTTTTAAAAAGCTGTTTAACTAAGATGAGATATCCCAAGACATTAACAGTGGAAAGAGAACAATCTACCCAGTTACAATAAAACACGGATTCAATTCGAATTCCCCAAAGGTTTCATGAAGAACGTCGGATAGTAACATCAAAGATGAAGATATCAGTCGATCTTTAACTAGTATAATTCGGATAGAATTGAAATCAATTGTTTTCAGAATCTGTTGTAATTTTATATAAAAACCTTTGGAAAAGACAATCATTCATATTTCATTTTTGTAAGACAATATCACATATTTGATGAAGAGTAAAAATTAAAAATCTTCAGTCGAAACATTAACATTATCAATAAATAGCGATTTGTTTAGTATGCGCACCACCTGTGACACAAAACACGTCAAGTTGGTAATCCAGCACCTGTCAAACACGCTGTAGTATGTCTTACGTAGCATTCTCCTGTGCCTCAGTGGTACTCTGCTTAAGTTCCTCTAGGCCTGTAGGAAGAGGGGAGATATAGACCTGCGCTTTCACATAGCCCCATCGGAAAAAAATCAAAAGGTGTCAAGTCAGGCGAACATTTCAACAGCACATTGTCATCATCACTGACACACATGATCAATGTTCCTGGTAGATTCTAACTGAGATAAGTCCTCACAGTTATCTTTCTTAGTTTTTAAACATTCTGTTCAAATTTGAGATAATTTGAGCGATAATTGACGATGTTTTCGACAACAAAATAATGTCAATTTGGGGGGGAACGCCATATATATATATATATATATATATATATATATATATATATATATATATAGGCAGCAATCCTTCGTTTATGCAAGTTTCATTAAAAACGACAGACAAGGTACTACAGTTAAGCTTTTTATTTAATGTTTCTTTTGTTCGAACAAGAGCTTTCTTTTCTGGACAAAGGATGTGTAAGAACTGTCCAAATGTTTTATAATTCCGAGCGCTTTCGGCTATATCTTTAGCCATTATCAAGGATGATTTGATTTTTCAGCTTACTTGAGTGTGTGTGTTCTGTGTATGTCTTAGTGTGTGGTAGGTGTGTTTTTAATTTCCGAATACGGTTAACACATTGTGGCTTTGTTCGTAGTTAATATTATTAAGAGTTGTTTTTTTTCATTTTTATAATTAAAGCTTCCATTATTTTTAGTCTTTTTTTGCGGGTGGATGCAGTTAATATATTTGTGTTTTCTACTAGTATGTTCCTAATGGAGTCTGGTAAGTTTGTGTGTTTGTTTAAATGGGTTCTAATGGAGCTGTGATCAGATAAGGTGTAACGTCAAATATATTAACTGCATCCCCCTGCAAAAAAAAAGATTAAAAATAAGCCGAATAATACAAAGTACCTAGATTGCATCTAGCATGAAAGAGACTGTCGCCTCTAAGTTTTGACTTCTATATTCACTTTTATATATATATATATATATATATATATATATATATATATATATATATATATACACACACAAGATGGATATAAAGAACGATACTCAAATGCAGTTGCTTTCATGTGAAATCTTAGTTTTCTTTAAAATCTTCAAGCGGTTCAATATATATTATATATATATATATATATATATATATATATATATATATATATATATCCATGGTATCGAGCACTTTCTCGGCACGTTTTTGATTTTATTTCTGACGTCATCACCGCCGGTAAAGGTGATTCTTCGACATTTCAATGTTAGCTGCATGGGCATTGCCCCCGTCGGTAAGTTTAGTTGGTGTTTGCATAGTACGTACAATATACATATTAGCTAACCTCATTGTAGCATCTTGAACTTGCCAAGAGTGTATAAAATGCCGGTTTGTCACAAAAAAAAAAAAAAACGAATCATCAGGTAGCGTGAAAACGCATGAAACATTTAGTTATGGTCGGTCACTATTCAATGTATTTAGAAATACATACATACTTATATATATATATATATATATATATATATATATATATATATATATATATATATATGTGTGTGTGTGTGTGTGTGTGTGTGTGTGTGTGTGTGTGTGTGTGTGTGTATTAATCATGTCAACCCAAGGAAGGCGATAAAGCAACTAACGCCCAAAGAATTACTGTGATAAAAAGAAATCGAGAAAACTTTATTGAGTAGAAAGGACAATAAAAGAATAGGGTTCAAAATGACAAACGATGATAATTGAAACTTTGCATTGAAACTTTTGAAAATTGTTATTTACGCGAAATCAAGAAGCCAGAAGATATGCGAAAATTGCGAGAGAAGTAATTATTAGAATAGAATTTACGGTTATATCTAGTGATTTCAACATTAAAATCATGAGACATGGCTGCCAATCCAGTACTGCGCTTAAATTCATGAAGTCGAGGTAATTTGTATTATTCGGCTTAAATCTGAGCCTAGTAGTATTTAAAAAAAAAATAATGTAAGGATCTTAAAGCGAACATTTCAAAGGTGGAAAGAAAACTGAAACGTTTGAAATTGCACCTGGGATCAGTATGTAATATCATCCGTGGGTGTGTATCTAAGAACCGGAAATGGCAAATAATACAGTAATGTTACAGTAATTTCTTCAGCGTTCTAAATCGACGTCAGAATCATTTGCCAGACACCATTATATGTAACCTTGAAGTAATATTAAACGACAAAAAAAAAAAAAACAAATACTTGAAATGATTTAAATGTTTCTTAAAATTAATGGCTATATGAAACTATTTCATTATCCATGAGAAATTCTATTTTTCTGTTTAATTTATAAATGTAAGTTCACGGCATATTTCGTGATCTAATTTTAATTTTTTTAAAGTTCACCCTGTACAAGGCCCAATGGCAACTCGAGATAGAGGTAGGCAGTTTATACGGATATGAGGGGAAGGTAACGGTTGAAGAGGTTAAGATTATATTGATCGGGGAAACATACTCTTGGGTGTTGGTTCCACAAGTTCGAAGGAAGGGGCTGTTCAAGTGATACTTATTTCTTACCAATGGAATACGGGGGAATGTCGGTGGTTTGCTATAATGTAAGTGGCATGGCGGGTCCTAGTCGTGAAATTTAAAACTGACGGAACTAAGGAATGTAGTTTATCCGAACACTTTTTATGGTAGTAGCGATAGAACAGTAAAAGGCTTGCTATATCTTGCCCGTATGAGAGTGGTTGGAGGGTGAAAAATAGTTTGTCATATAATGCGAAAAGACGGCTAAAAGAATTTGGCAATAATACGACATATGGAAGATAGGATAAGCAGAGAGAATTAGAAAGTAAACTACACAACGAGTTTGTGTAAATTGATGGCACAACAATCTTTGGAGACAAACAAAAGAATACAAAAAATAGTAGGTTGAGAGCCATTATCGCCCTAATCCTGGAGTAACACTTTTTTTTCTTTTACAATGGCGTTCATTCTGTACAAGGAGGTCACTCGAGGTAGAAGATTAAAGAATAATAGCTACAGCTTATGTGGATATGTTTGGCAAAAAAAAATAATGGTTAAATGTAGACTTGAACATGTAAGCATTCAGTCAGTTCATGGGAAGAAGCCGCTCGAATAGAAGATTCATTTCATCAAAAGAATACGAAGAAAAATAGGGTAGTTCGCTACAACGTGCGTGGCATGGCGGGTCTTGGGCCTGATGGTTAAGACTGATGGAATTAAGGAGTGTAGTTCATCTGAACAATTTCCATGGAAATCTCGACAGATCAGCGAGAGGCTCGCGATACTGCATATAAAAGAAGTTGTTCTATGCTTTTCTATAATTACCTGTACAGAAGATCTTCGGGTTACGTCGGACCTGACGTACGACGTTTCGTGGTTACGGCACCATTTCCCATGATATCGTCGACACGCTTTATGAGCAAGACGTCGTTGCTTCTTCATCGGCTGTACGCCATATTGGATTATACTACATTCGCTATCTCTCGTTTTTGTCGTTTCTTTGGAAATTTCTTGCCCTGCATTATGGCTCGCAAGCGTAAAACAGACTCATGGGTGCTTCTGTAGATGAGTTCCGACTTACGTCGAAAATCAGGTTACGTCGCACCGTAGGAACGGATCTCAGACGGAAGTCGAGGACCCCCTGTTGTCTGAATTTGTAAATTCAACTTTATTTCTCTCTAATATTTTAAAATAAAATATTAGTCGCTGATGAAAGAGTAAAATATGATCAAGTCATTATTTTTTTTTTATTTGTCGAGATGGCAAACGGAATTAGTATAATATATGCTTTCTGGATATTGAAGACATTTGAACCACAAAACTGATTTCACTTGAGATAAAAATGTTTATTTCTTTTCAGCAAATCAAATGGTTACAACTTTGGCTAACATTTCACGATGTTAATTGTCTCATTATTCTACTAAACTACATCAAAAACATAATTGACTAACTGTAGTATAGACGTGGCACAAGGTCGCAAGTATGGAGTACCCAATAAGGACTGAATTCGCTAGTCAGTCGCAGTTTATTGAAACAAGTTTTCTAAGCATTACATCACGTCAAGGTGCCCTAATTATTTTCTAAGCGAAACTTAGATGTGGCACAACGCTGAAAATATGGAGCACCCACTGAGAATCGAATCTACTACTCAGCCGTAATTGATCTAGAGAGACACACTTGCTAGATATTACACCACGTCGAAGTAGCCTGGATCTTTTCTAAGCGTAGCTTAATTTTAGCACAAGGCCGAAAGTACGGAACACCCAATGAAAATCGATCATAATTGATCTAGTGAGACAAGCTGGCTAACCATTACACCACGTCGAGGTGCCCATATAATGGTTTACTTTGCATAATTTAGATGTGGCACAAGGCTGAAAGTATGGAGCACCCAATGACGATCGAACTCACTATTAAGTAGTAACTGATCTAGCGAGACAAGCTGGCTAAGCATTACACAGCGTCGAGTTTCCACGCACAGCGAATACGGCTTTATAATAATTTTTTTACGGTAAAAAAAAACGTTTTTTGTTCTTTTATGAATGTCGAAATGAAGAAATAGCTCACAAATTTGGGGCAGAGGCCGATAAGAAAGGAAAAAAAAAATTCGTACACTTTCAAAAAAGGCCTAACTCATTTTTTCTCTTTATTGAAGAAAAGACTTATTTTAAAAGGCCATTCTGTTTAGGACATTCATTGAATATTTTGCGTAAGGAAACCCAATACTCTCACACAAATAAAACATACGAGAGTAAATCTACGTTTTTTTTTTCTTTCAGAATGAGTTCTCTTCACAAAAAAAAAAAAATGAATAAAGCAAAGAAAAGAAAAAAGCTAAATTCCAGCCGATATTTTTAACAGGAAGAAAATAGCAGATACAAAAGTTTGAGAGTTTGTGAAACTTTACTTTTTAGCACAACTTTTCCAATACACAACGAAGAATCATCCATTTTTTGAAAACCCAATAATAATGAAAGCAGGAATATTCAAGGAGAAGATTACGTCTACTTATAAATCGTAATGTCTTAGGCCAGTATTTATTAACCTTTTTTGATTGAGGGTGCACTTGTAGAATAACTACAAATCTGGGGCGCACTTTAAATGTAAATAAAGAAAAATAGTCATGAAATTTGAAAATACTAAAAACAAGTCTTCTGAAATAAGCATTTATTTTTAAAACAATACATTGTATATTTAAGGACGTTTGTATGAAACATGTCCTTGATGATGTCTTGGTAATTTTTCATTGAGGAAATGTTTATCCCCTCTTTATTAATGATTAAGGAATTTAACCTCTAGTTTAAACTATGAAATGACAAAGACTTGACTCTCCTCCTCGTATTATTCCAAGGAAGAGTCATGATCGCCAAAAATCTGATGAGACCCTTATCAGGATATGGGCGAGCATGGCTCTTCACAACTTCCTGTCATTTCTTGCTCAAGTAATTTTTGGCAATTTACTATCAGTCCTTGATCTGCCAACTATTCAAAAAAATAAACTAGTTAAGTAGGTTACTCTTTGCTTCCTCCTACTTCTCTTGCCTTCAATATGTCCAATGAGTATTAGATTCTCCAGACCTTCTTTCCTTATTAATATGTTAGCCTCATTCAAGAACGGTACAACGATGTTACCATGTTGTTATGGAGGACGCTCTGAAGAGATTATAAATAACAACTTTTAATAATAACTAATTCTATTCACTGGTTTATGCCCCCCCCCTCGCCAACAATAAAAAGCTGACATTGGATTTGTGTTTATATCCCGTCCAGATAGAATTTAATCTGCTATCGATGGATCGGAAGAGGGGCTGGCGTTTCACAAAACTAGCAATAACCGTTACCGTACCTAGTAAACTTTGATTAGTAAAGTAAATATAAGCGAAGTGAGTAGGAAGATTGTGCTGCGTCAGCCTTTAAAGTGAAGCTGACTTTATTTATCCCTTTGTGAGCCTTATTCCTACAAGGCGTGAGCCACCATTGCCCTCCACAACTTCATGATCCTTTTTGCTCTCAGCAATGTTTGACTCTTTACCATCCTTTTCTGTCCACGCCCTATCGTCCATTCACCCGATCTTCACTCGCTGTTTCCCTTCTGCCGCTTCACCCTTCTGTATCTCATGTGTGTGTTAAATTCTACAAGCCATCTTTCCTCATAATGTATCCCAGGCATTTCACCTGCCCGTTTCTGATTTTAAGTATGAGTGTCCTTCTTCTTCCCATTTTCTTTTAATTTAATTTGATTTGTTTAACGTTATATTAATACCTTTTTTTTTATGTACCATGTTCTTTCAGGACGTAGGCGATCATAGCTCTTCACTTCACCCTTTCCCTTGTAGCTCTTAATAAGGTTCGTCCCTCTGCCACCTCCTCCAGACCACGTTCTCTCATCCACCTGCTCAAACTCGTCAGGTATGTCACGCGTTGCTTTCCCTTGTCAATCTTTCCCTCTATTCGACCTGTGAGTATCAGATTCTCCAGGCACTCCTTTCTCATTATGTGTCCCAGAAACTTCAGCTAATGCCAAAATCTAATTTTCTTCGGTTATTTGAAGTAATAAAATATTTTATATTATTCTGCTTTCACAGTTGAATAAATGGTAGACGATACTCAGCTTTTGTATCTATACATGTTTGTGTGGATATAATTACTGAAGGCGGTGATTGTTTTTTTTTTTTTTTGTAGTTTTGTTGGTTATATTTTAGAATACAGTTTAATTTCTTAAGAAATTGTAGTATATTATGTGAACTAATATCATAAAAGAGCTATTTTGTTTAGCGGCATATCAACCTCTATGGGTCACTTAATGCCGAAATGTAAATATTTTGAACACAATTTTATGGCTTCAACTTCAGATAAAATTGTACTGTTAGTCATTTTGCTATAAAATGTATTGTTGGTCATTTTGCTTTAAAATTCTGTTCTTGGTAGTTTTTTTTATAAATAGGTAATGCTGGTAATTTTTTATATAAAAATATATTGCTCGTATTTTACTATAAAAGTGTATTTTTATACATTGATAGTCTTTTGTCTTGTTTGGGGGTTCACTAATTGCCCATAGCTGGGACGGCAACATGTGCTACCACCCCTGGTCAGGGTGGACCTGGGAACTACAACAGTTAAGAGGTGGTTCCCCGCTCAACGAAACCTCCACTATTACCGGTTAGATAACACACTTTTCTCCCAGAAACTGTAACTAAGGTCTGCTCAGCATAGTTGTAGTATAAACCACAGGTGGGCTCTGTGGGTGTTGAATAAACACAAATGTGCATGAGCAAGCGTCTACTATAGGGATTGGCTAGCCGCCCTAATAGACGGGTATCCTCGAATAAGAGGGACCAGCTATTACAGTGTAAATGTACTCTACATATTACTGGTAGTAGATAAAAAATATAAGTACAGAGTGTTATAATTGAATCTGTTATTATTATTAGTTTGTTTTGTTTTTAAATTTTAACAGATCGCAATAGCTATTAGTAAGATGTGATTAAATATACTAAGATCCTTTTTAGGGGTAAATTACAAAAACAAACATGCTATTTGTCTATATTTCTGAGATGGGGTATTATGTACACTATTTACTTTATTTCGCTCACTGGCGTAGACTGTTCTAGTTCCACGTGCCATGTCTAATGGATTTCAGTTATCAATCTCCGGCTCCAAGTTCTCTACTGCCTTAATCGGGTATTGAACTCACACTCTTTGGGTCCTGTCACCGGATCTAACTAACATCTTTATCCACTGTGTCCTGTGTCCTTGGGGACACCAGTGAGCGAAATAAAATGTTCAGTTCGACATTCCAACCACCTGAAGAAGGCCGGAGCGTACAACGACCGAAACGTTGTGATAAATACGGCGACAAAGATGAGGACAGTAGTTTGAACAATGTAAAGTGTTTTCATATTTCTTATTATATAAAAAAATGTGAAAACATTGATGTCCAATATGATGGCAGTATGATGATTTATTGACGGAATTGGACCATTGCTGACATTAAGCGAATGGACGCCAAAACGAGAAAGCTTTTCACTTGCTACTGCATTCATCATCCCAAATCTGATATTGATCGTCTGTATGCACCCAGGTACGAAGGAGGCAGAGTATTAGTTCAACTAGAACTGTCCTACAAGTTGAACTAATTTTTCAGGTATCTTTGAAGGCCTGAAAACTACAGAAGACTGGATGATGATGATATGAGTCAAAAAATATTAAAGTAGTAAGCGCCTTTATTCCGTAATAATGGAAGCCAATAAGTTCAGCACAGTACAACGGCTGAAGCTGCAAAATACTTAAAAAAGAAAGCAAAGACAAATGCAACCTACCAGATACAGAAACAATGGCAAGATAAACCGCTTGATGGCCAATACTCTGCCCGTACCAAACAAGCTGACGTAGACAAAACCCGTACACATCAGTGGCTACGTAGTGCAGGGTTGAAAGCAGAAACGGAAGGTTTTATCCTTGCTGCACAGGATCAATGCTTGTTAACTAGAAATTATCAAGCACACATACTAAAATATTGTGTTGACCCAAAATGCAGATTCTGTGATAAATATCCAGAAACAATTGATCATCTTGTATCAGGTTGCACGATATTGACACCCACTGAATATAAAACCCGGCATGACAGAGTGGGCCAATATCTGCACTGGAAAATCTGCAACATCTACGGGAAAAGAACTGAAAGAAATTGGTATGAACACCAACAAGACCCAGTTACGGAGATAGGACCTGTAACAAATTTATGAAACTACACAATGCACACAAACAGAACAATCAAGACTAACCGCCCAGACATTGTTATTAGAGACCGTAAACAAAAAAAAGTGCCTTCTTATTGATATAGCTGTCCCTGCTGACTGCAATATATCTTTGAAGATCTTCAAAAAGCTATAAAAATACAAGGACCTTGAAATCGAAATCTGAAAAATGATGCACATGGGAACATCAACAATCCCTGTTGTAGTTGGAGCCCTCTGATTCGTATATAAATATTACCATACAAAAGGCAACGGGAAACAATTGCAATACATTTCCTAAGAAATGCTAATTCACAGAACATACAGTAAAGAGGGAATATGCTCATTCTTGATCGACTTCGTTCTGTATTTCAACAACTATTAGTAACTGATAATTAGTAACCATTAATTAGTAATTGGTAATGTTAATATTAGCTGGTTCCTTTTAAGGGACCATTTGGCATCATTGACAGAGCGACCAGTACTACTATTCTCTTGAAACAAATTTTCAGAAAAATAGTTTCCTCAACATCTGTAGCTCGGTATGTCCAATATTGATGGAGTTTCCTTCCTAACCTTTTATTTGAAGTAGTGTGGAATGCCAACATCATGATTATGCCATTATTTTCTCTTCAAGTTACATGAGATGGCCACTCAAGTTGTTGCTGCTCTTGGTAATCCTCAAGTTATCTAGTTTCTGTTATTTGTGCGATGTTCAAAGAAGGATAGTTTTGCCCAGACCATCAATTACCAATGATCTGAGAAAACGTTTGAATAGAAATGATACTTTAGATATTTCTGAACGGGTTTGATGCCATAAAAATACTTTAGCTGACATATATCCTGAGAAAGCTCATAATCCTATATGATGAATAGTTGAACAAAGACAGCAGCTCAAAATCTCAGTCATGATGACTTGTGACATTAGCACAACCACCGACAGCTTCTGAAGAGTTTCAACTATACAGGTTCACTGACAACGCTTGGATCAACTCGTGGTATGGTTTTTAAGCAATTGATAACGACGTAGCTTAGGGATCGCCTCACGAGGCTGATATTATTATAGCGAGATCCAGGATCTACGGTTGGAATGTTAACCTGTCTAACGATCAACAATTCTCCCCATATATATATATATATATATATATATATATATATATATATATATATATATCGAGGCCATCTACTAAAATATAGAGTCGGAATGCAGAAGGTAACAGCTAAGTGACAAACCTTTTACATATATCAATTCTCTCTCTCTCTCTCTCTCTCCCTCTCCCTCTCTGTGTCATATATATATATATATATATATATATATATATATATATATATATAATTTGTATTTGGACAGCAATCACTTTTTACGCAAGTTTCGTTAAAAACGATTGACAAAGAGCTGTGGTTAATTTTTTATATAATTTTTCATTTTTTCTTTTTGGGACATAAATTACATAAAAATTATAAAAATGTTTCATATATCTGAGCGTTTTTGGCTATACGTTTAGCCATTATCAAGGATGAATTTTATTTTACATTTAACTGACTATATGGATTGTTTTATGTATGTGTCTAGAGTTGTAGGAATGTTTTGTTTTGAACACGTGATTTCGTTTCACACGTGACTGAAATTTATGAGATAAATATGCATAAAGGTGACACTTCTGTTTTTACTATTTTTGTGTAGATTGATAATTTTAAATATGTTAACCTTGAAAGTTTAATAGAGTGGCATATAACTTGCATTTTCAGCATTTGATGCTGCTATATATGTTGTATATGTTGCTATATATGTTGTATAGCCCTTTAGTGACTGTCTGTTTGGGCTCTGAGGCGACCACATCAATTCAGTCATAATAAAAAAAAGCATTCTTCTTTCACGCGTCTTCTCCTGACCAGTGATTGTTAGTTGGTTTTGTTTCAGAGATAAACAAAAAAAAATTCGACTAAAGGAATTTTAAATTTAACTGTATTATTCAAGTCGACCTGTACATTTCTTCTAAATCCAGTGGGGTCTTCATTTTCTTAAACCATGGAATTTAATCCCAGATACGAAGAAAACACGTTTACATTGTATGACGGTTTAGATTCGACTCCCCGAAAAGACCTAATTCAACACTTTTCAACTTCCTTTATTTTGTTTTCCATTATCTATCAGTAAAAGGTCAAACTGAGATCCTTTCAGTCAGAGCAGAAACGCACTTCTCTAAAAAATAATAGTCTGCTAAACAATTATTTAACGTATATCTGGAAGGCAGAAACGCTGTACAAACAGTTAAAGGATATGTGCCATTTATGGAGATGGTGCTGGAAATTGTTTGCAAGGTTCAGAAGTGGAAAAGTTGACTTGGAAAACCGAGAAGGTTCTGGTAGGCCTGTAGTCGTTGATGCTAATCAAATCGAAGCGCTGATTAAAAATAATCCAGGGCAATTGTGTCAGGACATCGCAGAGATAATCCACATATATTATATGAGCGTTTTAAGGCATTTCAAAACACTTGGATACGTGAATTAGAATGATGTTTGGATGCCTCATTATTTACGGGAAAAAAATTAATATACAGCCTTTCTATCTGCTATTCTATTCTATTCTATTGGATTGTTTACAACAATGTGAATCGAAAAATTTTTAAAACGCAGTGATTTAAATTGACCATTTGAAAGAAAGGTCTGCATCGAAAAAATTTTTATTTTCTGAGAAATCTCGTAATATACAATGCCCTTACACAAAATCAGACGTCGGATTCAGATAAGCACTTTTCTAAATTGAAAGAATAAAAAATTATCACATCATACTCATATCTATCTATCTATCTATCTATCTAAAACCGTAAGCTATCTATCTATCTATCTGTCACAGCATGTTAATATCTATTTGTCTATCTTTCACATTATGTTCATATATATATATATATATATATATATATATATATATATATATATATATATATATATTTAAGAGATAATTGGACACAAAACCGAATTGGTAAATCCAAGGAGGATGAAATCCTGAGAGCTCAATGTGAAGAAAGAACTAATAATTAATAAAAAAAATGGGACCACTTTAAAATTACCATTACAATAATTTATTTCAAAGAAATCCTTTTTAAAAAAAAATTTTTTCAGGTAAACACTTCCAACATCCAACAATGAAAAAAAAAAAAAAAATTTTTTTTCCTTGTTATTGTATTTTTTTAATCTGAAATAAATTATTGTAATGGTTGTAAAAATTGTTGTTTTCATTTTTCATTATTATAGATAGATAGATAGATAGATTGATATTTAGATAACAATATATAAAACATGAACAAAACAGAGGGGTGCTGGGAATTTTAGAATTTTTTTTAGAGAATTTTTTTTATATCTAACCGAATTCATTTACAGTCTTTTTCTTTCTTTTTCCAATCACTTTTGTTAGTCGGTATCCAATACTGTGATAATAGGAGATCTGTCAGTAATGGTGAAATGTTGCAAGAACCAGTAAATTTACTATAGATGACCTTGCAATCAAGGCACATTCTTAACATTTATGTCATAGTGAATTGTTTTCTCCTTTGATCAGTGTAGTATTTTTATGTCAACATTGTCGTCAGTCTTGTTACCGTTGGCAACCAACTTATTTGATGTATTGTTTTGTAAAATGTCCCTTTTTTGTTCATATAATCTTTTACTTAGATTCCTTTAGGTTTCATTATAATAACAAAATAAAATCCGACATATTCATCGGATTCTGCTTAAAACCATACAGCATGGATTATTTACACAGGAGAAATACACATCATTGTTGTTTCGTCAGTGTGTTGTTTGATTTATTGAAATTGTCATCTTTGGTAATGGCTTGTGTAAGCCAAAGCAATTAGATTAAAAAGAAATCAATATGGTATTTTTCATATTGTCTTTCAACGATGATGTGATTAAATTATCAGACAATATGAAAGGAACTTGCTTAAAATAAATAGACAAATCTTGTCCATATTATTTAATGAAACATACATTAATGAAAAAATATGATGCCTAAATATACATATATATATATATATATATATATATATATATATATATATATATATAAGAGAGAGATATGAGATAGATAGAGAGAGAGAGGAAATAATTAAAAAACATGATGAACGCAATCCATCTGTTTTAAAAAATACTTATTTAAGTTTTGACTAATTATTTCAGGGTATATATATATATATATATATATATATATATATATATATAAAATTACCTAATATGTCCTTATGTGAACTGAAAAGATGCCGTGTTTATGAATAATATGGAAATCTCAGAAACAGAATAGCAATTAGATAAATATCTGCATACTTGACATAACATTGCGGGATGAGTAAAAGCTATTTAACAACATAATGAAGTCTTAAAATATAAAACGTGTCACACAGTGTCAAAGGCAAAAGAAAAAGTTTGAAATGAATTACTCTTATCTTATGATCAACTCCAAATTCAAGAAACCAATCTTATGGACGACATTAACAACGGCCAAATTATTTTTTAAATTTCTGAATCAAGAATATAAAACTCATAAAATTTCAGTTGAATATTATCCCATTCTAAAGCTTTTTGAATTTTTAAATTTTTTCGCATGAAAAAATTAGCTTCCTGACTCAGAAACCTGGGTTCGAATCTTACCATGATCAATTTGTGAAGGCAGTGACTTCTTGATAATATCAGCCTGAGGAGACAGTGTCCAAGCGTATAGCGCCATTGACAAATAATACCATTGTGAATGAAACTCTTTAAAACGGATATTCAGTGAAATATATATATATATATATATTTTGTTCCATATAGTCTTAAGATTTGCTATATTTATGGGATAAAAGTTAAATATCAAAATAGAGGCGTGTGTAAATATGAAAGTGAACAAAGATTCAACACTTTATAGACAGTCTGTTTCATGCTAGATGCAATCATGTCGCCTCTAAGTATTTTATATATATATATATATATATATATATATATATATATATATATATATATATATATATATACCTATAAGCCAGACAAACCTACCTAGGTTTCACCTAAACGGATCGTCAGCGAAAGTCTATACGTTTAGGTTTGGCTCACTAGGTGTATCTAGGTCTGCTCTTCTACGGTTGTATTGAGCTCTTTTTGTTGGTTAGTTGTTTACTCGTATCAGGGTTTTTTTCTTTGGGCTTCAGACCTGCATCTGTACGATTTTTTTGTCGACAGAAGTTCATGTTTGTAGCTCTTTCTTTTTTAAAACCTTTTTTCCCTCGAGATTGATTTGATTAGCAAATCAAAAATTCGAGGGTTTTTCGAAAACGAGTTTATCTATCTATATATATATATATATATATATATATATATATATATATATATATATATATATGTGTGTGTGTGTGTGTGTGTGTGTGTGTATGTGAATTATATCCTTCAGGACAAAATCCGACAAGTATTTTATGACATTTTTTATGTTTATACTTTCTTTTTTTATACATACAAATATTTAAGTAAATGCTCTGTTTATGATAAACAGTATTAACGACATAAAGGTCGGTAAATGTCGTTAATACTGTTTATTATAAACTGAGCATTTAGTTAATTATTTGTATCTATAAAAAACGTATAAACATAAAAAATGTTTTAATATATATATATATATATATATATATATATAGAGAGAGAGAGAGAGAGAGAGAGATCTTATAATGCTTGAGAATCTATTCTGTAATATAAAATAATGTATTATTATATTTATCAATTACGTCACCTGATATTCCTTTTTAGTAATGATATTTTCGTTATGGTAATTGACACTGTTACTGAGTAGACGAGATCAGAGTTTTTTTATTTCTGTATTATATATATATATATATATATATATATATATATATATATATATATATATATATATATATGTATGTATATATATATATATATATATATATATATATATATATATAAAATCGAAAAATATAAGCAATAAATTGCTGATACTCCTGAAGAGTTGACGAACAGATACGCGTACGAAACTCTGGAGTCGGTATACTGAAGGTACCATTAATTAGTTAAGTGACAAAATAATTTTACTCATATTATATATATATATATATATATATATATATATATATATATATATATATATGGGGTTGAAAAAAAAGATTGAACAAATTCTATTGAAAAAGGATTACCAAAAGATCTCTTCCTGAACAAAATTAAATAAGAAATCTGGTCTGATTTTTGGAAGTGTGCTGAAAAACTTTCAGGTTCCACGTCGCAATGATAGATAGATAGATAGATAGATAGATAGATAGATAGATAGATAGATAGATAGATAAGTGCAGTACTAGGTGGGCGGCAAGATCTCATTAATTTATAGCCGAAATGACTTGATGCAACCGTAAGTTTTCTGCTAACAGTTTATTCTGTCGCATTTCTCGCATGTGGAACTCTCTCCCGGTTTCTAGCATGCCAGTCACATTTGATAAAAAAATTCAATGCAATGTCAATCGTTATTTTCTGTTTTTCTTATTTCCTGTCCTTTTATTATCCTCTCTCTATAATCATAGTTTTTCTCATATTCTCTCACTTTCAGTATCCTCCTGCGTCCCAGTGGCTTTATTGCCTTTCTGGGGTGAAATGAGTAAAAAAAAAAAAAAAAAATAAATAGATAGATAGATAGATCATCCCGTCTTGGGTCATCATGGTCCGCGTTATCTTGGTTAGTATCTACGTTGATACCTAATTGGTTTCGGGTCGCCACGTAGCCAACAATCACTCCTCCTGTTCGTCTGCCCTCTTTAAAGACGCTCTCTACCCCCGTGATGTCAGCATCATTTCCTTTCCCGTGTCAGATTGGAATCTCCTTTCATTTGACAGAGAAATGAAAATGGAAAATTCTGGCGCAAGCGGTCTATCATTACGTTTGGTCATCTTCAGTTTTTGGCTCGCTAAAAACAAGTTCTCAAATACCTGACATAACCTGTCTGATGAAACTATCTCATGTTTGACTGATTTAAGGTAACAGCTTTTCTTTTTTTTTTTTTTACTGCTGCCTAGGTTGTTAATGAGGAGCGGTTTGTTGACGGATTCAGTCACACGTTTTTTGTCAGTCATCGTAGCATGACAATGAAAAAATATCAATATAGTGAAACGACGAGACAGAATAAAGAAAAATCTCTATCTATCTATCTATTCATCTATCTATCTATCTAGATAGATAGATAGATAGATAAATAGATAGATAGATCATCAATATACCGTGTCCCATCTTGATAAATAAAATCAAGGATCTTCACAACTTCCTAACATTTGTAGCAATAGATAGATAGATAGATAAATAGATATAATATAAACAGGCTGACAGAGAAACAGACTGAGGTAGGTTTAGGTAGGTAGGTAAAGTGGTCGATAGCTAGATAGACTGATATATATATATATATATATATATATATATATATATATAAACCGGCTGAGATAGAAAGATATATATATATACACATATATATGCGTGTGTTTATAAATAGTGTTTATAAACAGAAATAAATATTTATATATATAAATATATATATATATATATATTTATATATATTATAATAATTTTTTTTTTAAAATATAGATTCCTTCGTTATAAAGTTCTCATGTTTTTAAAACGAGCCCGAAATATCCAAATAATTATTAAAATTAATTGGATTGTGAAAAATTTAGTCCGTTTCATCTTCAAGCGAAATTTTAGATAATAATATCTGTCATCTTGTAAAAAGAAATTTTAAGCTTAAAAAATACGTTAAACCCATAGATAGCTTATTCCTAAAATTTCCCTACATGAAGATGAAACGGACCAAACACCACAATCCAAATTGATTTTAATAATTATTTCTAAAATTTCGGCTCGTTTTTGAAACATGAGAACTCTTATGAAGAAGAAGGAATCATATTTTTTAAAAAAAAAAAAAATTATAATATAAGCACTACTTCTGTATGGAGCACTGTCTTCTTAAAAATAAAAACAAAAATACTAAGGAACCACAGATTATGCACCCAATGTGTTCTTTTCTATTTTTCTGCATACCTACGCATATATATATATATATATATATATATATATATATATATGTATATATATATATATATATATATATATATATATATATATATATATATATATATATATATATATATATAAACATACTGAGATAGATAGATAGATAGATAGATAGATAGATAGATAGATAGATAGATAGATAGATAGATGTGTATATTACTCAGCTTATTCGGTTTCAGGACCATAAATGATCTGTCTCATGGGAATCTAAACAGTGTTTGTCCTATGAAACAACCTTAACAATTATCGTGATACAAGGCTTCCAAACGCATCAGTTCCTCCACCTACGGACATAAATAATAAAAAAATAAAATAAAAATACTCACACACCTTATCTAACTACCTCCGCCTTGCCTACTGACTTATTTATGAATGAAATACAAATCGGTACATAATAAAGATATTGTACATATCTGGGCCTATAACCCTCAATAGTCTTACTTAAACTGGTAACACTACGGGCAATGCATGTATGTATCTTTTTATGTGTAGTGGTTGTCTTTTTTTGCCATATTTGGACTCGTAGTGTGTTTGACAATCTAATGGCTCTAGTAAGAAAAAACAACGACAAACATCAACCTTCGACCTTCCCATTACCTCTCTAGACTCTTTCTTTTAGTCTTTAGCTTAACTGACTTTATTAGAGTTGAGCTGTTAACGGTATTTTTGCAACCCAATGCGAGCCTGAGGAGATGGTATCAAGTCGCATTTATTTTTAATGTTTTCCGACCCGACCCATTCCGAGTTTTTATTTCAATTTCCATAAAGTAACGAACGTCAGTAACTAAAAAATGCGTTGACACCCAAATTGGTAGTAGAAGAAAAAAATCAAATAAACGTTTACACATAAACACGCGCATGCGCAATACACCCACACTTAGAATTACAATTTTTTTCCCTTAATTTACGCCTAGGAAAGATCCTTTTTAAAGAGGAAAAAAAGTGATAGAAAGGGAGAGCGAAAAGGAATAGTTTAATAGTTTTAAAAACTCCTCGCGTGGGCAGACGAAGTATTTCTCTATTTAGTATTGTTCACAGCAACCCTGAAAACTGACCAATCAGCTTAGAGTTTTGGTGTCACGTGAACGAGAGGTGACTCATGAAAAAGGAAAAAAAAAAAAAAAAAAAACTACTTCCATCACCAAAAAGGGACGTATAAATAAATTCTTTATAAAAAAAAAAAAAGAAGAAGAAAATGTAATAATAAAGCATAAAAAAATAAAGTAAGCAAGAAAGATAATAGAGGGGAGGAAGAAAGAAGAGAAAAAACTGTTCGTGTGTAAGAGAGAGAGAGAGAGAGAGAGAGAGAGAGAGAAAGAAAGAAAGAAAGAAAGAAAGAAAGAAAGAAAGAAAGAAAGAGAGAGAGAGAGGCAGTTTTACTTTAATTCGTCATCCCCCACCACAACTACAACTGCCGCTGCTGCTGCCTATCGCTGTGGTCACTTCTATATAAACTTTTATTTTCTTCAGACGTCGCCTTTTGTTGCTGTTTGAGTTTTGAGCAGTTTCTTTTTGTGGACAGCTATTGAAAGAGAAAAAAAAATGCACCGAGCTACGAAATCTGGACTTGGAGCAGAAGCTCATGCTAAAGTAAGTGGAAATTTATATAGTCATGTAATTTACCTTATTTTTCTTTAAGCAATATTTTTAAAATTTTCAGTAAAATGTTAGTTTGGCTGGAGATTTCAGCTTATTTTTTTGTGTGCGCAGTTAAAATTAAATAATATTACGTCTTCACAATGCTTCAGTGGTCTTTATTTTACCTGTTTCGATAATTGCTAAAAATCTCGGTGAAGTATCTAAACTACTTAAACATGCGCACTTACGTTGGTAATAAGTAACTTTATCTCAGCTTCGATTTTGCTTAAACTCCCAGTGACAAACAAAGTTTAATCATAAGCAACACAAAATCAGATAAATCCTTTTGAAAACGTCCAACTTAGTTTTAACATTATCACTTGGGACTTAACAGATGTTTTTACTTCCTGACAAGGAACTGCGTACTTTCTGAATGTCTCCCGTCAGCACCTCCGTTGCACTGGCGGGAAAGGATCAGCTTTTACTTTTTTTAGTTATTTAATTAACTCTAGTAAAATTTATCAAAAAAACTTAATACATCTTACTTTTTTTTTCACACAAAAAAAAAAAATTTCATATACATCACCCACACTATTTAATTTTTGCTGGCACACGCCACAACATCAAAAACGTCTGTACCGTTCTCCACCTCCTCCAAAGTAAATATTGTTTGATACATCGCGACCCTTGACATTAATTCCATACAATATTTGACTGAAAACATTTCTAACCTGTTTAACCTTAAAGGCTCTTGTAACAAGAGATGCAGTACCTGATTTTAAACTCCAGATCTAAGCTATGAATAACACTATTTAATCATAATGAAACACTTTGTGGTCAGTGTCTTTTTAGCGGAAAACTACACTTAATGCTTCCTGTATCGCATATTTGTACAGGTACAGGATTTTTTTTTTTTTTTTTTTTTTTTGTACTTTCTCACGGCTCAACACATACTGCATATTATGCCATGTCTCTCACAATCGGAATCTTATTCAATATTTACGCTGGAAACTGTCACATTCGACGGAGAGCATGCTGTGGGTGTACATTCAACTATTAAGCTCGCTGTCGAATCTTATATCAGTTACTCATTACTGCGAACGGTTTTGAGATTCACGTTTTCGTCATGTCACAAATCTCCGTACTGACCATCATAGTACTAACTAAAGTTCAAAGCCACGACGACATGTTCCTTGATATATTATGAACGTACTTGAACTATTAAACCAGCTGGTATAACTTTCCAAGTATCTTAGTTTAAACCTTTAAAATGGTAGTCAGATGCACTTATTTAACTGTTTGATCGACGTGATGCTGACTATTCGCTTATTAACTTTTGGTTTACTATATTCGGTGTTTCCTTTTGTCATCAGATAAATAGAAAAGTTTTCTGAAGTAGGTAGGATTGTCGTTACTTACTGACTTCATTTCTCCGCTTAAATCTTGAAATACCGTGAAACTTTGGCACTTATGTCGTCCCCTGCATCAAACTAATTTATGCTTATAAACCTCGCATGCACTGTCGCGTAAAACAATGAATTTTAAATCGGAACCGCCAAATTAACCGACTAAGCTGACTCGATCAGGTTTGAGGCAATTTCTCAGGATGTCGAAAAAATAAGATTTTCTCAAATCAAGTAAAATTTTTTCTCTGCTATCCTGATTTTTCTTTTATCAGAAATTTCTGTTTAAGATACGCTGATTGAAGTCTGAAGTCCTGACTTGTTCTTTAGATTTTAGAAATATGCCTGTCCAAAGCAGTAGTCTTAAATGAATACTGACTATTGTTACATCAACTAAAATCTTATCTTACAACTTCCGCTTACTTTCCTATGAACCAATATCAAGCATGACATCATATCTGGAATTTTTATTCTTAAGCTTTTAACTCTTGATACTTACTCAAGAATTTTTCTAATTGATGTGCTGTGCTCTGTGAGTCTAGTTCAATTAACATCTGACGACGTGATGATGGCCACTGCTACTTTGCGTCGCCAGGGCAAAGACATAACTCTTTTTTACAGCAAAGTGTGTGTGTATATATATATATATATATATATATATATATATATATATATATATATATATATCTCGACAAATGTCTTTAAACAAGATTTACAATGGACATAGACATTAACATTTGTGTGTGAACGCAAAGAGTTTGTATTTGGTGAATAGACGTATGTACATGCATGTGATGTTTCATGGCGTTTTCCCACAAGTGGCCGAAAACGCGGATTTCTGTGAGATCACATTTTTAAATGTCGACGCTGAAATGTAAATTAGAAAGAGAACGAAGTGATAAGTCGCCCACTATTTAGAGAGCGTGCCCTAGTGAAATATTCGGACAATTAAGTCGGAGTTAACTCCGAGATATGTGTATGTTCATGGAGTCTGCATCGAAATGCTTATTTCCATAGAAACTTACAAGGAAAGCTATAACACAGTTGGATATACATCTACAATGTTTTTGTTACATACGTCATTGCATTTTTTTTGTTTACCTGTCATCCGGTTTACACTCCTCTCCGATTTTTTTACTACGAGTAGGGATTTAACACTCGCTTCCTGTTTATAATTGTTTCCGGTTCCTGAAGTCTTATTCATTCACTGTGCCTTGGTGGCATTATCACTTTGCTTGGGTGACTTGATTTGGAAAAAAAAAAAAAAAAAATGCTACATTGGTTTAAAAAACAAAAGCAAACCTGCTCTGTAACAGCGGAGGCGATCTACTTAAAAACATCCATTGTAGCGAAATTTACACATTGCCTAACTATGCTTTCATTCCCTGTTTCGTTTCCACAAACGTTCAGAAAGCGCCGTTAAATATTTATGGATATGTTTAACGTCATGCATCTGCAGCTACGCATGTTATGATAGACGCCATTAGCTTGACTGTTGCTAAGCTTTATGTAATGACTGTTACGGCTTAGTGGCGGGAATACCTACTCTTCTGTCTGACATTCAAACTAATGAATGATCTTTTATTCAAGGCACAATGTTTGTTGTGGTGTAATGGATCACTGCTCCGAGTGCGAACTCGAAGAGCCGAGTTCGAATTCCACTAGAGTTCGATATATTCACTTACGCGCTAATGCCCTTGTGAAAGGTATGAATCCATCTCTTCTCCCCCAGCTATGGGTTAAATAGGACACTGATTTACTTAGACTTGGTTGGCAACCAGTCTACCACAGAAAGAAATGACGACCTACTGCTGGAAAATAACTGCCTCGTCAGTCATATATTGTAAGATACGTGTATCGCGTATGGCACTTGACTGATTCAGGGCATAATTCCAGTGATAAGTGTTTTGGCAGGTGGTTCAGGCCTCCGAGCACAAACTCTTTGTTGAAGATTCCTCATTACCTGCAGTACATCTCGACCCTACTCTCTAAAAGGTTCTCAAGACTTTCATTTCATGGGTTGGAGATCTCTTGGAGCAGCAGCTTAAGAGGCCTGGGGCCCAGTTAAATGTTCCCTCCGTCCTATCTCGTTAAAACTCATCCGGTGCTATTTTTCCTGGGCTTTCTGTAAATTCCTTAAAATTTTCTACGAATGTGTCTGGCATATCACTTACTACATAAACAGGTTTTAATAACCTCTCCGTCCGCTCGCTAACTTAAAATTACCGTTTCTAGTGTTCGTTTACTTGAAAGCTTGGCAACTGAAGCTTCGGTAATTAAACCTGCCTAATAAATTTTCACGTGATGCAGTGATCTTTCTAGGTCGTGTCCACTGTGACGAAAGCAATTGTCGATTCATATTACAATCAATAAAAATTGCAGAATAAAAGAATCGATAGCTTTTTGGCCTAAAATAGCATCAGCTGTTGCAGTTGTACTTCCTTGTGAAGGTATGTGTACTCGTTAAAAATATTTGGACTCTAATTTTTTCTTTTTTTCAGAATTGTGTACTCACCCCCAGCTCGAGCCAATATAAGAATTAACTTATTCTAGAAAGTGTGGAACCTAATATTTACTAGGCGATTAATGTGGATTCTATTTTCTTCAATCGTCGTATGGTCAGACTTGGTCTGAATTTGGTTTTTAGTTTCTTTACTGTCGCATTAAAGAGTTTTTGTTTTGTTTTTTTAATGTCTCTGCGCCTTATGCAATGTTAAGTTTTGGTTAGATAACCCGAATGAGGTGACTGCAAACCTAGGCTTGCAAAAATTAACGACATCCAACCACCACAAATGGAAAATTTATATAATGAGATGGTACTCAAATACCAGGCTAGTATCTTTCTCCCCCTGCGTAGGTCAGTGCCGGTGCGTACTATCCCGAAAAATGACCTTGGTATTTTATCAATATTTGTATATTTTTCTCTACATACTTATGTACGTTACAAATTATGAAACTAGACACAAATATATTAAACATAAATATTTTTGAATTTTGACGATGTTTTCCTTCCCTCTGTGTGTCTCTCTCTCAATTACCCCCCCACCTCTGTGTGTGTGTCTCTCTCTCTCTCAATTACACCCCAGTAAAGCAACTAAGAACAAAGGGTTACTGGCTGTGAAAAAAAAACATAGAAAACTGAAACATATCGAGAACAATAGAATAATCAGGAAGACGGACAATGATTAATATTGCATTTAAATTTTTAGAGATCAAATTTGGCCAGAAAACGTGTTCCCGGGGTAGTTCTACGAGCGAGAAAAGAAACCGTAGCATAGGATTTACGGTTGCATCTAACCAATTCAACTGTAGATTGAGACCTTGTTGCCAGTCTAGTACGGCGCTTAAATTCCTAGTCAGGATATCATAGCGATGTGCTCATCCGAACAATTACCATGACAACAGTTAACAAGAAAAATCTGCAGTTGATGTTAAATGCTTAAAAACCTTGATTTTAAGATGGAATGATCTATGGATTTGTTTCTAATTTGTATTTAGATAAATTGTATTCATCAATTTTTTTTTTTTTTTTTACATAATTAGGTTACAATAAAATGCGTTTTATATGAAAACTGCCCCATGAAAATTGTGATGCAGTAAAGTGGGGGACGTATTATAGATTCCAGGGGGAAGGGGGCATCAAAACCCTTGCAATATCCTTGGTAATTATCTTAAATGTTAAGGCTTTAAAAAAAAATTGTCCTTGTTTATGAAGGTGTCTCGTATTAATTTCATATTCGAATATCTCTAATGCATGAGTAAATGAAACTGATAAAAACGGAATGCTCAAGGAAGACTCAAAATTACCACTGACACAAGATTGCTTGTATCACTATTAGCCTCAAGTATGTTCATGCGTAAAGTTCTAGTTGTTGCTAGTTTCTCGAATTACTGAAAGTCAATGCGGCCTACTCTCTCACTACGTCTAGAATCTTAAGAAAATGGAATGTCTTAGTTTTAACGAGTGTCATTGAACTGGCATTGGAAGTTGTTTATTGCTAGGTCAAATATCTCGTTTTGACTCTTGTGTGCTAGAACACACTAGTCTGTTTCCTATAGACGCAACGTCGATGCTCTATTTTCAGAGAAAATGTTTGCTAACGCCCCACTCAAGTTCCACCAGTTTAAACATGACTAAGGCTTGCCATGCTATGTCCGGAGTCGAATCGTCCACATTTCCTCCGTTTTGAAATTGTAAAGGAGTTCCGCTAAACTATATCTTCGCCACGAACTGATACATTGTGGAACATTCCAGCTTGGATATTTCAGGAAAATACTAACATAACTTCAAGATAAGGGCCGGTCATTAGCTTTATTTAATTTTATTCTGCCTCGTACTTTTATAACACACTTCATTCATTAATACTATCTTGAGTGGCTCTGAAACCTTGTATTAGAAAATTAGTAAGATTTTGTTTTATACTTCCCCTCCACCCTCATCCCACGGTAAAAGTCTTCCTACATATAAACTTGTTTTTTTTTTTTATTCTTCTCCCACCCAAGTGTCTATTTGCGTTTGTTGTATTTTAATACCCACTTAAGATTAATTGTTCACAATTTCCCTATTGTTTTCACTGTATCCGTATCAGGACTGGCAGCGGTTGACAACTGCGTCAAAAACGCCTAGAAAACCAGGATGTCTTTCAATGTTAGCAAATAAAGTACTAGTTGCTACTGCAACTAATTGATTAAAGTTAACTTGGTGTTACAAGAATAATGACCAATACCAATCCCCATCTGGCGAAGACACTAGAGATTCGGTCACTCAGAAACGAATTTGCGAATTTTAAGCGCCTCGTTGTGAAACAAACTTCGAAGATCACTAACGTAATTGCTCTCCTAATTGGGTAACCTATATTTGTGACCTTATGTCGTATTACTCGATTTTCACTATTTAGAAAAAAAAAAAAAACTATTAAAGTGACTTTTACGTAAGTTTGTCTACTAACATTAAACGCTCGGCATGCTTGTCACCGATTAAGCTTGGATTTTGTAGAGACAAGTTATTATGTGTGCCTTTCAGGTTTATAAAGTCACTTCTGATTAAGACTTTTGTCATATAGCTAATGGGAACAATGTCGCTTACTTTTAAGTTACATTTTTCTCACTAGCTATATAACGGGACTTAGATGTCGTTACAATATAAGATTAAACTGTCAGCATACACTTAGATAGTAGGTTGGCAAAAAAGATTAATTTCGTTGTCAAATTATTGGTAGCTCAACTTCCAGGATTGTTTTTGTGGGGGAGACCTTTCTAAGGATAAGATGAGCAAGCAGCCTAGAGGTCATCAACTCGAAAGTGGGATAGATGAGCCGTTGAAATTGTAGCCGAGGCCGTTGCATTCATTTTAGCACAAGTAACCTTGGGGCAAGGGACTTATGAACTATCTCTTCCTCTTTCATTTACGCATTGAATAGCAGGGTACGCATGGATCACTGGACTTGGCTGGTAACTACTCTGATTACCGTGAATTCCAAAGCAGTGGAAAAGGCAACGTGAAACCACTCAGTATGGCAAATTTCACTTCAACGCCTTCAAAACTGGGTTCTTTTAATCGTCTTAAAGAACATATGCTTTCAGTCAGCATGGCTGATGCTAACCCCTTAGTCTCACTTAGCCTTCCCAGACTAAAGTTTTCCACTAACAGTAAATGAAATGATTATTCTGAATCAAATGCTGCTTTTACTGCTATAAGTTTGTTCAATATCTTAGATTATTCTTCAAAGCAGGATTTCTTGGATTTTTTTCTAAGTCTACCATTCGTTCGTACATTCAGTACTGTTGCCACACTTTGTTTGATGCTTCTTTGTATCTAGTGATTCTTGACAAAATCCAAGGAATCGGCAATGTTATTGGTCTTGACCTGACATCTCTGCTTAAGTTACTTTTCCACCGCCATAAAGAGTTCCCTGTGACTTCCTATATTTTCATTTTCTGTTTATATTTCTGAGATAAGGTATCGTAACTATTTGCATTGTTTAGCCAGTTGTCCTCAACTTTTATTGCCGTATTCACGAAGTTTCGGTCGTTGTACTCTCCGACCTCATTAAGGTGACATAAGTTGGAATTTCGAACCGAAGACTTTTCGTCCATGGGGGGTAGACTGCCCACAAGAACACCAGACCCAGTGGATAAAAGCTTTCGTTGAATAATCCAAACAAATGACTTGACTCTGTTTTGTGAAGTGGGAACAAAAACTTAGTTGAGATACTAAACGCACTTAACTGATACCGAGATACCCCAAAAAGGTATGGCACGTGGAATTAGAACAAGATATCCCCGTGGACTAAAAGGATTCAGTTCGAAATTCCAACGTATATCACCTGAAGAAGTGCGGAGCGTACAACGGTCGAAACGTCACGAATATAGCAAAGATGAGAACGATGCAAATGGTTTCATGTTTGATACCCCGACTTCACGAATTTCAGCTTCGTACTAGAATGGCAACCAGAGTTCATTATTTTCTAGTTAAAATGGCTAGATGCAAGCGTAAGTTCTATGCTAACAGTTTCTTCTCTCGCACTTTTCGCGTGTGAAAAGCTCTCACGGCTTTCTTTCCAGTCAACTTTGATCTTCAAAGATTTACGTGTATGTCAACCGTCGTCTCATCTCTCTGAATCTAGTTTTTTATTGTCTTCTCTCCTTAATGATTTTTCTCGAACACTTTCGCACTGTCACCCCTTGTCCTATCGCCTTTCTTGGTGAAATGATTAAGGTCTTCAGATTAGAAGGAATCTACGTCCTGAAAGGATATTCTGTGCGCAGGCGATCAACTCTTCAAAATTTCCTCTCCATTGTATCTCTTAGCTATTTTCGTTATCTCCCATAAACCTTTTCCCATTATCCAGTTATTCAAGCTCACTAAGTTATACTTTGTTTTCCTCCGTCCCTCTTGCATTCAATCTGTCCTTTTTGGGTATCAGATTTTCCAAACCCTCTTTCCTCATGTTCCATAGAAACCTCAAATACGTCTTCCTGATAAGTATACGTTCCTTTTTGTTTCCGTTTTCTTTAAAAATTTGTTGCTCACATGTTTGGTCCATGGTATCCTCAGCGTCCTCCTGTAGAACCAAATTTCTACTGTCTTCACTCTATTCTTCATCTGTGAGAAGATTGTCCATTATTCACTGCCATATAGGACTGGTATTCCGTAACAGTTTAATGCTGTCATGTTTTGTTTTTGTTTTTTTTTTTTTTTTTTTTTAAATCTGCCAAAGAATAAAACGCAAAAACTAATTTGGTTGGTAATAAATTAATAGCACACCTTCCTCCTCTGGCGCTTGACCTTCCAGTAATTGACACACAGGATTGTGCTCTGTGGCTTTCCAAGCTGACTTCATCTAATTTACGATATTAAGGAAAGATTGACAACATTTCTTTCTCTTTTAAACTATAGACTATTAATAAATTGAATAGTATTTCTACAGAAGGATAAGCACTTAATTGGAATCTTGTTTAGGCGACAGATACAATGAGTTTGAGCCTTTTTAGCTGTCACCGTTATTTTTAGGATTGTACCTTGCCTAAAGCTACCTGGAAATTTCTTAAATACGGTACATACTAAAATGTGATGTAGACTGCCCACCCTTGAAACTCTTGAATCTGCCTGTACAAGTAAAATTGTAATTGAATTATGTCTGGTGCAGCAGCCTCACTACCAATATCGTATTCGGGAGTGTTAGGAATGAAAACACAGGTAGCGGTGCGTACTACCGGCCTTGGACTGGGTGTGCCAAACCTCAGGCATTACTTTGATTCTAGCTATCTTAACGTACTAGCTGAATTATCCGCGCCTTACTGTGTGTCACACTTTCTTTTTTTTTTTTTTTTTTTTATCGTTATAATGAAAAATGATGCAGTGATCTTTCCGATGTAACCTCCACCTATTGGGTTTCCTAATTTGAAGGTCATTCCATTATTTAAATTTAACTTAAATTAAAGGTGGAGAAAAATTTCGGTGTGTGGTGGAGGTGCCCCAGAGGGATCCCTTTGATAAAAATGAAATACACTTATCAAAATACCCTGGTTATTGTAGTGATATATTATTTTATATTATTATATTATTTTTATTTATTTTATATTATTTTTTATATAATTATTATTTTATATCATTATTATTTTATTTTATATCATTATTATATTTATAATTATTTTTTATATCATTATTATATTTATAATTATTTTATATCATTATTATATTTATAATTATTTTATTTTATATCATTATTATATTTATAATTATTATTTTATATCATTATTATATTTATAATTATTATTTTATATCATTATTATATTTATAATTATTATTTTATATCATTATTATAATTATTTTATATCGAAGAGAGGGCATATCTTTTTTACCTACATTTACGTTACAAATTAAACCAAGCCCAACTATGAAAGGATAAAAAAAAATTTCATATTTTCTTACGTCATTCTCCACCTCAAATCTGTATTTGTCTTGATCATGCTAAGTCTCAAAACAATTTTCTTTTCTTTTTTACAATGTTGAACGAGTTAAAATTTTCAACATTTTAAAGAAAATTAAAATTACAAAACTTTGATAATTTATAATAACGGGTCTATTATTTGTATTTAGATATATTGCATATAATAGATTAATGTACACAGAATTAATATTCTTATATAAATACTAACTTATGAAAATTTTAGTAGGGACCTTTGGAGTGACCCTGCACTAGACACCTGGTAACATTTAGTTAAAGAAAATGGAACCTGGTTAAATGATTTAACCAGGCTTCATTTTCTTTAACTTTTCTTTCCAAATAGTCTGTTTTAAATGTGGTTGGTATCAGTGTAAGCTCCTATTAATATTTCGCTTAGTATAATTCTTGAGTCCTTCCTCTCTAGTATTTTTTTTCCTCATCTGTACGTTAAAGGATGAAGTCTAATTGATGGCGTTGTCTGCCAGTGATAGGTTGTGACCCCTGTCACAATATTTCATTGTGGCGCTTTTCTTTCTGCCTCATTGACGCAACAAAGAAAATAACATCTGCTTCCTTTGCCGTTAGACTTGTTATTAGATGACGTAATTTGGCGGGACGATTTGCTTGGGCGTGTTTTCCTTTCTTCTCTTTTCTCTCCCTCTCTCCCAATCACTACTCGCGGTTGTAGAAATTGTTTGTAAAGCCTGACCGTTGACCTACCAGTCACACCATTGCAACAGTCAACGACTATCAACTTACCCCACCGCCGACACCTCATTCCGAAACTACGATCGCTCTTTCTTCTTCTCACCCAAAAGAGGAAGTGGTTGAACTTTTTATTTCCATTTATGGAAAGGAATGTCTGGCGCAAGCTCTACGTGCCCCCACTGCCGACTATTTGTCTTCGTGTCTATAGGCCTGGTGGGACTACAAAATTGATAGGATATTTTTTTTTCCTCAAATTCTTTTCTCGATAAGGGATGGTGAGATTGTCACAAATTCTTTCGACTCCAAGGCCAGTTGTTTCGTAACAGGATTGTCGCAAATGTTAAAATTCTTTTTTTTTTCTGCTTAAGGAAAAAAAAGTAACTTAATTTCTTGTTCACTAAAACAATCTCATTTCAATAAAACTTAGGGAGACTATTAAGACTTATCATTGGTTGGCAAAAAATTTACTAAATGTGTGGCAGTAACATGCAAACGCGGTACAAACTTAATTTTTTCCAAGTCTGTTTATATCGTATTGTGAGGATTTTTGACTTTCACTCTCTAGGCCGGTAGAAATTCATTAAAAATATGCCCTAACATGTGTACCCACTAAATTATAACGTTTTCATTATAAAAATGAAAAGTAACGGTAAATTAAAGATTTTTAATATAACAGTGCGGCAGAAATACCTCCATATAAAACATTTGATAGATGTACACTATTCTGTTTTACCTTTTATGCGGGAGGTATTTCTGTTGCATCCTGTATAATGGCTGGTTATTTTTTTCCGAACACGCTCGTCTGATTGGGGGAGGGGGGGTGTTGTAAAAAACTTTGGTTTCTGGGAGAGAGTGCATATAATGTGGTGTCCGGTTTTAAAACAGCTTAAACGAGTCCAGTACATTCACCTCTCCCCCTTTCCCAATGACTTGTGGCATCGTGCTAACAGCACCATCGACAACCTAACAGTTTCAGCTATTAAATGTCACCACCCCCCAAAGCTTCGTCCAACCCGTGGTGTGGCCTTCAGGCATATTCCAAATGTAGCCTATGCTGGGATTACCCCCAAAAAAAAAGGACACTCAAGCATTACTTCTGTGTATGTTCTGGAAGAATTCTAAACTGGCACTAGCGAATTATTTACTGCTCGTTTGTATAGTAATACTGACCTTTTTTTTTTTTTTTTTTTTTTTTTTTAGTATCCGGTAACTTTTGAAGACTAAAACCTTCCCAAAGACGTAACTCTGCTAAACTGTATTTCTATTTTAAGACTAGTTCCATTAGTTTGTCCCGCCTGTTCTGACCATGCCACGGACACGAGGTCGGCTAATTCTAGTTCTTTCATATTTTCTTGGCAATGTGGTAGTTCCACTAAAAGCTTCTTCTGAATTATTCATGGAAACGACACCCTTCGAGTCTACGGTTAATCCTAATTTATCCTACATATCATGTACATTTACTTCCTCGTTACGCCCTTATAATAATCTCCTTCATAATCCTTCTACCTTGAGTGACACAGACATTGTATTTTTGCGCAGTCATCATTTTTTTTAAACTGGTACCGAAATAAATTCAGAGCAATTATCACTGTCTAAATTAAGATTTCATTTTAAGTCTCTTCCTTATTGCAATTCTACTACTGGTATTAGTTCAAGAAAATACTTGCAATACAAGATGTTCACGTTCTTGACCTAACATGTTTGAACAAATTTTGTCGCCTCTGTAATTATTGCACGGGAAATGGGTATGTGGCCAACAGCAGCTTGTTAGAATTGACTGCAAGCGTTTCTGACATAAAATGATTTTTTTTTTTTTTTTTAATCTGTAGAGAAACAGCCCGTAATGCGAGCTATTGACTGGCCACTTAATTATCTGGGTAAAAGTCTTCGCAGAAACCTGTGTTCGTGACCGAAATTTGTCGGCACATTAGAAGTGAACTCTCCCTTTTTATTTGCGAAACAAACTTCGTTACGAAGAAAATGATGAACTGTTACGTATTATACGTCCCTCTATACGGCAGTCGATGCTGCAGAACGTTCTCGGGCGAAGAAATGCATCCATAGACTACTACCATGGACGGAACACGAGAACTAGGAAGTTAAGGAAAAGGGTGGAAGCAAAGGACACTTGTACTTAAAATCTGAAACTTGGTGTACACGTAATGAAGGCTTGTTAGAATTGAACACCGACAGGGACTTTTGAAAACAAGATAAACAGCTAGTATCGTGTGGTAAATGTATGGCAGAACGGGAATTGGGATCCTATGAAGTGGGGTGAAATCCTCTACTTAAAGTTATAAAGGGATAGGAAGTTTCACCCACGTCCTTAATCGATCCCCTACATAAAAATAAACGCTCGGAAAATGAATACTTCATACTCAATTTCATGAAGACTAAAATTTTATTCCAATCAAATGTAAACCTTCGAGACGCAAATAGAAAGGATCGACAGAAAAAAAAATCACATTGCAAGGAAGGTATTTAATTTTTTACTTATTTCCGAGTGTACCTTGTAACGTGTACATTAGTATAAACATGTCACTCCTTTATTCAAGCGTAATGAGGTACGACAAAATCAATATTTAGAGTTGCTAATAACGTCACTTATTCTAACGAATAGAAATCTTTTCTTCATTCCACCCCCCACAAGCAAGTCAATGACTCAATTAACATGCAAGGAGTTACTGATTAAGACCTTGAAAAAAAAAAAAAAAACTGTATGTAAAATTAAAAACCTGAGTGGATGTTATAAAGCCTGGAGTTTAGCAAGCTAGATAAATTAAAAGAATTTCACATAAGTACTTGAGCAAGTACTAAATAGTTTAATAAAAAGCAGTCTTGATAGGAAATAGACATGTTTTACATAAAGAGCTTAAAAAATCAGATCCCTTCAACATTTGTCTTCTGTCCTTTCAGGAAGTATGGTCATAACTCTAGGTGCCGGTCCCTTGTTCTAAGTCTGACAATTACGTTATTCCCCATAGTACGCTTTTCTTTTTTTTTTTCTAAAAAAAAAAAATGCGTATTATGCACAACTACAAAAATCTTTAAAAACATTGTCGTTTTATAGGTCGATTTCAGTTGCGAAATGACATCATACAATTTAACCTTTAACATTCGGTGATGGCGATCCCATAAGGATGTCAAATACAATCGTATGTACCTAACAATCCTTACAAATATAAAATAAGAATTATCATAAAACTAAACTAGAATAATATTCTATATTTAAAACCTTTTTTTTTTTTTTTTTTCTTAAAAGTAGGAAACGTTGGCCGTAATGAAATTGGAGAGGTAAAATTTATAGGGTTTGATTACCAAACAAGGGGTGCGTATTATATGTGAGTAGAAGCATTTTCCCACATTTTCAGCACAAATTTTGAGGTGCATATTATATATGGGGGATTTAGGATAACCATTTTTGTTCTCGCTCTGCCATCCATTAACCCTAAGACATTAGCTAAGTGACTTACCGCTTTCCCCTCAATACGGCTGGAAAGTGTTTTTTTTAATTTTCCAAACCACTTTACTGGGTTTCCCCCTCCACTAAAAGACGTTTGTTTTAGTCTTTTTACTCTATTACAGTTACTACTATTGTACTAATTTAAATTACGAATCTGGGATACTAAAATCAAACGAGTACGAAGATTGAAATATCTGAAAAATGTACTAACGGGGCGGAAAACGCAACATTGAGAACCAAAGACGCATTATAATGACCTGAGTACTGAGATAAATCTTCGTTAGAAACGGTACTGAAATGTTACGTGATGTCAGTCCTATATGGCAGTGAATGCGGGACAATCTCAAAAGGTGAAAATTGAAGTAACAAATGTGATTCTACAAAAAGCTGCTGAGGAAACCATGGAGAAGAGGTTTTAGAGTAAAGGGAAACAAAAGGAAACTTATACTTAACATAAAGCGTCAGTTGAAAATTCTGGGGCACGTAATGAGGAAGGAGGGCTTGGAAAATCTGATACTCCCAGGGCAGATTGAGAGACGAAACTGCGCGTAGCATACTCGATTGTTAAATGGTAGGATAGAGGTTTTGGAGAAACGGCAAAGATTCAGCTTATGAGCTACCAAAGACAAAGATGTGGCGGGCCATAATCGCCTACGCCCTAAAGGTACTAGTCACATAAATGTAGTGACCTTACCATAAAGGTATCATCATTTGATAGTGAAATTGGCAGAATTTGAACAGATTCACCAATGTCTTTTTCGCCCGTTAACAGAACTCTACTACTGATAAAACAGTAAGGTTTTCTTGACTTGTCTTTTGTTTTTAATAGCCACCCTCCAAACATTAAAATGTGACCTAAAGTCACTGATAGTTATGCTGGGCTGGAAATCCGTACCTTCCCATTATCACTCGATGACAGTCTGTTCTTTCATATAACCCTCCCAACACTTGACTAAAACTGGATGTTAAACAGGACTAGGATCTCCTGTTAATTCACCCCAAAAAGAAAAATTAATATTTATTAAATAAATATTAAATAAATATTAAATCTCTGACCCAACATTGCACTCTAGTTGGGTTGTTCTGTGCGAACGCCCCAAATGTGGGCGACTTGGGTGTGGTGTCTCCGTCGCGCTCGTTGTATGTGCCTCAAATATCATTCGCACTTACGCAATAGTAATAAATGCGTGAATCTTATTTTTATTTTTGTATTTTTTTTTTCATTCGGGGTGGTGGGGAGTTCCGATTTCGATTTAAAACTTATTTCTTGGTGAATTAATATTTGTGAAAAGTAACTTTACATTATTTCGGGTGAATTAACAAAAACACCTCAGGACTAAATTCGTATTCTTGGCCCCAATCTGACACTTCTCTTATGATTATTTCTAATATTACCGCCATTAATTTTCAAATAAATAAAACTTCAGCTTGCAAAATCTCTCGAAAATGTCCATATGCCTATTTCCGGAAAATAACGACAGCCAAAAAGCAAAATTGTATTAGGCTAAGTACCGGATGACTTCTGTTTTTATCAAATTATGGTTTTAGAGAACAAATTTTATTCAGTTATATATTATAGTTATTTTGCAATGACTTGTCGATCATGAGGCAGCTCTCTGGTACCTTTTTGCTGTATAAGCTCTTGTATTGTCAAGAGGAATACATTTTTTTTTCTTTTAATGCAAGGTGCTAGCTGTCGGTGCCGTGCAAAAGATATGACTTATTACCTTCAAATTTATTAACTCTAACGTAAGATGTAATAAATTTGTCATTACAAATGGTTTAAAAACATGCAAATTGCAGAGATAATTGTCTTAATTACGCAAAAATTAAAATAAAACTAATATAATTTTAGCAAATATATTTACCAGAATTACACGAATATCTTGAAATAAGAATAAATTAAATAAAATCAGTATTGGCTTCAACTACGGCCTCCAGACGACTTCAGAATCTCCTGCATCTCTTCTGGACGGTCTCCTTGTTTAAGTTTGTGAATGCTGCCATATTCCTTGCATTCAGTTCATCAATGATGATGCCTTCATGGTAACCGCACTAAATTTATGGGACTAGTAGCTTCAGGGCGTAGGCGATGATGGCCCTCCACACTCTTCTGTCCTTTGTAGCTCTGAAGCTGAATCTTTGCTATTTCTTTCAAATCCCTTTTCTACCATTTACCAATCAAGAAGTTTTGATCTGTCGCTCATCTGCACCCACACATAATCAAGGGGATTTCAGTCTGTGGAATTCGCCTGCTTGTGTTCCATGGTGTAGTTCTGTTAGCAGACATAGGGTCTTCCAGCAGCCACTCTGTTGACCCAGGGCAGTACTACATCAAGGTACTTGATATAGACCTCCGTGTTGAGTCTAAAGTCTTCACCAACGTATTCGGGAGTTCTTTCCAAGAATCAGTGACTTTTCCGAGCTGCCATACCTTCGTAATCACCATTAGACTCGCCAAACTCTTTCCGGATCATCTGCACGAATGCCAAGCAGTACGGCATATCGTTTCCAAATTTCTGGTGGAGTAAATAGGGTCATAGTGACTTTTTTGACAAACGTTGCTCAACTGACCCTACTATACTGTGCAGACGAAAAAATCAAAAACCCACGCACATGCACGAAATTGAAAATATAACATGGCGACAATTTAATCCTCGCACCATTTACTTGATATTGAAAGTCAATGTGCCTACAGTAGGATAAGAGATTAAAACATCTTTTTTATGAGAATCGGAAACGAGACTATTTAAAACTTAACGTGAAAGCACCGCCTGAATATTTTCTCGAGCCAAGTATGTACAGTTTTATATTTTCAATGAATAAAGCTACATTTGTATTTTTTGTTTTTTCTTTTAGATTGTGGCCAAATATGACCCCAATCAGGCTTCAGAATGTCTCACCTGGGTGCAGACGATCTTGGCGAATAACGACCCACCTATCAACTTCGATACAAATGGTGACCGCCAAAACTTTAATGCTGTCCTTGAAGATGGATACGTCCTTGCTAAGTAAGTAACGATAAGTATCTTAATACTGTGAATTAAAATTAGCATTAGTTAAAAGGTGTAATGTAATTTTTTTCTCCTTTTGCAAATTGCTACAGATACATTTTGATTTGTTGGGTGGGGGGGAAACATTATCGTATTTACTGACCAGAGACGTGGTCTCTTGTAAAACTAGATTTTTTTAAATATCTCTGGGAGTTAACTGTTTCTCGAAAGGTTTCGAGGTCAGTAGATAAGATTAGAAACCATTTAGATGTCAAGGCAGAAATCATTCAAACTTTAAGTGAAATCCTGCTGCAAAATTTAATCGTGATTTTTATCTTTTAAAATCCAAACCGGAGAATTTAGAGTAAAATTCTGCCCAAATTGTGAAAGCTTTGATTCATTGGCCGAAACATTTTTTGACTTTTTTGTCAGTACAACCATAAACTGCTCAAGACAAACCGATTTCTTTTTCTTGAAAATTACTCAATGTGTCTATTTTTCTCCCAGTGGTGAGATATTAGACGAGTAGCATCTACACTGCTGTAGAAACATGCACACGTTTTGAGATTAGTTTTCGTTTCCACTTTGACAAAAAAATTCAGATCATGAAATTATTTTGCTTTCACTTTTTAAAGCGCAAAGCACTCTAACATTTTAGACCTATTAAACCGTTACTGTCTAGAGTGACTTATTGATAGCTAAATAAAGGTATTACCTGAAAGACAAATATTGAAATTGCATTTTTTTTTTTTTTTTTTTTTTTTTTTTTTTAAATCGCATCGGATCAAAACGTTCTCGAAGATAAACGATTTAGCAATCGACCGCAGGCCGTAATCATGTAATGTGATTATTTGATTTGGCAAATGTCGAGATTTATTTCCAAAATTGTCCTATGTCGTCAGTGCTGCGTCTCCCACCTTTACATTTTTAAAATAAAAGTAATTTTTTTTTTTTTTTTTTTATAAAGTATATTTATTTAATGGTATTTATCAACAAAAGAAAACCATAACATAATGACTTTTCTTTTCAGCTTAATCAATGCTCTCGAGCCGGATAGTATTCCTTCGGGGAAATTAAAGACGCGACCAAAAATGCAATTCAAAAAGATGGAACTGATTGACCTTTTTCTGGTAAAAATGAAATCTTATGGAGTACCTGATCACGAACGGTTTGCAACCATTGACCTCACTGAATCCCAAGATCTCAACCAAGTTGTAATCTGTTTGCAAGCTTTAGCAAGAAAGGTAATTTTCTTTTTCCCATTAATTGTTTGGCTATATATAATTTATAATATATATATATATATATATATAATTATAAATATATAAATATATTTATATATATATATATATATATATATATATATATATATATATATAAAAATTTAAAGTTTATTTTCTTTTTGTTCCGAAAAGCATTAAAAAGCTGGAGAGCGATGTTGTGAAAAATATTAAATGCATTCATACTTGAATTCAATAAGTTGAATACGTTGCTCTGCATTATCTTCTATGTATTTATAATATAAAGCTTATGTTCCATGTCCTTTAAGGACGTAGGCGATCATGGCTCTCCACCTCCCTCTATCCCTTGCAGCTCTCAATACGTTCTTTCCCTCTACCATATTGTCATCCACTTAAGCCCGCCAGGTATGTCACTCGTTGTTTTCCCTTGTCTCTATTTCTCTATTCGACCCGTGAGTATCAGATTCTCCAGGCCCTTCGTTCTCATGTGTCCCAGAAACTTCAGCTGCCTCTTTCTGTCAAGCATAAGCCTACTCTTTGTTTGCAATCTCTCATCGTTCAAGACTGTTTGCATCTTGAACAGGGTTGACCTACAGCAAATTAATGGCTCAAATCTCTATCCAATAAGGTTTTTCAATTATATCATTTAAACAATTTGATTGGCGTCTCTAGTGTTGTACAGTAAGTTTTACTCTGTTCAAGTAATTTTAATATATTTTAAAACATTTTGAATGATTTGGGCGTGAATGTCTGATTTGTTTGCGTTATCTTCTAACATCACTTTTATTAAGTTTAACTTTTCTGTCTCTTGACACTTGATTAATGTTCACAATCTAACAATATTGTATTTATTTCATTTAGGCTCGTACAAAGGGACACGTTGGATTTGGACCAAAAGAATCTGAGGCAAATATCCGAAACTTCACGGAAGACCAGCTGAAGGCAGGACAGAATGTGATTAGTCTCCAGTACGGATCTAATGCCGGAGCATCCCAAGCCGGAATGAATTTCGGAAAAACTCGAATGATCCTTGATTAGATGTTTCTGTTAATATCGTCATTAAAAAAAAAAAAAAAACAAAAAACAAACTTTTCTACTAATGCCGTAAGACAAATCCGCCACCTTTGTGATAATCTTCAACCGGAGTTTAGCTCTTGGGTTTTGTAAACGCCCGTAAATACACTACTGATCTGCTGAATGTATCTCAACTGCGAAATGCTTCATACTTAAAGACTTTAAGAGCTGGAGGTATTCGATGACCAACTTGTGGGTCAGTGGCCTGTCCATACCCCCCGCCCACTCCGAACAAAAGAGACGGATTTAACTGACACTGCAATGTTACGAAAATATAAACGGTTTAATCTTATGTTGCCATTTTGGCTTGTGTTCATTTCATAAACTCACGGTCACTTTTCTATCAACATCTAATTATTTCTACTAGTCAACAATATGCAAAGACTAAAGTCAGTTGATCAGATATGTTACAGGGACACATTCCTATTAAAATTTACAATTGGAATAAAACTTGAATCCAATGCTTTCCTTATTTATTTTTATTTATTTAAACACACCTTTGTTAAACTTCACTCAGCACAAGGCTTGAGAGCAACTCAAGGTAGATTGCTACTCTTAAAATATTTGAATGAGATGCGTGACATGAATGAGAAGTGGTACAAAGGGAAAATTATAACGATTGACGTTTTTGACGTGGAGAGGTTAAGATTTGTAGTGTTCGGGAAAGCATCCATTCGGGAGTCTGTTCTATAAAGTTATGCTTTGAGTGATGTGACTCTGAAATTAGATTGGCACCTCTTAGCAATAACGATCATGTATCACGGATCAAATATTAATCCCAAACATAAGTGCTGCGTAATTAGTTACATTTAGATTAATCACGTTACTTAGAACGATTACTTCGCTACTTTTTCATAATTTATTCAAAACGGAAAATTGATTAGTGCGTTTCTTAAAGGAGTGGGTCAAAAGCATTAAAAGTAATGTCAAATTTGAAATGTTACGAATTCATTATTCATGAAGTCAAATGAATTTAATTTAGAATTTATTATAAACATCTTACATCATTTATGAGAATTTAGTCTATTTGAGCGGCCGTTGCCTCGCTTCTTTTAGCCAATAAGGGATTTATTTTTCTTAAAATGCAATGGTTTTGGCGTGCCTCGTGCACGCCGCTGGATGTTTCTGTTGAAGATAAGATTTTTTTTTTCTTTTTTTTTTCCTCGGTTGAAAAATTGAAACTGCCATTTGTCTTCAATGGAACGAATTTTTTTTTTTTTTTTTTTTTTTCAATTGATAAATTTACAAATGTCCCTGTCTTAATCGGCAATAGAAGTGTCGGGTGGCTATAAAAGGTACTGATCATTTACGACTTATTTGCCTAAATAAGGCATAGAATGTCGTCTTCGTTATGAGGCAATGATTTGTAAGTAAAACGATGCGCTAAACTCAGTAACAAACTTTCGACTTCCGAATATCAAATCAATTTAAACACTCACTCGTATTTACTAAAGTCTAACCTGGGATCCATGAAGTCGTAAACATTCTGAAATAACTTTTTGGTTAACTAACAACTCCAATCAACGCAAGATTTATGAGGACCCTTATTTGGGCCCTGAAGGAGGTAGGCCAGGCATGCCTACACAGGTATGGAAGGAAGATGCCAACCACCTGGCCCTGTGCTTAAGGACAATGGTAAATCCGGCACAGACAAGAATGCATTTTAAGCATTCTAGTGCCCATTGTCCCAGTAGTGGAACATATCTTAAGACTCGTTTTTATACTGGACGGGTTTTTATTTTTTCTTATCTGTAATATATATATATATATATATATAATACAGGGTGTCCACAAAGTTCGTGTGCACTTCAAAAAAATTTAAAGTTCACATGAACTTTATGGACACCCTGTATAATATAATACAAACTATTAATATTTCTATTTCTTCTGATTTCGTCAAATCTTTCAGCCAGGTCCGGCCATTAAAAGTGAATAACTGTAACAGGCTCTGCTCTTCATTCCTCCGCATATCACATGTATGCGCAATATCTTCATCTCGTATTCCCATAATTTTTTAGACTGACAAGATGCATTTATCATAGCCTGCATGACTTATTACACTTTATTGATCCTTAGGCTGGGACTCAAACTGGATCTCATTAAATTACATGGCAACAAGAGAATGTGCCTTTTCTGAGTGCAGATGAAAGCGACATATGACTAATATCGATCTGTTTTCTATCTCGAACCTACAAGTGGGATGGAGATCAGATAACGGTATCACAATACTGAAAATAATCTACGATTGCCACTTCTAGTTTGAACGAGTTGATTTATGAAAATTGCATATTCCTAGCAACCAATAACAATATAATTAAATAGTATCAATGGCAGTTATTACATACTAGCCTAGAAGCCCTATTTTGGGTTGAATTTAGACTAGCCCTAACAGAAGGCTTTCGGCTTTTTACCTTCAGCATCCTATGTACGTAAAAAAAAAAAAATTGGAAACTTTTTACGCCTTAATTCGTTATAATTTTTCTTCGTATATGCAGTCGATCATTTATATTGTACGCATTTTTTATTTCCTCTTAAAATTGCCTTCATGATCCTTTGACATAAAGCCCCACTTAAATGTCATTAGGGAACACTAACAATGTAATATTTCGAATACGTCACCATACGCACCCTAGAAAAACATGACCAACGTACTGGGCTCCGTTCAACTTTTAATTAAGTAGACTGTATCAAAGTTGAACCTTTTGATAAAAACTTAGTGTTTTTTTTTTTTTTTTTTTTAAACTCTGTTCGATATTTAAATTTAACCTTAAATGAGTTAATCATTTAACTTTGAATCGCCTGTAACTACAGTAGTTAATGCAGGTTATTTATGATTCACTGAGATGGAAAAATGGATAGGCACACATACGCTGCGCTTTGTTCTAGAAAAGATTAATTTATTAATTAATGGTAATCCTGTATCGATTAAAAAAGAAATAAATTAGTCTGATCAAAATAGCAATGGTGAAGTCTATAATTCTACAATATTTAACTATGTTCGCCTTATCCAAGGCCCGGAGGCACTAGAGATAGACGGTTACAAAGTAAGACACACAGCTTATGCAGATATTTGTGGAAAGTAACCGTTAACTGTAGATTTTGAAGAGGTTAAGATTGTAGTGATCGGGGAAGCATCCTCTTACACTGTAGCCCCAGGACCTTGTAAAGAGTGAACGCCACTATTAAAATAAAATGGCCCTAATAGGCGTCCAAGGCAAGGAGCATCACTGAAGCAACATCGATCATCGCGATGGGTGAAGGTTCTGGGTCCGATCGGTGATGATGGAATGTCGCTAGTTTCCTTTTCGAGGCATTGAATGTGACCAGTCAGTTTTGCTCCCACTGGGCTGTTAGAACTAGATCAGAGGAGAGATCAGCTGGTAAAGCTGTAGTCATCTAACCATCGACTGAGAAAGAAAAGCAACACTTCCAATACTGTTTAATCTTTTGTATCCTCATATCTATTACACTGTCCAGTTAAGACATCACCTAACGAATAAGGGAAGAAAATTACTCATCAGGTCATCTGGGACATGCGATGTCGCTTCCACGGAGTTGGCTCGCCATTATCTCTTCCGTATTCCAAATATAAGGAAAAAAAACACAGCATATATTTTTTTTTTTTTTTTTTTTTTCGCGAGAACAATCACTTTGTGTAAAGCTACTCGAGCATTTTATTGAGTAAATTATATATAAAAAAAAAAGATGGGGTGGCAACTTTAGAGCCAATCCATTTTTCTCGCTCTGAGAATCTGAACTATGATGCGAGAAAATGTTCTTTCTCTACAGAACAATTATAGTGATTTTCCAAACGTAGCTTAGATGGGGCACAAAGCCGAAAGTAAGGGGCACACAGTGAGGAACTTACTACGCAGTCTTATTTGTTCTAGCAAGACAAACTGGCTAACCATTACACCACCTCGAGGTGTCCCTATGGAACAATTATATACGGCTACAGAATTTACCTGTGTGTATATGTGTATATATATATATATATATATATATATATATATATATATATATATATATATTATTTAAAAAGTATTCGCTACTTTTTCTCAGGTAGTTTCGTCTTCAATGTTGGGATTTATTGTATTTACCAGGTTGTATCTGACATAAGGTCAAGGTTAAAAGTGGGTTTAACGGCCATAAGGTGCAAAAATTCCCAAGCCCATTCAGCGGTTCCCCTTTTGGGAACAATTTGGGAACAACTCAGGCACTGGTCAATAAACCCAGACTCTTCACGATGGAGAGGTACTGCCTGAGGGGAAATGGCCCTGGCTTTTGTGCTAATATTCAAAGAACACAAACCCCAGCCAAAGAGTTAGGATGCAACAGGCCTGTCTCCTTGATTTAGGTTCGAAGCTTTATTTAGCAAGCATCAGTTTTTTGATTTCAAAATTTATTTATTTTTATATTTAAATAAATTTTTATATTGGCAAAAGTAAACGAATATAGTTTTATTTAGTGCGTGAATTTTTAGCGAATAGTTTGGGATTCAAAAGCTATAGGATGCTAACATTCCAACGATTCTCCTCTAAGTTTTTATATTACGTGGAGGAGGGAGTTCTCGCAGAGGCCTCACTCTTTCAGGGTCTGGTCTAATGGTCCGTTTACTTACTTCATAGCCAAGACATTTTATTTTCGTTACTCTGTAGACACATTTATTCTTATTTAAGTTGAGACCGTACGTCTTTTAAATCTTGTCAAGTTAGTACCGTTTTCTCTTTCCATTCATTATATTACCTATCATGGCCAAGATAACTAAAGGTCAGGTCATCTATATACGCGAATGAGCCCTTTAGGCATTCCTTTTCGATTATTTCATCCAAAATTCTTTGAAACCCAGCCACTCCATATGTGATCCCAAAAGGCATCCTTTTAAAATTATACAATTTATCACCGGCTTCAAAAGCCGTGTATGGGCGGTCTGCTTTACGTAGGGAAACATGCTTTTAAAGACTTTTTAGATTTAATTTAAAGTTTATACTTTGCTATTACCGAACCATAGTTATAATTTTAGGTAGAGGATACATCTTTTAAGGCAAAGCGATTTATCGTTTGTTAATATTCTTTAACTAAGCATTATATTTCGTTTCTCTTCCTTACTTAACACTACTTGCACGCTCCAGGGAGATCTGCTGGGCTCTATGATATCTGAATCCAATGGGCTTGTTATTTTCTTCTTTATAAATACCTTTTCTGTAGATTATCTTCGAGATTTCACAGATATGAGTCTACAGTCAGGTAATAGATTTTCAAACAGATGAAGAGGTGAATTCTTCATACTAGCTAGTTTTAGATGTGATTTGTCGTCCTCATATAAAGCTATTTTCTGTGCAGGCCTTGAAATTCTTGTCCGAGGATCAAATCGGCCCATAAATCATACATTAAGGATAATTTTTTTTGTAAGTTTCCGTTCCCACCGTAAGATTAGCTTTACAATTTCAATAACAAGTCAGAAGAAGCCATGCTGACGGTAGTGTTAGTTGCTCTACCGTCCAATAGCATAGACTGCTATATTGCTGTCAATAAAATTATTAATACTTCCTGGATCTACTAGGCATTTTGCATTGACTTTCGGAACTCCCTAATAGTAACCGTATGTACAGGTATGCAAATTATATTTTCAAACAAAATAACTCAACAGGCTGACTTTCCTTCTTACAATTGTACGAACTCGTTCCTCGAGTCTGACACACTTCTCATATGTAAAAACCTACTATACGCATAAAAAAAACCTTTCCTTAAAAAGGGATATACTAGTAGCCGATATCCGAAAGGCCTCCTCCTTTTGATTGACCGCTTGCTGAAAAAAGTTAAGACGTTAGTCCGGGGTTCCGATATCAACGCCACTTTATAACTTGTTTGGGTATAAGCAAAATAGGCTTAAGAATTTAGGATAACCCTTTCCACCCTTCACTTTTGATTTTCACCTTCAGTGGGGGGGGTTGAGCATTTTGTTTTCAAGAACTCTCTGTCGAATAAGAAGTGCAGATAACCCTGAAATAAATGCATCTCTAATAATTTCCTCTTTGTGAACTTGCGCGGTAAAATCTTTCTATTTACAGCCATTCGTCAAAACGTGCAATGCTTGAAGATATTGATCCAAGGTTTCTTCAGGCCGTTGAGGTCTGGTTGCAAGCACATGCCTAGCGTATATCTCACTTTTTTTATTGAACGAAAGCTCTCTTTACAATATTATAGTTTGTTTTTTTTCAAATTCTCTACATTCGCTGTTCAGCTCGTATACAACAGACATGTAATTTATAAGAATATCTATCTCCTCACCCTCAGTATGCTTGAAGTTTAAAAGTGTTTGGTACCAATGATTCAATATTTTCTCTGCCTCAGGGGTCTTACTAACTAGATCCAGAATTTTAGATATCCGAACCAAGAATAAGTCGTGAACGGGTTTTAAACTGTAATTAGTTAAAACTATTCACTATTATTTCTCTAGTACCTTTGATTTCAATGTAGTAATAAACAGAACTCCCACGTCGCAATTGGATGTGACACAAATTCAAGGTTTAAACTTGTTTTAACGGATATGCTGTACAAAAATTTCCAAGCCTCTTCGGCACGTCCTCTTTTGAGAACACCACAGGCGTTGGACAATAAATCCAGCACCCTTTGAGGGAATAATTTGGGGGTAAAAAAAATCGCTTATACATTTGTAAAGAATTAGGTTTATTTTGTTTGATGTTTATAAAGAATGAAAATTTGGCCGAAATGAATACAAGAATAACCATGTATAAGGAATTTTTTTATTTTTTAATGTTACATTTTTTATTAATTTAAACGTTATTTTAGTGGATACCCGTATTTGAATAGACTCTGTTTTATTTGAAACGGTAACCTCTACCGTATGCGTTCTTGAAAAACCCAAAAAAAAAACGTGTCCTCGAGTATGCAGGTCATTAAAAAACTGTTTCAAATAAACGGGCGTCAATTCAAAAATTTGAAGTAGTTTTATATATATATATATATATATATATATATATATATATATATATACGATAATTATCTGTCATCCGTCAATTCGACGTATGACATCAGAAGAGATCAGTTCTAGGAAAGCTTGACAGCCCGACACCATTGTCGTTAAGTGATTAATTATGGTGGTGAAATTTTTTTTGCAGAATCATTTTACTTTTTGAAGGGCCGGATAGACCGACTTGGATATGACTACGTTGTCAAGGTCCCCAGCGACCCTTCGTATGTTTTAATTCAGAGTTGTCTTTTTTCTAGACCATTTACCATCCAAGGCTATAGAACCCAGCCTGTCCTGCTATTTACCCATAGTTGTAGAATCATTAAATAAATTCATACCTTTGCTATGGTATTAATTGTTAAATAATTTAAAAATGGTTCGACTGAATTCCACTCTGAATCTCCGATTCCGCCATTCATTAACTAAACGGTGCCTCCTATAATATATATAAATATATATATATATATTTTTAACAATAACTGCATCTCGGCACCAGTAAATTTGGACCGTGAATGTTTCAATCCCAAAAAGCTTTTCTATAAATACTTGTTCTAAAATAAATTTCCTCTTTGGTGCCCAGTTTGAATTTAACGGTACTAGATTGGCGGCAAGAATTTATTTTTTTAGTTGAAATAGGATAGATTACAAAGTCAAGTTCTATGCTAACAGTTTCTTCAATCGCACTTCTCGCTGGTGAAACGCTCTTCCAGCTTCTTGCTTCCCAGTCAACTTTGATCTTCAAATATTTAAAAGCAATGCCAATCATTATTTTGTGTTCTTAATTCTTGTTCTTTTATTCTCTGTCCTTAATTAATTTTTTCTCATATTGAAACTGTTCTTCAAGTTTACAAATCGAAAATAAATTTTCTCTTAATATTGTCTTATTTTTCAGTGACAGTGACTTTCAATATATACTTTTTCCCTATCGTCCATTTATGGAGAAGAAGAAACTTGCTGCGTTATATTTCAACTTATTTTCCTTCGTGCCACATCGATTATACATACTAGTATTTGTTCTCCAGTACTTCACAAAATTGTATGAAATAACTGTTAAATGTTAACTGTTGGTTAAGCAACGTCGAGTTTAGTCAGTACCTAGGAGGGTGACGACTTTTTTCTCCAAAATAAAATTACGTACCAAATATTTAGATGTCGGCGTTAAATAACCCGTAGAGGTTGATAGGCCGCTGAAGAAAAACGACAAATAAACAAACAATCTATTATAAGCTGGCTTACAATCACATCATATTGAAACACAGGTTCGTGTATGATCACTGAAGTTAAGCAACATTAAGGTTCGTTAGTACCTAGATGAGTAACCGCTTGGGAATATCGAGTGCTGTAAGTTTGGATGTGTGAGTGGTGTAATGGATAATCGTCCTTCTTTCTTTTTATATGCCGTGTCCTTTCAGGACGTAGGCGATCATGGCTCTTCACTTCATCCTTTCCCTTGTAGCTCTTAATAAGGTTTGTCTCTCTGCCACCTACTCCAGACCACATTCTGTCATCCACTTGCTTAAGCACGCTATGTATGTCATGCATTGCTTTATCTTGTCTCTCTTTCCCTCTATTTGACCTGTGAGTATCAGATTCTCCAGGCTCTCTTTTCTCATTATGTGTCCCAGAAATTTAATCTACCTCTTCCTGATGTTAAGTATAAGTTTCCTCCTTGTTTGCATCCTCTCTAAAACCTCATCGTTGCTGACACGCTCGGCCCATAATATCATTATCATCCTTCTGTAGAAATATATCTCCGTTGCCTCGAGTCTCTTCTTCATCTTTGAGGAAATCGTCCAGCATTTGCTGCCGTAAAGAAAGACAGATGTCACGTAACAGCTCAGTATTCTTTTCTTTGTTACCAAAGAAATCCTCCTGTCTCGCAATACTCTGCCCAGCTTTTGGAATGCGTCCTTGGCCATCCCAATACGTCTTCGGATCTCAGTGTCACACTTACCATCCTCTGCCAAAACATTCCAGGTATTTAAACTTCCGCACCTGCTTGATTCTAGTGTTCCCGAATTGCAAATCGCATTTCGCGCTCATCCTTTTACTGATGACCATACATTCTGTCTTCTTGTAGTTTATGCTTAGTCCCTTCTTCTCACTTTCCGTCGCTACCTTCTGTCGGAGATTTTGTAATTTCTTTTCCGTGTCTGCTATCAGTACTGTGTCATCTGCGTATCTTAATCAAATGATTAACTTTTGGTGTTTATTTTTGCTCCGAAACGAACTCATCTTCAATAGTTTCCTGCAATGAATCCCTTGAAAATGGTTAAAAATACGAATCTTTTAGCCATTCTCAGAGCTCTTGGACACAAATTTATTCTTCGTTATGTCTTTCTTTATCGGCACTTAACGCTACTGATTTGAATCCCCAAAAACAACTATATTTGTTTTATCATACAATCCTAAGTTCCATCGTGAATGTGATGGTCAACATTGAATAAGAAGCATCATTATTCGGTTATGCATTCACTTTCTACGATGCAGCAAAACTGTCCTCTAGGCCAAGGGTGAATTTATTGATAAACTTTTACTGTTTTCATATATTGTGAATTTCTTTTAAGATATATTGATATTCTTTTTCTTTAATTTTTGTTTGTCTTTATTTTATAAGTTCGGGTTTCAGTTTTCGCTAGTTAACTGATGAAAATGTCGTCTCATCAAATATTTTAGTTGTTTTCCGAATTTTCCAATTAACGTTCAGAAATTTAAAAATTCAATAGTGGGGGAATTTTCATCAACTAAAAACATTTAATTAGCATCAATTTTAAAATGTGGCACAGATGTCAATGAGAGAACTGAGCAAAAAGATTATTTTATTTTAGCTATATAATCGTTGTGAGGAACGTATCTTAGCTAGATCCACTATCAACCACGTGTAAATACTTTACTAACACAGAAAATGAATTAATCCGTCACCAGTTTTTTTTCTCAATCACTATATTACATTTGATGTATGAACATCAATTATCTCTCCATGAAAATATATATAATTTTATTGATTTATACAAAATTGTTTTTCATTAAATAAAAATAAGAGAAAGCAGGGTGTTAGTATGGGATCTTTAGTGATTTCCGTCAGGAGAAATTCAGTTGTTTTCTGTATTACTATTTGTTCCTTTTTGTTTTATTATTACCAGAAACGCACAAGGACTTTCTTTAAGTCCTTATGCGCTTCTGTGGTTGGTGGGAACAGACAAACACATGAAAAAGAAAAGTTTAAGAATGTTTTTTCAATGCAGACAAATCTGTTTAAGAAAAGAATGATAATCAAAGAAAAACAAACAAAAAAAAACAACATCATTGTAAATACCTCAAAAACATTAGCTTCAGATGTTACACGTATTGTAATAATAGTTTTAGCCTAATGGGGTTGGATTCCGTAAAAATCTTAACCTCCAAGACCCAAATAGCTTCTAACCCGAAAACTTGATATTTTTCCGCACACCAATGTTCTATTTCTATCCATGGAATTTAAGCACACATGTAATTTTTACTTTAAACTGATGTTTGAGATAAGAAATCAAACTTAGAAAACGTTCTCGTAGATTCCTTTTAAAAGCGTCTTTTCATATCATAATTATAAACACAATGAACATCGTGAGCAGCTTCAATTTTTCCACTGACATGAAGTGGAAAAACTCATTTAAATTCCAATCAATTGTTACGTCTATTCACCAGAATCCATCTTGCACATTTATAAATCTACCATTCATCCGTGCCTTGAATATTGATGCCATATTTAGTCTGGTGTTCCTGCTGTATATCTCATGATTCGTAAAAACAAAGAAGGGTCTGTAATGTAATCGATTGTTACCAGGTATCACAAAAGTCAGTCTCTTTCACACCGACCTGACGTAACGTCCTCTGACCTTTCTACAAATATTTTCTTGGCTTTTTTCCCTGGTGTGGGATTACATGAATTTCATTTGGCAACTACCTTTCACCGTTTTGCCGCTGACACTAGCTGGATGTCATGGCCACTTCTTTAACGGTTCCTTCACACGTGGAATTTCCTTCCGACTGCTTGCTTCCCTGATAACTACAATCTTCAAAATTTTAATTGCAACATCAATCGCCATCTTCTGTTTTTGAATATGGCAATAGCTTCCAACTGGAAGGAATTGATCGGCTGAGATTAAATTTCTAAAGAAATTGAAAATCGACCTACTGAACAACCTTAGACATGCGTACTTAGCTGTTTCTTTCATATCTTCACGGCAGTGATTACATGCCTACTTTATAACGCCAACTTTTGAGTGATAGCATACCCGGGTCATTCACCAGGTAAAAGAGAACGGAGAATTGCATTCCGGTCCCCAAATTCCACATCGAGCAAAGATTCGCCATTGACAAACCGATCCTCCTTGAAGCAGTTTCAATGCAATCCTATCCAATCTTTGTATTGCAACATATTTAAGTCCGTTAAAGCTGGGCAGTGACGATTGACACTTTGCGATGAAATTTATTTTCCACCCTCTTTCTACAATGGCTATCATTTGCACACGAGTTACTCTCAGTGTCGATTTAAAAAATGCTACCTGCGTGCATTACATTAATCGTTTATTCACTGCATAACATTAGAGAATAGCTCGTCTCCAGAGCCACGCAACTCAATTAAATTGCAAAAATCATTGGATGCTAATATCCATTAAGTAA
>CAHIKZ030003023.1:0-172500 GCA_903632075.3 Acanthosepion pharaonis | reverse complement strand
ATGATGGTAAAAAAAAATAAATGGATTTACCTGTTTAAGTTATTTTACTGTTAATGCCATAACTCAAAACTATCAAGTGGGAGTTATCACTTCTCTCATTAAGCAAAGGTAACCATGTGTGGGCAGTGAGCAGAGGAGAGGGCAGAATCAGCAATCCTGTAACTAACAGGTAATAAAGCGTAAACACAGGCATATACATAGTTTCTTTTATCAAAATTTTTTGAGAACAAGATTATACTGCTTGATACATTACCTTTCAAAAAAAAAAATAAAAAATAAATAAATAAAAAATTTCTAAATTCATCATTATTGCTTCATCTCTTGAATTTTTTATTGTTCACCCAACAGAAGGTCCGAGAGCCACTCAAGGTAAAGGGTTACTAAATGAGGTTGTTGTAAGGGTGTACAAAGTAGGAGTAAGAAATTTATTATGAGGATATGTAGATAAATGACAGTTGACCATAAACTTGATGAGTACTGTAATTACAGACCACTTGCCATAAATTCATCTGTCAAAATTACCCGGGCTGACAGATCTTTGGTGAAATAGAATCTTTGCTCTCTCTCTCATATATATATATATATATATATATATATATATATATATATATATATATATATATATACACACACACAACAAGGTGGTCTAAAAGTCTTGTCACACCCACATAATATAATTTTTCTATTTCCGATGGCTGATATGAAAATGATGGTGTTCATACAGACCCTCTCAATATGCGACAGCATCAATGAAAGTGAATAAACTGAATCCCATATATGCGCTTTGTATTACTGTTATTACTAGTTGTTCTGTTTTCAATTCTTTTTGGTAGAAGGTAACAAGACTTTCGGTCCGCACAGACACACGTTTCATAAAAATGAACTGACAAGGCCTGTATGTTTAAATTTTTTTTATTCTATTTTTTGGATGTTGTTTAATACGATCAAAGTTATGGATAAACTGTCTGAAGCTAATGGGTTGTTTAATTAAAATACTTTTGACTGTCTTAGTCATTTTTAAAGAAATAATGTATTTGTGTGGCAGGCAGAATTCTTTTGTCTATATCCTGGTATTCATTGTAAAGATTAAAGTTTGAAATAGCCTACAATGATGCTTATTGAAGCAAATCCACACCAAAAAGAATGCAATTTTTTTTTATTTTTATTTTTTTTTTTACACACACAGTATGCACTTCAAGACCTGATACTGTCTCCTGTGCTGAATTATATTTATTTAATGTGATATATATATATATATTTAAAAAAATGTTCTTTTTAGTGCAGCCTTACTCCCACTAATTGACATCACTGTAGACTATGTAACCTGCTACAGCAGAACATCAGTCACTAAGCTTTTCTGGTAAGGATGGTGGCTAGACATCCAGCAAGATTAAAATCAAGCCTGTCAAAGAGTGGATGAACCTTCTTGTGAGGGTCAACAGCAATCTAGCACAATAGGGTAAACTGGGTTCCATAGCTATGTACACAGCCAGAGTGGTGATGACACGGCATTGCTGGGCTGGAGTTCCTCCTAGACTAAAGTCAACAGCAAGGGTGGAGGGTTCCTCTTGTGGAATCAATGGCTACGTGTCCATGACCAAGGCGAACCTTCATATTGGAGGATATTGGCTGTAGTTTGACCTGCAGAGGGATGGCCTCCATCAGGTCTATTTGCTAGAGATACACTACACATTAATGAATACTTATCAAAATTTCAAATTTGATAGGTGAAGGGAACTGGTCAGGTGCTCTGCTGTGTAGTGACAATCACCACATCCGATCATTAGACTGATGATGAGGTGCCTAATACAAGGTAGAGGTCTTAATAATTGCTGAATGGGTCAGAATTTTTCTCAATGTGTAATAAATGAAGGGAGGTTTTAATAAGGAGTGGGGGTGAAAAAAAAATTAATTAATAGGTCAAAGAGTATGAAATTAATAAACTGGAGTCTTAATAAGTTCAAGAAAAGTCAGAAAATTTAATTAAAAAAGGCCCCCACTCCCATCTATTAGGCACCGAAGTGTAACTTTTTCTAACATTTTTCCTAGGATACTTTCAGTCTATTATAACTTCTGTCATTTCATCCTATTTTTCTGTTACACCAACATTTTACATTGCTTTTTTCCTCAAGAAGCAAAATAATCTGCTAGTCAACAAAGTTATAAACACAGAAGTTACTAGCATTTTAATTAATTCGTATCATTACACAAACGGATTTCTGAATCTGGTCCAGTGTGTTTTTAAAGGTAGAATTACATGTGATTTTTTTTTTTTTTGTATCTTTCAAAATTTAGCAATTAAAAAAAAAAAAGTCTACTTTATTTCCATTTTTCTATATCCTCCAGGTATCAGTTTCAACTGACGACGCCATCTTTTTCCATTATATTGAAACCATTTTGTTTAATGTTCGGATTTTCTTAATTTTGATGAAACAATGGAAATTTTAATGGCTATGTTTCACAGAAATTTTCACTTTCCAAAATAACAGCCCATAATTTTAGTTCTGATATCCAGAAAGAATGCAGTGTTAGTTTAAACTGATGCCAGGAGAATATATGTTAATGTTCTTTTCTTCTGCTCGACACCAGGAAGGATATACAATACACACAACACAGATAATGATATGCTTGATATGAAATATCTTGTTTAAATAAATAATAAATAAAAATAAAGCATATATCAAGTGTTCTTAACATCGTCCAAGAGATATTTTTTTTGATTTTTTTTATATATAAAGTTCAGAGTTTATGTGTTGGCTTTATGGACAACCATTATCTAGCTTTTCAGGGCTTTTAAAGTTCTTTTCTGTAAAGTTTCACATTGCCTGCTAGTGTTCATGTATCATGACACCAGATTCAAGTGAGTTAAAAATGAATGAGATTTATCTGAAATGCCAATTCGAACACATTACATGATTTGATAAGAGGAACCAAGACAATATAGACTTTTAGCTGGATGGGTCACAAAACCAACCTAGAACAAGCTGGAAGCTACAATCATTGTCTAAATACATATATTTTATGTTTAACGTTGTTATTTTATAGATACAAGTATTTAAGTAAATGCTCTGTTTATGATAAACAGTATTAAATAACATTTACCGGCCTGAATGTCCGAGAAATTTTCATAGAAAATATTCGTTCTTTGACAGGATTCGAACCTGCATCCTATACGGAACCGTCATATACGCTGACGTGCCTTTACCGCTTAGGCTACAAAGAAGTTCGGTAGACAAGGTCCATTTACTGCTTATAGACTCCAATTTTCCATGAATCTCGTATATATATATATATATATATTTCGAATGGATAATATTTAGTTCATCTGTGGCTGCATCCGTGTGTCTAAATTTGTACCTGTGTGCGTGTGGTCCGTCTGGGCCGTGAGGAGTTGATTATCATAAACGATTCAGTTATATTTTGTCCATGATGATTCCAATTGAAAAACCTTTGTATGTGTTAGGTTCTTAATGGCTAACTTTCTGCTTCCATAATGCATTAATGTGTCATAAAATTACTTTTGGGGAATGCGTTTGATTCCAGACTTCACAAAATAGAGAAACCTGTTTTGATTTCGAGGAGAAAGTCAAGTATTTTCAAATGGCCAGCCACAATGTTATGTAGTGTTTTATTATTCATTAGTCTTTAATAGCTTTCGTTGATTCCTTATCACTCAGTTCATTATTGTCTATGTTTGGAGACGGACTTTGTAATGATTGGATGAATATTGGTAAATGTTTCATGTCTGCGGCCATCTTAAGCGGTTAGTTTTGAAAATAATTCAATATGTTTTTGAGACCATGTCATTTACTCTTTAGGGGGTTAAGATTGTATTTATTATTATGATGTTTCGTTTTCCTCAATCTTTTAACACATTGTCTATGCTGATTGGCTTCATTAATTTAATTTCCAAATTCCATCACTCTGTTTCTCAAGAATTAGTTCATTTTTTTATTAATTATTTGGTATTTTCATTTCATTTTTTCCTTTTCTGTTAGTCTCTTTTTGTAACAATTTTTGAAACTCAGGAATGTCTTGCTATGGCTGTATCTTTTTCCTTCAATGTATTCTTGGAATTGCCACTTATATATAGCTAATGACGATATGATATATATAATGATGTCTCTATATTTTGATCAAGATATATTGACATCAGTGTGTATTCTAGTTTTTACTGAATTAAAAATTTACTCTTTCATTTTTAAGGGCTTGGATGCTATGCCTAATTTTCTTTTTTCGGTCTGTGTCTGGGAAGCGATAACAGTTTTGTGGTTGGTATTAGCAGTTTATTAGAAGTTGCCTCTGATCTGATTCAAAGTATTAGTTGTGTAATTTATCACAAACTGCCTAATCCAATAGTCTCAGATATTTCATCAAATGTACTGTTATATTATCTGGGCAATATTTTGTGGGATTCGTGACATGAAACAGCGTTAAAGATGATTGTCTTTATGAATAACAAATGTTTCGCAAGATTTTCAATAGTTTTGTCCTTTTCTGTTTTTTTGGGCTATTTGTTCTTGTCATCAAAGGAGCAGCGGCGTTTACAAATGCTCGAGCTGTCATTTAAATCCCAATTAATAGAACATTTGCTTTTTTTTTTTTTAAGTTAACCCGATATAAGAGAGTTGTCGGATCATAAGAAGTCAGGCTTATATCCGGGTTTTACTGGTCCGGGTTTCTTTATATCCGGGTTTGGTCTATTTTAAGAAAGTATAGAACAAACCGGATATAACGCTTTTTACGTACAGAACACTAGTTTATTTAACAGTTATATCTATAAAAACACAGACAAAATATATTTTCTTTTAATTTTCAAATAATTCAATCAAATTATTTTTTTTTCTTAAAAAGTCAGTCATTTTTGATTGTAAATAAATTTTTAACATTTGAATTTTTCAGACAGTCGTAAATCATTTTTCAATGCGCCATCAGGATTACTGTTTTTTTGCTTCAAGTAAATTGGAAAGTTTCAAAAGCATTCAATGCAGCCAGAGAATTTGGCACTGGTTTGTCACTTTCAGGAAACCTCAGGAACTTTTCCCAACAGCATCATCAACTTCGTCAAAATTTGATCATCCGATTTTATACGACGTGTGATGTCCGTATCAGTCAGTTCTCCATAATCATGTTTGGTCGTCGAAGCTGATAAATTCGTCAAAAATCTGTTTACTCCATGCCCGATGGTGGAGAAACTTGATCATTTTCGTTGAATATTTCTTCCACTTCAGAATTTGATTCAATGTCTGCGCTTTTTTTTAAAACAATTGAATTGTTGACGGTTTTGACCATGAAAATTTTTCGCTTCAATTAAATTTAAACTTCAAATACAAGGTATCTATTTGGCCACCTCGGACAGCGGCACTTATAATTCATGTTTTGATCTCTTACGATTTCCATTCGAACAATTTCCCGTTCAATATCTTTGAATGAACGAAACATGCCTTGATCCAAAGGTTGAATGAAAGATTTGGTGTTTGGTGGCATGAACGACAATTTGATATTTGACGGATTTGAAATATATTAAAGTTATGACAAGTTGCATTGTCCAAAACAGAATAATCTTTCGATTTTTAGCAATCATTTTCGATCAAATAATTTTCATAACGTCAGTAAACAGCTGACTAGTCATCCAGGCTTTATGATTAGCGAATTAAGAAAATGGCAAGTTTTGAAAATTTTTAAACCAGCGTGGTATTGCCGACTTACCAAGCACTACAGCTTGCTTTTCACTGCCGTCCATTTTGTGAACTGAAGTTTTAAGTCTATCTTTGGGAACTTTGTCCATTTGACTTTTCGTCGCCTATAATCGCAAAATCCAGAAGGTTTTTTTTCAGAAAATTCCAAATTACTCATCAGTTCCAAACATCTTTTTGGATCATATGAAAACGCCATATTGAAAATTTAAAACGTTTGTCGCCCATTCGTTAACATTTGAACCGTTTCTGCTGACGTTGATTCGCCGTTTTCATTTTTTGAACGAAGCGTTATTGTCTGCTTCTTTCGCATGACCAGCCATTGAATCCCAAAAATCAAGAAACAATTGATTTACGGCCAGTTGTTTTGCTTTTTGCCTGATGATTTTCGGTGACGGTAGCTTCATGATTTTATGCTTGCTAAATTTTTTATTTAACTCTTGAGATAACGTTATTGTTTTTCTCTTAAAAATTTCGTTTGCGATTGTTAATAAACAAACATTTGCATGCAAGATCTCAGATTTAAATTTTCTTGAATTTTTGCTTCTGTTGAATAATTATTCCGCCAATTTTTTTTATGATTCCATAATTTGAGCATTATCAAAATTGACAAAACAAAATGAATTCTTTAAAGTTAACCTTTTGACAGAGTTTTCATTGAGACGATTAACGCCGAAAAATCAAATTTTTTCATATGGAAATCAAAAAAAAAATCATGGCAAAAATTAAAAATTTTATAGACACAAAGCTTTGACTTTGATTTAAAGTCTACATATGTTTCAAAAACTCCAGGTAAAATGTCTTTTTTCTCAAATTAAAAATTTATTTAGACACACAAAGCAAAATCATAAGGTAGAGGGTGTAAAAACAAACACAGATTGGACAAAGTGGTAGGTCAATATTCGAAAAAAATCAAGATTAAGTTTTTATAGGTTTCCATTTTTAAACTATAAACTGAAATCTAATTTCATGAAATTATTTTTCAAATGTTCCTCAAAAATGAACTAAAAATATCAAATTTTTCATAAAAAAAATCTTTCAGGAAAGATCCATGGAATCTCTACAATATCCGGTATATATACAAAATACACAATAAATAAATTGGGAAATTCTAAAATCTCTTATATCCGGGTTTTCTTATATCCGTATATTTATATCCGTTTTTATGTTAAAATGTTTACTATTTTTGTTGATTTCCTCTTTTTTTCACAGATCAGACATTTGTTGAAAAACCTGATATCATATGATCATAGAAATTATAAACACCTGTTAAAATTCAATCATTCTTATTGATTCAATGAAATTGTCTATTACAAAATCTGTGATTTTACTTTAATGCAAAGTGAAAACAGAACGTTGAGTTTTCTCCTTGTGCTCATTCCAAAAAAAATTTGAATCCCAAATGTTTAGAATTACAACAAAGTTACACACCTCAATATCCAGTTTCAAAATGTTTATATTTTTCATTGTTTTTTCTTTTAAAGAAAGTTCAAAAATCCTCAGTGTTTTGATATATTTTCATTTGAAGGACTTTTTCAAGTTTTCAATTTAAATTTGTTTTTACATGATGTTTATTAGCTGGTGGCTGTTTAAATTTTAAACATATATGATTTCCATAATAATTAGTGTTTTTGAATTAAAAAATAAAGATCCACTTTACTAAAAAACCTTTTAAAACAGATGAAAGTAGAAAATATTCAGATCTGAGATGGAAAAAAAAAAAATAGTTTGATGGCTTTAGACTTATTGAATTTTATAAAAAAATATTCCATTACATAAAACTAGTAATAGGGAGATCAATATTTTGTTTCTGGTCATCCGCACTTTGGTAATCTGAATTATAAAAAAAAAAAAAAAATGGATATTCACTTTAAAAGAATAGAATATTTTCTAAGGTGTTGTAATTGTTTCTGACGATTCTCAAGTATTTTCAAAAAGGATTCGGATTTGCCGAACACGCAGTTAAAAACCCCGATAACTTTTATTATATAAATGAGAATAATCATTAGCGCAAAAATACTGGATCAAACAAAAATTCTAATAAAAACATTCAACATCACCCAAAATTTCGATAAATTTCCAGAAGATTAAAAAACGATTAGACTATTGACTGCATTATGTAAATGGCACACTAACGAAAGAATATATTAGCATAAAATTTGTTATTTTTTTTTTCAACACCTATGGTCCCTGATTAGAAGATTAGATAGAGAATAGAATTTTAGATATAGATAATAATTTTAATTGAAAATTGTTTGTATTTCTATATCCTAACCAGTTATCCATTTTTATTTATAATTAAATTTGATTTCGTTTATTTGTTTTCTGAAAACTTTCTATCAATTTATACAAATAATTTTTAAAAAAGTTATTCAAGAATGTCAATTTTTTTGAATAAATCGTTCTTGAAATTGTTAAGGGTCTCATATGTATGCTTTTGCATATGAAATATATAAAAAATATATATATCGATTAATTGTGATTTTTAAATTTGTGAATGGAGATTAATTTTGAAAATACAAAATCATTTTAGATGCATATTCTTACATTGGAATTTTAAATATCCTAAATTTTCAAAATTTCAAATTCATTCCATTGGAATACAAATTTAGCAATGTTTATAATTTAAATACGATAAAAAAAATTTTTAAGATATATATATACAATATATATATGTTATATTTATTTATATATATTGTAATTTGAAATTTAAATATATATATATATATAAATATATTTGGTAGCACTTTTTTTTTTCCATGTCGTAAACATATACATTAAAAAACTTTGAAATTCATTTTTTTCAATTGAAAATTTAAATTAGAATCTTTTGATTCAATTTGAAAAAATAAAACAACATTAAAAAATTAAACAAGATTAATAGATTTTTTTTTTATTTTTTTAAAATCGTTGTCTTTAAAATTGTTAACATAATTTCCAAACACAAAATAAAATAAACTTTGTTTTTTCTATTTTCATTATTTTTTTTAATTTCAAATTTTTTGATTTTTTTTTTTCTTAATTTTGTTGTTTTTAACCTAATTTTTAACAAAATTTTTATTGTTTGTTTAACATGCAAAATGATTTTTGGCAATTTTCTCGTGCCATAATTTGATGTAAAATAACAGTTTCTAAATTAAAATTATTTGTTTATTGAGAAAATATTTAGTAGACTCAATTCATATAATTTTTTGAAAATATAATTGAAATTATTTTTCCAGGGACAATTTACAAAAATAAACATAAAATTTTTTTATCAAAATCGTGTGTACATTAACATTTTTAAATGGAGCATTGTAATTTTGACATTGCAGCGTTGATCAAGATTTTTGCAAAATTTCAAAATAAGTTTTTCTATTATTAAAAATAAAAGGATATTTCCTACAGAAAAGTTAAAACTGTTAAAATTGTTTTAACTTTTTTGTTAAATATTTTCATGGCAAATGTTCATGTTGAGTTCCATTTTTTTTCCAGTTCATTTTTTTGTCATTTCACCCCAAGACAGGAAGGGAATAGTACACCAAGGGGTTACAGGAGTGAAAGTGAAAGAAAAAACTGAGTATAGGGATAATTGAGGAAAGGATAAAAGATAAACAGGGATTCAAGAAGATAGAAGATGGCGATTGACGTTGCATTTAAATTTTTGAAGATTGTAGGTATCAGGGAAGCAAGAAAATGGAAGGGAGTTCCACAGGCGGGAAGTGCGAGAAAAAGAACTGTTGGAATAGAAATTGGCGGTTACATTTACCTAATTCAACAGTAAAAAAGGAGGGACCTAGATGCCAATCTAGTAGCACTTAAACTTACGTCGTCGGAGCACCAGGGAAAAAGACTCGTCAGCGCAGTAGCCATGAAAATAGTTGTAGAAAAGATAGAGGGAGGCCACAACACATCAATGAGAAAGTGACTGGAGTTGAGATGCCAAGTCAGGATCGATTACATTGCAGATCGTTCTTTGGATTTTGTCAAGAACCTTCAGATGAGTAGCAGGAGCACCTGACCGGATATGGCAACAGTATTCAATGCACATACGAATGGTAAATTTGTAAACGTGCAAGATGGACTCTGACAAGAAAAACCTTCTGGAACGACACAGTGATCCAACTCTCTTTGCAGTAGATGCAGCTATTGATTCGGTGTATTCATTCTACTTCAAGTCAGTTGAAAACGTGAGGTCAAGAAGGCACAATGTGTTGCTCATCATAAGTCTAGCATCAACCATGATGATGGTGGGCATTAAAGTTTCTTTATAGTGGTTAAATGAGTGCAGTTTCGTTTTGGAGGCATTAAAATTTACAAGTTGTTTCCTGTCCCAGTTAACCAATGAGTGAATGTCCTTTTCAAGAACAGCTGTCAGTTTAACTTTGTCAAATCTGATGGATTTGCTACTGAGTCAGAAGGAAATGGTAGTGTCATCAGCATAAATGCCTACTTGGGAACTGATTACATCTGGAAGATCATTGATGGAGATCAGAAACAGCGTAGGACCCAGGAGAGCTCCTTGGTGCACACCCACTTTCGTGTGAAATGATCTGGAAGGGAGCCCGTTCAAACGGCTTTCATTCATTGATAGGAACGATTGAATTAAATTAAACAAACGTCCAGTAATGCTGTAGCCCTGGAGCTTGCGTAGAAGACTAGCGTGCTAAACCATGTCAAATGCTTTCGAGATATCTAGAGCCACAGATCCAGCTTTGCCGTTAATATCAAGTTCTTGATATATTCAGTGATGGCCGTTAGCACATCAGCGATAGACCCCGGCAAAACGGAACCCATGCGCATAATCTGCTCCTCGATTCTGCTTTGCATGCAAACATTTTTCTTGCCACTTTTTCCAAATGAATTCCCACCATTAAAAAGTTTGCACCCAAATACGTAAAAAAAATTAAAGTTGTGACAGATTTATGATATCAGATGGTTTGAATCCAACCCTAGTTTTAAGAGAAATTGATCTATGATGACCACAATATGTACTAGGTTTAACCTAGATGATGCCAAAATAAACTTATCACTCATTGTCACACCAGAGCATCCGAGAAGCCATGCGCATCGGCGGGTTGGCCTGAAAAGGTAGCTTCTTTGCAACCAGGTGCAGATTTATCCTTCGCAAGATGTGAGTAGCTTCCTGTCGGCATATAAACAGGTGGTTGTCCTAGCTGCACTTAGGATGCGCAAAAATCCTATAAAACGATGACAGGGGAGATCGTTGTACAAAATACCTGAGAGAAAAAATAATACCTAGTCTTTTACATCCTCGTAAGAAGAAGCTAGGTTCGGAGAAAAAATCTCCAAAGCCGATATTAATTGACCAAGTCTGAATGTGAATAGAGAATAATTTTCCATATGGAAAACTTAGTTTCATAAACTTATTAGCGTGTATGACGATAACATTAGATTCTTATTAAATCTGAAATTGACAGACGCGCTTAAAAGAAAAAAAATAATAATTCTTAATTCGTTTTGTAATTCTGTATATTTGTACAGTGAGAAGAGTTTTTTTTTTAATAAACTACGTGATTGCAAATTTGTTCGTGATCATTAATAACACTATTTTGCTATTACTTTATTTATATATATATATATATATATATATATATATATATATATATATATAATGAAATTGATTAATTCCGACAAATTATTTTTTTTTATATTTTTCTTTTTTTAAAATAAAAATAACATTTAAATATATATATATATATATATATATATATATATATATATATGTATATATATTGTATGTTGTGTCTTTTTAAATATTTAAATAAAAATATCAGACAAATTTTATGAAAGTTAAATGCATTATGCAAAACATAGAAATAAATTTAACAAAAATATTCATTCCAAAGAATGCCACACTTATTAAAAGACAAATAACTTAGAAAGTTCTTGAAATTGCCTTTGTCGAATCTTGCCAAAATGTAAATCAGCGCTTCGGATTTTTTTTAAAAATATTCCTTTTACTGAAAGAAATAATTCTTTTGCAAGCCAACATACATGGCTATAATTATTTTATTTAAATTAAGAGGAAACGGTTAAATTCTAAACCTCTTATTTGAAATATACACTACATAAATTAATCTCAAACTAAAATAATATAAATGATAGTTATAAAAATAAAGAAATTAAGGCCACACTAACATTTACTTACTATAGTTTATTAGGCATTAAATTATTTTAATGGGAATCCTCTATAGTTTAACTTGACTTTTCAGTTAGTCTGATGTATATTTGTGAGCGTTTAAAAATTCTGAAAAGCGAACAATTTATTTTTGTTTATAAATACTGATTGCAAAATAAAATCCTTACATTTGCCTTGATAAAGTACATCGGTGGATCAAAAGCGTCGGCTAAGATAAGTTTTTCTTTTAACTTTATTCAAATATATACTACGTCAAACGTTGTTATAGTGGCCACTCATATTTGAAAAAGACGCCCCATTTTTATTTTAAATTATTACGTCTATCAGCCAGCGAATTCAATAAATCTTGATCAAATCAAATGTGATCTCCGACAGGGATCGAACCTGTTTCTTCGTTTTTAGTGGAAACCACCATTTAATCCAGCGTGCTTTCCCTCTCGGTCAAGAAGAACGTCACAGTTAAGCAAGGCTCTATTTGTCCATTTTAATGAGGCGTCTATTTCAAATACGAGTTAAAAATAAATTCATTAATTCTTTAGAGATTGATTTGTTTACGTATCGAATGCGAAACTTTCAAGATTTCTAAAAACACCATAAAATCTGAGTAAATTTATTTGCTTTTCCTTAACATGTCAAGGTTTATAAAGTAGAAATAATTTTAAAAGCAAAATTTGTTGAAACACAATTATGTGCAATAAATATCATTATAATATTTTATCAGAAATATTGTAGTTTCTCTGTTTACATTGATCTTTCAGTTAGCCCAATGTATATTTTTCTTCGTTATCTGTTGTTTTTACAGTGGCTTGGGATATAATATTGCTTTGCAAGCAATTGCCATTTAAAGGATATTCATGGTTACTTCTGCAGTTACAAGTGAGTTTGGTTTGTGCGTTACTATAATTAATAACTAACAATTTAATGTAGTTGTAACAAAGAAAATGACTTAATTAAAATTATCGAAAAATTTTCTTTTTAAATCTATCTGACAAAACATCAGGTAGTGGCGCACAGCCTTCCCATATCACTCTTGCTCTCAGGTTAATTTACAAAAAACCTCCTTTATATATTATATGTCCAAGGAATTTCATTTGATCATCCATTACTGATTCTGAGTATAAGTTTTCTTCCTGTTGCCATTTTGTTTAAGACTTCGTTGTTCCTTATTCGCTCCATTCATGGAATTTTCAGTATACTTCTGTAGAACCATATTTCTGCTGCCTCTAATTTTTCCTTATACGCGGAAAAATTGTCCACTGTTCGCAACCATATAAGAAGATTTATTTGGTTTAACGAAATTTTTCCCTTTCTCAGCACCTTCCTTAGATTTTTTTAATGCTTCTTTCGCTAGTCTAATACGTGTTCGGATCTCGATGTCACACTTTCCAACGTCTGTTAAAACGATTCCCAGATATTTGAACTTCCGTAACTTCTTGATGTTTATATTTCCCATTTGTTCGTAACTTGCATCTTAGTATTTTCCTCTTCTTGATGACTATACTTTCTGTCTACTTGCTGTTATGGGTTAGTCCATTTTCTCGTTTTCCACCCTATCTAGAAGGTCCTGTAGTTTCCTTTCCGAGTCGGGCATGAACACAGTGTCATCTGCGGATCTTGTACTGTTAAAATTACGCCATCGTATAAGTAGGTACAGGATCAGTTGCTTAGTGTGTAGAAACCGTATAATCGCGCGATAGGACACATTCCTCTGGCTCGCATTCTTAAAGCGGTCTTCTGCCTATTGCCTGATTAGCACAGATTTTTGCTGTAGCAGAATAAATATCTGATCTTAGAGTCTCTTAGTGCAAGAGAGAGATGGGGCTTGAATATAAATATCCTTTCACTATATTAAAATTAATTTAATTTTTGGTGTCCAAACATGCATGACTGAAGATCAAGATTGCATCTGTTTAACTTCCTCAAACCGTTCATTTTTTTTATGTATTTTAACATTTATCAACGTCCGTTATCGTTTTTAAACTCTCTCTCTCTCTCTGTATCTCTCTAATGATATATATATATATATATATATATATATATATATATATATATATATATATAAATATATATATATATATGTGTGTGTTTGTGTGTGTGTGTGTGTGTGTACGTGAAGTCTTTTTTGAAAACCTTCTCGTATTAAATTCCTTAAAATTTTCGTATCAAAACGTAAGCAAAGTAATTTATTTTTCAGTCTGACAGATTTTTATCAATTTAAACGTTATTTTTCGTGGATACTCGTATTTGAATAGACGCTCCTTTTAAAATATACTGTTTAATAAATAAATGGTGTGTCTACGAATATCAACATTATTTTCTAAAAATATTTGGGTTTTATTTCATCAAATCTGACAGATTTTTACGACTTTAAAATTTATTTTTACTGGATACAAACTTTAATATATATATATATATATATATATATATATATATATATATATATATATATAGTTAAGTTATGAAAACTAGGTAATCCGTATCGGTAGTCCCAAGGAGGATGAAATCCCCAGAGCTCAATGTAAATCCAGAGCTAATAATTTAAAAAAAAACAGACCACTTTAAGGTACCATTATAATAATTTATTTCACCAGAGCCCTTTTAAGGGACGCTGGATCATCAGATAACACTTCCAAAAACGAAACGCAAGATGAAATAAAAATTCACACTTTTGACGGGTAGTATCAAGTTTTATATATATATATATATATATAGTATATATATATATATATATATATATATATATATCTGTTTTTACCTATTTATCTTTCTATGTACCTAACTATCTATTTCACTATATCCCTATCACTCGCTGTTCATATCTGTCTATCTTGTGGGTACTGAATTATTATACACCCTACATTTTTATACATGCCTCTTCCTTTCATTGCTATTTCCATGGAAAATGTTGAAACAACCTATATTCCTGTTGTAACCTAGGGAAGGTTGCTGAATAGAATAATCGCATGGTAATGAACGATAATACTTAGGACAAGAACAACACATATAAGATTCGCCAGCGGCGCGTAGAAATAGTAATCAACAGCTAGAAGTGAATCAAGTGAATTCCAAATGAATCTGCAAATGCAGGCCATCTATCAACCTCCTCACGCGGTTAGATGTGGCACATGGCCGAATTTAATGTGAGGTATCCCAGCCCGTAGGCTCGGTCAAAAATTCCACGTAGACACCGTATAAAACGAGGTCGGGTTCTTTCCATCCTTAGCTATGATTAATTAATGATGAACTTGTCATGTTCGTTTATGATCGATTTCATCACGATACTTCTCCTAAGTTTGAAGAATAATTATACATTTTTAGTGCTCGAAGGAGAGTCCAATAGTGTTATAAAAACCTCGGAGAATTCCAGTAAGATATCTTTAATCATTTCTAAGCTACCACAGTTCAAAGCTTCATCTAACAATTGGACAATTTTGCTGTTACACGATTTGGACAATTTTGCTGTTACACTCGGTATGCTTTCAGTGTTTCCTTTTGATGTAATCATTCGAGAAAGTTTTGACAAACTCTTAATAAATCCAATCATATTCAACACTAAAATAATTCCCGCTCAATTTCAATCCCTCTTTTCAATTTTAGTTCTCTCATACACGATGTAATTAATAGAGTGAATAACATTTTAAATTTTTCTTTTAATAGATATTAGTTGTGATATCACTTGTGAAACAATCGGTTCTATAAACATACGCCGTAAACATTTTTGCCGTAGGAAAACTCGGCTCAGGAATTTTCGCCATGTGAAACTTCGCCGTATAGAATTTTTGCTGTCAGACAATTTCGCCGCATTTTTATAATATGCGAAGTAACTTGTTATCAAGTATATCTGGCTCACACTATTGTTACTTCGATTTGAGGCGATGCATTACAAATGAAGAATATATATATTGATATCAATGCAAGACTTCAGCGGAAAATACTTCATTACAGTCCAATGCAAAAAAAAAAACACATTATTTATGAAGCTTTGCCTGGAATTTACACACATTTTAAATTATTTCTTTGTTAATTTGATATATTTTAGTCTTTTATTTTTAAATACATGTTTACATTTTAATTTCTTTTATGATGTTTGACCATGTAAAAAAGAAATCAATATATACTTGAGATACTTCGCATATTAAATTGAACATTACTCCAAAAGGGACGCTGAAGATAAGGGTATCGGAAAAAATGCGGCGAAATTGTCTTACGGTAAAAATCCTATACGGCGAAGTTTCTCACGGCGAAAATTCCTGTGGCGAGTTTCACTACGTCAAAAATGTTTACGGCGAAGTTATGAATATAAGCTTTTTAGAAATTATATATTGTCTACTTAAGAAGATGATTTTTATTTATTTATTTATTTTTTTTAACCTCGCGGGAGTAAAGATATTTTCTCCAGCTTATGAACTTTCCTATCCATCTTGTCACATTATCTATTATCTTTCAAGCCTTTGCACTTGAATCTGGATACTCAGGGCGCTTTTTGTACTATTTTCGTAATGACTGCCTTAGGCTCAATCTTTGAAACTAACACACTAAATTAATGCCCCTTGACGTATAAGACAGAACAAAAACGCAGTCATCTTTCTTACAGTATTTTATCATATGAAATAATATAGATAGTAGAAGTTTGCACATCTAGTATCGCCCCGAATAGTTTCCTTGTTAATCATCTCACCATACCAGTAGCTAGAACATTTCTCACGCTATCTAAAAATAATATCAATCACCGTCACTCCACCAACCCATTCACGCTAGGTAAATTCTCTGACAGTTCACAATAAGGTATTTAAGCAGAGAACACAACTAACTCAGATAGGGCCGACAAAGTAAAACTGGCAACTGATCTCGAACATGAACTCCAATCAGTTGTTAACTGAGGCAAGAAATAGCTTGCAAATGTTAACACTTCCAAAATGAGACTGCAATCCTTTAATCTTCATATAGAACCATTTTTCCCTCTATCATTATGGCTGATGCTAAACACCAGGAGAGCAACTCATTCTACCTTCTTTGTCTCACATTTTTTACTGACATGCTTTCTAGCGTTTATATTGAATCAATTACTAAGTCAGTTACTAAGAAGTTTGGTTCACTGATTCAAGACAATTTTTCTCGTCAGAATGCATTTTACACATTTGATAAATCTACCATACGTCCCTGCAATAAATATTGCTGACATATCTGGTTTGGTTCTCCGGCTATATAGTGATTTCCAAGTGATTTCATAATCTTAGATGTGGCACACTACCAATGCTCACCTATATATATGAATATATATATATATATATATATATATATATATATATATATATATATATATATATGTGTGTGTGTGTGTGTGTGTGTGTGTGTATCTTGAAATTCTCGACAAGATTTAAAGAAGCGTCTGTAATATTATCGGTCCTAACATGGCATCTCGACTTCAATCTCTTTCCCACCACCGCGACCTGTCTTCCTTCTCTCTTTGCTATAAATATCTTTTGGTAATTGTTCTAATAAGTTCGACCGCATGAATTTAAGCGCACTACTAAATTAGTTAATGGGTTTTATAGTTTTATTTTTAGAATAACTAGATGAAACCATAAGTTCTGTTCTAATAACTTCTTCTCTCGGTCTCGCCTATGGAACAATCGTCTGGTTTCGTGCTTCCCTGCTACATACAATCGTCAAAAAATTTAAATGCAAAGCCAATCGCCATCTTCTGTTTGCCTGATATCCGTTCTTTTATTGTCCTTTCTCCTCGCTAAAGTCTTCTCATTCTCTTCCACTTCTAGGAACCCTTTCATTCCTGACAAGGCGATAAAACCACAAAAACTCAAGTTGTTGCTAAGAGTTAATGGGAATAAGAGGACTTCAAGAAATGGAACCAAAATCTCAAATCTTAATAGGAAACGAGGTATAAAACTCTACCCGTGTTCAAAGACGGGGAAGTTGGGGTGGACCGGGTGATAGGCGAACTGATCTACTATAATTGAAAAAATAATCATAATCTTAATAAAAAAAATTAAAATAAGAAAAATGAGTAAATAAAATTTCGGCGTTTAAGTGAAGAATTTAGACCTATAGAGTAAAACTAAGAGTACGTTAAAGGAACATGTTGGCTGCAGATTTCGTGGGGAAACATTAACCGTCTTTAAAATTAATGCGGGTGAACATGGAGAACTAGGATCTTGTTAAGCAAGTGTTCATACTATTCTGGCCTCGAGGTATCAAACACAATGACACAAATGGGCCATCACATTTCTAGGGAAGAGGTACAGTAGGCCTGAAGTAGGATCATCGCCAGAGTATTACCAATGGGAAGAGCATAAGCTCCTGGGCAGTGGACATCAACTTCAGAGGCAAGCTCGCTGGAAAAAAAACCGTTTTCAAGCATTAAAATTATTTTAGATCACATTTACAGAATAGCGGGTGGGAGGACATAATTTTCATTGGTGATGGTGGTGAAGAAGCTTTCCCTAATATGAATTACTAATACTTACACTATTTACATGCGGACTATTATCTTCATCTTTGTTGTTATTATCCCAACATTTCGGTCATTGAAATCTCCGGCCATAATCAGGTATATGTCGATCCCGGTAATATTGCCGAATGGATTAAAGCGTTAGTTTGTGAATATTATAATATAGTAATTGAGTTCAATCCCTGGACCGGGCAGCGTGTCATGGAAACATATCGAATAATAACGGAGCAGTACTAAAAACTGAACCAGACGAAATATCCCTAGATATGGGAAGTGAGACGAGAATAGTATATCCCCGTTCGGAATACCCTGTAGGTTACCCGGATTAGCCTACACCGGATGAAGGCCGGAAAGAAGAACCTCCCGGAACGTTGGGATAACAACAGGGATGTTATTACTGGATGGGGTAAGCGCGTAAGAAGACGAAATAAAAGGTGCACATGATGAAGATATGTAAAATAGATGAGGGTTGACCGGAGACGTAAAGAGGTTAAGATTGTGGTTATCGGGAAAGTATCATCTCGGGAATCTGTCTGAGTGGAACTTTTGCCTTACCAACAGAATACGAAGGGAATGTGGATGAATCGACAATGTGTATGTGGTTTGGCAGGTGCTAGCTGCGAATGTCTGAGCTGGTGGAAATTCTTGTAATAGACCTAAGGACGATAATGGGTAAGTCCCCATTCCCATTCATGAAGTATTGAAATTGTTGGGGCGCACCCACCTTTTGACTGATAATGGACTTATCCCTCTACGATATAAGTCAGTGCTAGAGAGAGTAGTGGTTGGATGAAAGATCAGGTTCAGTGACAGCAGTCGTGATCAGGTTACCATTACATACCGTTGGACTGTAGACTTTTGCTATTGTTACTTACTAACCGGCGTTCCTTATTACTAATCACTCTGTTGTTAATTACCTCTTACAAATATACTAGTATTTATCCCTACAATTGTGTTTGTCTTTATTCGAATACACACACGCGGAAACACTCCCAACATCTCAACAGAAATATATATATATATATATATATATATATATATATTATATATATATATCTTTTCTAATTGATCTCTTTAGACCTAAGTTGAAATGATGAGCCCTCTTCTTGTTGGGACCTCCTGATCCAGTTTTCCTCCTACTATTCCCCCCTTTTTAAAATTTATTCACCGTTGTCGTTTTCCTCATCCGAGGATTTCATCTTTCAGCCACTCGTTTTTCTCGTGTCTCGTTTTCCTCATCTGAAGATTTCAGCCACGCATTTTTCGTGTCTCGTTTTCCTCATCGGAGGATTTCATCTTTCAGCCACTCGCCTTTCTCATATCTCGTTTTCCTCATCCGAGGATTTCATCTTTCAGCCACTCGCCTTTCTCATATCTCGTTTTCCTTGAGTATCTCCCCAGGGCTTCCAATTTGAATTTCTAGTCTTATTCGAGTTACTGTATTTGCTTTTACTTGTGTCAATATACATCTCTTTGCAATTTGGATTAATCCAAAGTCTATCGTATTATAGCTTAAGTGTTGCTTTGAAAACAGAAAAGCCTCCATTAAGTGTTAAGTGGAATTTTTAAATCATCACGGTCTATTTAGTTTTCAAAAGAATCTCCATACACTTAGCAATAAATAAAATCATTAAATATTTATTGCTCTCTTGAACAATCTTTTCGTGAGACATCGTCTGCTTCATATAAAGCGACATTTTAATATCCTTGGAGACATTAATTTCCAGCTCTCTAAAATAAACAGATGTGTGGTATGTCAATTCATTTAATAAATATTCATATTTTTCGGAATTATACCCTGGACGAAAGTTACATTTTTTCACATGAACATTCAGTTGAAGAAGTACCGTACATTTCCACGCAGAAGACAATATTTAAATTTTAAAAAAATCACCCCTAAAAAGTGGGGCTCGTCTTATACTCCTTTCTTCTTCTTTTATGTGCCGTGTCCTTTCAGGAGGTAGGCGATCATGGCTCTCCACTTCCTCCTCTCCCTTGTAGCTCTCAATAAGTTTTGTCCCTTTCCTATTCTCCCAGACTGTGTTCTGTCATCCACTTGCTTAAGCCTGCCAGGTATGTCACCCGTTGCTTTCCCTTGTCTCTCTTTCCCTCCATTCACTCTGTGAGTATCATATTCTCCAAGCCTTCCTTTCTCATTACGTGTCCCAGAAACTGCCTCTTCCGCCTTGTTTGCATCCTCTCCAAAACCTCATCCTTGCTCACACGCTCGGTTCATGATATTCTTAACATCCTTCTGTAGAACCATACCTCCGTTGTCTCGAGTCTCTTTTTCATCTTTGAGGAGACCATCCAACATTCGCTACCGCAAAAGGAGGACATATCACGTAGCAGTTCAGTACTCTTTTCTACAATTCTAAAAAAGAAACCTTAAATTCTGAGTGATGTTTGTCGGCAGACTAACCACGGCCTCTTTGCGATAACCAATAATGAACATGATAAGATTCACATTACCAAATAAACTGATAATAAATGTAATAAAACTATTTCTATATTATATATTACTTGAATAACTTCATAATATATTGCCTATTCGAAGAATAATTCCATATCAATGAAATCAACTTGTATCCGTGTAAACTCACCTGAGAAAACATCGGATTTTGATTGTGTTCACAGCAATGGAATGTACTATTATCGTACATTATCGTTTTAGTGATGCCAACGAATACTCGTTGCCACTTTCGTAATGTTCGTTTTAGTAGAGACTTTATAATCTCAGATACAACTATAGTAACGCCGTTGAACAATACTGATGTCAGACGCCTTCGAATATCACTCGCACTAATAGTACTTGCTCGAAAACATTCGCGCGAATAGTAATTACTGTATAGTGAACTGAATAGAGAAATAGTATAGTGAATAGAGTAGAGAATAGCGGTCCGTATAGTAATAGAGGATAGAGTAGAAATGGCGATCCGAATAGTACTAGAGGATAGAATAGAAATAGCGATCTGTATATTATAGGGGATAGACTAGAACTAGCGATCGTTTAACGTCACGGCAACTTCTATATATGTGTTTCCTATATAGTCATGCGGTCTACTTAATTCAATAATGGGATCGCCTGTGTTTGCTCACTGGCGATCTATGTTCAAACTCAAGTGTCGGCAGGGACACTTTATTCCTATATAACTATCGTCCTGCATATTATTAGCATTATTTTGCGATTGTTGATGAAGCATAAGTAAAGGGCCATTAGTACACCAATTTAATTATAACTTTTTAGATATAAAAGAAGAAGATTTGAAGAAAGAAGAAGAAGAAGAAGAAGAAAAGAAAATTCAGTATTCGAAGAGATCAACGTGATGAAACATTAACTTTCAACAATGATTTCCCTTTTAGGGAACATATAACCCTATTAGAAACATGCTAAAGTATCGTTTTTTTTTATTTCGTTTAATTTATTTTGAATTTTTAAGGAATTAAATTTTTAATAAAATTTCCAATGAGATCATCTTTATATAATCAATAAGCACTCGTCTTATAATACAGGTATAGGACAAATTCATGAAAATTTTCTATATATTTTTTTAACTAGTATTTAAAGGTCGCCTTATACGCAGAAATATACGGTAATTTAGTTAGAGAATTTACCACCATTTTGAAAAAACTAAACCTGAATAAAATTTTTAAAAAGATTAACCAAATCTTTGTATGTAAAAAATATTTCAATGTCCTATATAATAATTTCATTCTTTTTACTAACTTTTCCATCGTTTGTTTTCCCTCCAGGGCTCTATCTTTGGTCCTACTTTGTGTTTTTATTTTCATTAATGACCTTCCTGGGGGCATCAGCTCTCAACTAGGTATATATGCTGATAGCACAACCATCTATTCCTGTCTCAGTAGTAAGTCTGATGAGTTTGATTACGTCGAATTCACGGCTGATATCAAAAACGACCTTTAGCCTGTTGTTAACTGGGGCAAAGAATGGCTTGTTAACTTCAATGCCTCCATAACATAACTGCTACCTATTAATCACTTGGGAGACCTCTTTCTGCCTTCCACCAACATGGTTGATGCTAACCTCCAAGAAAGTGACGTGTTGCGCCTCCTAGGGGTAACGTTATCGGCTGACATGAAGTGGAAAGACGATATTGAATCCATTGCCAAGTCAGCTGCTGTGAAAGTTTGTTCACTGTGTTGTGCTAGAGAATTTTTCTCTCCGGAATCTTTCTTACATATCTGTAAGTATACCATTGGTTCATTATTAGAATATTATTGTTGCATAGGGTCCGGTGCTCTTGCTATATATTTAGAGATTCCGAAGAAGAATCAGTAATATTATTAGTTCTGACCTGGCATCACAGCTTTAGTCACTTTGCCATTGCCGTAAAGTTGCTTCTCTGTACCTTTTCTATTAATACTTTCATGATAATTTTATGGATAATTTATTCGAAAATGGTAACTAATCAAAATTAAAATTTAATTTTCCACTAGATTGGCGTCGAGATCTACAGCTGAATTGGCTAGATGCAACCGTTGATATTATATATATATATATATATATATATATATATATATATATATATATTGCAGTTCACGGAAAACATTTGCCAACTTCCAAGGACAGTAATGCCTGAAATCACAATTTGGAACCTTAGCTATAGAACTTGATACTAGGTAGATTAAACTTTTTTTTATTTTTACCGATTTTTCTACCACAAATTTAAATAAGAAAATACATTTTTAAAAGTGTCGCACGAACTTTATGGACAAATGTATTTTCAAGCTTTACGTTATATTGATTTAAAAAGTAACAAAATGAAGAATTTTTACAATAAAATCAAGTTTAAAAAATTTTTCATTACTGTTTTCGGCTATGATATAAAGAATTTTTCTTTTATGTCAGGTTTCGGATTGGTATTTTGGCAAGGAGATTAAAATGACCCAAAACAAAATCAGGTTTCATCAGAACACATGATATGTATAAATTTCTATTTTTCTTTCTATAAGTCTAATTTCTTCCTTAGGAGATCAGTTGCCAAAAATGTGTTTTGGATGGATTTGTTTATTTAGTTTGTTTTTAAAACTTTTCATTTTCTGAAAAACAATTTTATATTAATGTCGTGTCGTTTTTGAGTATCGTGTTTTGAGCCGGAAATGAATTCTCTGACGGGATTTTATTGGATTTTAATTTCCAGTTTCATGCAAACTGTCAGAGAAAATATGTACGTTAGTATTTATTTTTATATCAATGCCCTGTCAACGTTAAAGGGAAAACTATAAAACATTGTATAAGCTAAAATTTCGAGGCATAAAATCTCTTTTCAAAACACACACTTTTATTTACTAAATCCTTGATATATATTCATTAAAAATTTATTTTTACGATTATTAATATTATTGTTTATTAAACACGTATTTTAATTTTTATCTTTTCTGGATTCAATGTCCTGGTGATGTAAAAAAATATGGAACGGAAATGTAAAAAATCGGAGAAATCTGTTTTTTGTTCCTTCTAGATGGATTTAATTATATTTACTTAAATAAATATCGTTACGAAAGTTATGGATCCATCTCCTCACCCTGCTATGGGTTAAATAGTAGGACATGTAACTGGAAATATCATTGTTATTTAAAAAAGATTCTTAAGGCAGCATTCACTTGCAAAAAAAAATAAATAGAATTATTCTTACAAATATAAAAAATAAAAATAGATTTAAATAAAAGAAAAATTTCGGTTGATAAGCCGTAAAAAACAAATCACTCTAATAACTGCATCGAGTTTGAGAACATATGGTAAAATGAGTATATAAAAATCCATTGGGGAACTATTTTACTATTTTCAAACATGCATTGCTATTATATATTAAACAATATATATATATATATATATATATATATATATATATATATATTAAAAAACAAATCCGTCAAAAAACACTCTAATACAGTGGTTCTCATAGCTGAGGTGGAATTGGATAGCAGGTCAGGCGGAATGATTGAAAGACAATCAAAGATATAGAAACAGTTTCAAAAAAATTCATATGCCAATAATAAATGTTTTCAAAATTTAAAATATTATTATGGATTACTTGTAATTGCATGCATGATCCCCAGTATAAATAGTTATAAGTAATTATTGGGCGATTTTATCATTTTGATATTTTTGCATTATATCAAGTATTAAGAATATAGTAACTAGAGTCCGCAAATTGGAGGAGAGAGTTATCAATGAAAAATATTCTGGCTTTGAATCTGCGGTTATCTCCCTTTAACCCTCACTCTGTTTTTTTTTTTTTTATCTTTAAATATACTTTTTATCACATAAAATTTGGTGAAGAGAGAGCAAATTTTCATTCAAGAAATTTTCCATGATTTTTTTCAAAAATAACAACAAATATATAACATGGAAATTATTTTATTATAAATATCCATTGCAAATAGTATTCATATTTTTTTTTTATTTCCTTCACTCTAATGACTGCATCTTGTGGGACAACAGATACTAAAAGCGGCCAGATGTAATGTAAGTCGTCTGGATAGGCATATAGTAGAGTGACCTACGTAATTATTTATGAGTTCAGTTTGATCAGGAATACGATTCCTTAATGGGCATTTGAACTCGTCAATAATGTTCGTTTTTTTGTAGTTTTCATTTGGTAGGTGTGTTGTTATTTTTGAGGATAAGGTTAGCTGTTTTAAATATCTACTACAAAAATTTTAAAACAGCTAACCTTATCCTAAAAAAATAACAACACACCTTAAAATCAAAATTAAAAAAAGTATCCATTCCTTAAAGTCAATGGTGACTTTATTGAATAATTGAATAAATTTACTTTTTAATATTTCAAGATATTTTTGTTTAATTTTTGTAAATATATCTGTTAAAATGAGATGTCAGTTATTTTTTTATTTTTGCGTAATTTAGATTACAATTATCAAATTATATTGATTTATAAATAAATATATATATATATATATATATATATATATATATATATATATATATATATAATTTACGCTTGCATCTAGCATGAAACAGACTGTTTTAAATAATTTATTTATTTCACTTTTTTATTTACACACGCTCTATCTCTGATATTGAGGACTTTATCCCATAAATATAGCACATCTTAAAATATATATTTCTTCATATATATATATATATATATATATATATATATATATATATATATGTATGTGTGTTATGTGTGTATGTATATATGTAGATATATATGGAATGAAAAGTCCGACAATTATTTTAAGACATTTTATGTTTATACATTCTTTTTATAGATAAAATATTTAAGTAAATGCTCTGTTTATAATAAATAGTATTAAACAACATTTGATCTGAATGTCCGAGAAAAATAAAAAATATCCGACAGGAATCGAACCTGTATCCTATACGAAACCGTCATATAGCCTGACGTGCCCGATTTCAAAAAGAGGAGCGTTTCGGTTAGTGCAAGTTCGATTTTACTGTCTTTAAAACTACAATCTTCCATGATTCTCTCACGTACATTCATATCTGCTCATGGCGTATCCAAATGTAAACAAATGACGTCACTCATTATGAAATGGACAAAGTCCGACAATTATTTTAAGACATTTTTATGTTTATAATTTTTTTATTGATAAAATATTTAAGTAAATACTCTGTTTATATTAAACAGTATTAAACCACATTTACCGGCCTGAATGTTCGAGAAATTTTCATAGAAGATATTCGTCCTCCGTCAGGAATCGAACCTGTATCCTATACAGAACCGTCATATAAATGAAAAAGTTTTCTTGAAGCTTTCATTTTAGCTTTAGAGGAACTTATAATTTTACTATGTAAATATATTAAAATTATATATTAAAGAAATCCGTCAGAACTTTCATTCATTCTTATTGCATCGATGATGGAAAAATCCTGGTAGTTAGCAAAAAAATAAATAAATAAATAAACAAAAAATCGTGTTTTTACGATGACCTGGTAGACGTAAGCAAGGCTTTGTGCTTTTCTTTCCTGCTCCACTCTTTACCACTATGCTTTTGCTTGCCTTTAAGAATTTGTTTTACTAAATGTTGGAAAAAATCGATAAACAAGAGGCTTTACAATTTTTAAACTAAAATTTGGGTCAGGAATTTTTAGTATTTAACCTGCATGCTACGTATGAAATCAAAAGTAACAGATGCATTACTGACAGAATAGTTTTTTTTTTATATTTAAGAATTGAGTACTGAAACATTATCGGCTCGACCTAGAAACTCTTCTAAAAAATTTCTGATGCTGATCATTTATTTAGATTTTGTGAAGTGGATTGAGAAGAAATTCCAGCGCCACTTTATATAACGTAAATTGTGAATGATTTTCCAATCACTGTAAATAATTGATTATAAATTTACATGCCAGGAAGCAGCGGATTGTCTTTGGTCAGGAATTGTGGAAAACAATATTCACATAATAATAAATACATATAATAATTTAGAATTTAAAACCTGGTGTTTAGAAGATGACGACGATAGGGAATTGAAATGGTTAAACCAGACGACCTTACTATGCCAAATATTTGCCCTCTGTCTGACCTTCCTTGCTGATATAAGATTCTTTTCCCAAAACCGTTTCCCTTCTATACATTTCAAAACATGACACTCACAACCACGAAGCCAATATTTATTTTGTGATTGGGACTCTGATTAGCAATTTTGTCAAAATGGATGTCTGTCTGTTAAAGTCCCTCGACATTCCACAAGCGTCTTTCTACAGATATTTTTTTTTCTTTTTAAATGCTATATCTCTCGGGACGTAAGCCATTATGACTGTCCATATATTCATTTTCTTAATTGTCTTTGAATTGTTCTGATTTCTTGGGAAAGGATGATTTTTCGTTGTTTTCTCCACTGTTTTGTGTTCGGATTTTCTCTTAGACTGGCTGCTAAATCCTAAATAGATAAATGCTCTAAAATTTTATTTGAGAAATTATGGGTTCATGTCTTTCCCAAAGACATTTCTGCCAAAATGAAAGCAACAGACGATTCGACTTTCCGTGAAGATAAGCGTTGTGCAAACTGCACATCTTTTAACGTATATACATCAACTGTTTTCAGATAAGGCTTTTTTATTTTCAGGTCACGAACCTGTTGTCTTTGCAAAACGATCTCCAGATAGCGATTTAGCAAGCATAACTTTCACGTGGTACAATGCTGTAAGTGAGGATCGAACTTACTACACAGTCGTAATCGATCTAGCGAGATAAGCTTGCTAAACATTACACCATATCTAACTGTTCAGCAAGCTTCAGAATAGAGAACCGCATTCAGCAAAATTCTAGAGTTTGCCTGACGATCGCTAAAGCGTGAAACCCAGGGTCACAAACTCACATCTATCCAACCAAATATGTTAGCTCTATCTCTGATATTGAGCGCTTTCTAATAAGTACCGCGCATATAATATATAAATAATTATACATATATATATATTTATTTATATTTATATTCACTTTTCATGATATATATATATATATATATATATATATATATATAATGAAGAAAAAAAAAAATTATTCTTAAAGAACGTGTTTCATCCGCTGAGGGATGCAAAGAATAAATATACATAGAAAAGAATTTCAAAAACATCCACTCTCCTTATTCCATTCACAGCGCTAAGAGAGACATACAGACTATACGATCGCAAAAAAAAAAAAAAATAACATTATTAACAACATTAAGCTAGATACTAGAAGACACATGATACTACCTACAAACGGTGTAACATCCAATATCCTAAACAATTTATCGAATCTAAATAACATCAAAATAATTTCAACCACATCCAAAACAATTATGGATATGATCAGAACCAAAGATAACAATAATAATTCTGAAGCAGGTACACATAAAATAAATTACTAAAACTATTCCTCATAATACACTGGGCAGATATGTAAAAAGCGTATGTAGGAATACAAAAGGGACTTTATACACAACCATTTATTAAATGCGTGTAGTTATACATTGAAATAAATTCAACAACTTTGATCTAAACAATGCCACACTGATTAAAAGAGAAAGTAACTTACTTAGAAGGGAAATTCTTGAGAGAGACTCGATTCGAATCACACTTAATGAAAATGAAAAAGGGCAAATTTCTGCCTATAAACTGAAGGAAAATCTATAAGTTTCATTGCAAGAGAACTGTCAAGGTCCCGAACAGTTGTGAGAAATTATCTAAAGGACCCTGATTCGCATTGCACCAGAAAACGTCCAGGTCGTCCACCTAAAATTACAAATGCAGCCAGACGTTGACTTTTTCGAGAAGCTTCTAAAGGACAATCAAGCTCAAGAGATCTGCAAAAATGTCAGAATTTACCCATCACCCCCAGAAGAGTTCATCAACTTCTCCATGAATCGCCAAATCTCGTGTACCGAAACAGGAAGACAGTCCTTGCTTTAACTCCTAAACACAAGAAGATGCGAGTAGACTGAGTAAAGAAAAAAGTAAGATGAACAAAGGAGAAATGGGAAACCGTATGATGAGAAAAAGTTTGATTTGGATGGGCCCGATGGCTACCAGTGTACTTGGAATGATTTAAGAAAGTAGAAGCAGCCATTTTTAAAAAGACCACTTGGCGGAAGATCTGTGATGGTTTGGGTGGGGGTGCTTTTCTGTGTCTAGAAAGGCGTATTTAGTAGTGATGGAAGGGAAACAAAACTCTGCTCGATATATCAATGTGTTGAAAAAAAGTCTTGTTCCATTTATGAATCTAGACACCAATAATGCTCTTTTTCAACAGGACAACGCAGTCACAGACACTTCTAAGCTCAAGAAAGGCTGGTTTAAAACAAAAAAAAATATTGAAGTTTTTGGACTGGCCCACTCAGTCTCCAGATTTAGATCCAATAGAAAATTTGTATTATATTTTGTCAAGAAGAGTATACAAAAATAAACGTCAATTTGAAGATAGAGAAACTTTAAAATCTTACTTTAAGCACTACTGGAATGATATTCCAACTGAAACTCCCAGAATACTTATTGATTCAATGCAAAACAGATGTGTTGAAGAATTACAATTGAAAGGAAATAAATGTAAATATGAAATTTTGTACAATTTTGCTGTTAAATACAAATTTTCGAAACTGTCTTATGATTATTTCAACCCTCGAAAACGTATTTTTCTTAATAACTTTCTTAATGACTTTTTGGGGTGGAAAGGTGATATGTGTGTGTGTGTGTGTGTGTGTGTGTGTGTGTGTGTGTGTGTGTGTGTGTGTGTCTTCTTAACAAAATGTTAGAACGTTCAAGTGAATCATTCTCAACGAATCTTGCCATGATCGAATTTGTTTCAAAAGCTGCTTTATGTGATGTTATCGGACTGGATCGAGGTTGATCCCAGCGTGTGGCACCTTTGGAAAGTGCCAGAAAACCATACCCTGGCTTGACCCAACCCTTGTGAGTGAAATTGGGTAGATGGGATTGTTTTGAGTCGTCAATAGCTGTAAATTTCCCCACAACTTGGTCAAGGCCGAGGATTTGAGCATTATTTTGTTCAAATTGTTGATCAAGCTAGATAACACACTTTTCTCCCAGAAACTATGACTAAGGTCTGCTCACCTAGTTGTAGTATAAACTACAGGCGAACTCTGTGGGTGTCGAGCAAACACAGATGTTTCTTAAGTAAGCAAACACATCTTCCGAACTTCTCAAATAGCTAAGTGTTCAAGAATTTCGGCACTCAAAATTCACTTTTCTTTTCTTAGTTTCTACAGGTTTGTTTGTTTGTCCTCAAGGACACATGGCACAGTGGATAAAGGCGTTGGTTAGATCCAGTGACAGACCCAAAGAAGGTGAGTTCAATACCTGGTTAAGGCAGTGGAGAACTTTCAGAGGGAAAATTAGCAGGAGATAACTGATAACTGACATCCTTCAAACATGGCACGTGGAACTAGAACAGTCTACCCCAGTGATCGAAATAAAGGGTTCAGTTCGAAATTTCAACCACCTGAAGAAGGCCGGAGCGTACAACGGCCGAAACGTTGTGACAAATATGGCGACAAAGATGAGGACAATAGTCCGACTAATGTAAATACTGTACATAATACTTCATCTCAGAAATATAGACAGACTCAGGTTTGTTTTTGTTCAGACAAAAATTATTAGAGCTGTGATTTAGTTGGATTTTGTCTCCAAGAGATGTTGATCATAGCTCTTGAGTGTAGGTTACATCAATCTTAGAGTTTAGGGTTTTAGATAATGTCCAGGCAGCGGCACTATACATTAAAACCGATTCTACAGTGGCGTGAAAGAAGCTTCCTTTGAGGTTGTTTAGTAGATCAGATTTCCAGATTACATCCATTTTATTCAAGGCGACCAAGGCTTTAGCTATGCGAATTTTCACATCCTTTTCAGTAGAATTTATTTCGCTTCCTAGGTATGTAAAATATTCGACAGATTTTATTGGTTCACGGTTTGTATTGAGCTTTGCTGGTTGTTGCTTATGAATTTAGTTTTAGTGGCATTGACATTGAGTCCAATGCCGTTAGCAACATTATAGAATTGTAACATTTTCTTATTATAACTATTGTTCCTTCCTTGTCCAATAGCTGCATTTAATGAATCTATCAAGCTGACTTTTTTTTTATTGTTAGTGACTGACAAATTTGTAGAATGGAAATCTATTCATCCCCAATCGTTCCTGAAAAAAAAACTGAGAATAGGAAAAAAATCCCCAAATTAGAAGCTTCTTCTTGAACCTATCGGTACTTTTAACTTGAAATCAAGGCTTTTCCACTGAGAATGTTCACATTCTTTTCAGCAGAATTTATTTCACTTCTAAGTATATAAATGTTATCGATTCACCTGAGACAGTTTGTATTTGTCCTTGCTGGTTGAAGCTTATGAATTCAGTTTTAGAAGAATTGACACAGAGTCCAACATCGTTAGCAGTATTTTCTAAATGATGTAGAAGTGTGGAATTGGTAATGATGTCTGCAAGTGATTGCTAGGTCATCTTCATTGTCAATATCGATGAACATTTTTGCATATCGAGTCTTGGTGATAAACTAAAACCTGTATATTTCTGAGATGAAGTATTATGTACATTATTTACATTATTCAGACTATTGTCCTCATCTTTGTCGAACTGAACCCTTTATTTTGCTCACTGGGATAGACTTGTTCTAGTTCCACGTGCCATGTTTAATGGATGCCAGTTATCTGTGGGATCAGGTTGAGATCATAGACAAAGAACACCATTGGAAAACTCGTAAACTTAAGGAATCAGCACATATGCTATGCCACAAAAATCTCCTGAGCCGACCAAGCATAGAAATGAAAACAATATGGGAACCAGTAATAAGGAGTGCCAGAGAAAAATAAATAATAACAAAAAATTGCAATATTTCAAATCTGGTAAAAAAATATGGAATGATAACAGTAAAAATTGCAATATGAGCACTGGTAAAAAAATGATACTGAAGAAGGTTTATAATACCCAGAAATTCATACTCAAGGACACATGGCACAGTGGATAAAGGTGTTAGTTAGATCCGGTGACAGAACCCAAAGAGTGTGTGTTCAATACTCGGCTAAGGCAGTGGAGAACTTTCAGAGGGAAATTAACAGTTTAACTGATCACTGACATCCATTAAAGATGGCAAGTGGAACTATACCAGTGAGCAAAATAAAGGGTTCAGTTCATTCCAACCACCTGAAGAAGGCCGAAGCGTACACCGGCCGAAACGTTGTAATAAATATGGTGATGAGGACAATAGTCCGAATAATGTAAATAATGTTAACTAAAACCTAGATGATTATTCTCAAGTGAAATTCTAAATACGTCCTCAAGGGTGATAACAACGAGAAAAGGTACAATGATGTCAACCTAAAGGACCCCTGCTTTAATGAGGAAGTTAGTGTCTCCGTCTGAGGATCTAAGGAAAGATTTGGTATTTCTGTATACCATCGTCATGGCAGCAACTGCCTCGAGGTGTGGGTCATATGCCAGAAGGATCTTAATTTTTTTTTAATTGAAGTCGTTAGAAAAATCTACAGAAAGTATGGCTTGTAGAATTTTGCCATGAGGCCCTCAATAATCCGTCAAACAGTCAGGATTTATTCAACGGCTGATCTATTTTTCGAAAGCCATTTTGAGTTTTTCGGACTAAAAGCTGACACCGAAGGTTTTATACTTGCTGCACAGGACCAATGCTAGCTAATTAGAAATTACCAAGGACATATACTTCTGTTGATCCCAAATGCAGATTCTGTGATAAATATCTAGAAAAAATTGACCATCTTGTATCAGGTTGCACAGTGTAAGCACACACTGAATATAAAACTCTGCATGATAGAGTGGTCCAATATCTGCACTGGAAAATATACCACTTGCCACTTTTACGGGAAAGAAACTACAATAAACTGGTATGACCATCGCCCAAACCCGGTTATAGAGATCGGATTTGTAAGAATTTAATGGGACTTTACAATACCCACAGTCAGAAAAATCAAAGCTAATCACCCAGACAGCGTGATGAAAGACTACAAAAACAGAAGGTGTTTTCTTATTGACATAGCAGTCGCTGCAGATTGTGAGATATCTTGGAAGTTCTTCAAAAAATATAAGGATCTTAAAGGGAAAATCTTAGAAAATGCGGCATATGAGGATATCAATATTTCCAGTTGTAGTTGGAGCCCTCGGATTTATTGGAAAATGTTCTGATAGACCCATTGAATGGATTCCTGGTAGACTATGCATTAAAGAAATATAAAATTTGTACTCATAAGTACAGCTCACATATTACGAAGAGCTTTATCTATGTAAAATTTGTGTGATCAAAGATTTTTTTTATTTTATTTAAAAAGTGCTCAGTAGAAAATTTCATGACGCCATTTTTGATCTTAGTTCTCAAGATGGGACTCCGAAAGAAATGAACATACAGCAGAGATCAAAATAATAATAATAATAATAATAATAATAATAATAATAATAAATCAAATCGGTTAATTTAAATATCAATAAATACTCGATTAATTTGAATATTACGAATTATACTTAGAAATACTTAGATACTTAGAAATTTGCAATAATGACGAAATTATATAAAAATAATATAATAGGTAAATAAATAAACCCAAAATCTGTGTATCTCTACATAAATGTAGACGAAAATAAATAAATATACTGTTTACTGAATAAACAGAGCACCTTCTCAAATAATAGTATCCATTAAAAATAATGTTTAAAGAGATGTGTCAGATTGATAAAAAAATCCATTAAAATTCTCTTTGTTTACATTTGATACGAAACTGTGCAGGTATGAAAAATTTCGCTTAAAGGCACAAATTTGGCCTTGACTCACCAACTGTTCTCTGTAGCTCAGTTGATTAGAGTGCATAGGGTCTAACGGTAGCTCTCTCTCTGTCCTGAGATCAAAATTTTTTTCTTTAATAACACTTCTCAAATATTCAGTTATTTAGACGAAAATAAATAATTAGACTGCTTAATGAACGAACAGAGCGTCCAATCAAATAAAAGTATACACTAAAAATAACGTTCAAAGTGATGAAATCTGTCGGATTAATAAAAAAATCTATTCTAATCTTCTTATGAATAAAAAGAGACAAGACGGAAGAACAAGACTTAACCGACGTGTTTCATCCACTGAGGAACTTTATGAAGGCAATAATGATTGCCTTGATAAAGTCCTTCAGAAGATCCGTCCTTGGAATGACGATAGACTACATCCGCGTTCTGGGGAAGACGATAAACTACATTCAGCAGCAAGGCCCCTGATCTGGAGGTTTTGTGGAGCATGGATCCACCTCTTAAATGCTGGTGTTCCCAGGTCCACCCTCACCCGGTGTGGTAGCTCATGTTAGGGTCCCAGCTATGGGTAAATAGTTAACACCCAAACTGGGGTCAAAACACTATGAAAGTGTAAAAACAGAACTACTTTAAAAAATTGTTATCATCAATACTTTTTGAAAAAAATATTACCAGAAATAGATTTTTTGAAGGAAAAAATATTACTAGGAATACATGATTGAAAAAAATTACCAACAATAAAAATTTTGTCGGCTTTAAATAACCCATTGTGGTTGACATGCCGTAAAACAAACCAAAGTAAACCAAGCCAATCCCTCAGAGGACAAAACGCGTCGGCTAAGTATGTTTTTCCGTTTTGTCTCTTTTTATACATTTTGTCTCTTCTACAGATAAACTTCATCTGAAAATATTTAAATATCTTCTTATGTATATATGCATATATAGTAATATTTAAAAAAAATAAAACTATTACCTGTTTTTAAATTTAAATGTGACATTTCTAACGAAACTCTACTTGTAAAGAATTTATTAAAATTTAAAGTTTGGATTAGTATTAGTGTTTCTTTCGTTTCGGAAGAATATAAATATGAGAGCTGATAACAAATATTAAACATCTGGCAATGATGAAGCTTTCTATGTAGAGTCGGTTCATCAAATATTCTAGCTCTAGTTATCTTGTTATCCCTAGCTTGTAAAATTACGTATTTCTTAAAATTGTATTATCATTAGTAATGTCATATATGGAATACGTGAAAGGCAGATGGATATTAAAATCTTTTTCTTAAGAATATTAAACAGAAAAAAAGAAAGAATTAAACACCCGAAGGCTTTTGTTTTATCTTGAGCCGCTTGTTGTTTTAAGTTATTTCACTCAGTGGGTTGAATAAAGGACACTCGCTGTTCAATTTGGAGAAAAAGAAACAGGTCGCGTGTCTCATGCAAAGAACATTATTCCAATTCTGCGACGCTATAAGAACAACAAAAAGTAATACATATAACACAAAGAGAATAACTCTTTGTTTTGTTGTGTTTTACGTCATATAAACCTCAATGCGTTATTTAATGCTGACAAAATTCTTATTTCTATCAATATTTTTGTTAAAAAATGTATTGCTGGCAATATTTTTTTTCCAAAAATATACTGCTGGTATTTTTTTTTAAAATTGTATTGCAGGTAATAATGTATTGCTGGTAATAAAAAAATTTGTTACCTGAAGTTATTTTTTACAAAAATATATTGCTGGTATGAAAACCTATTTTTACACATTCATAGTGTTTTGACACCAGTTTAGGATTAACTATTTGCCAATAGTTGGCACCCCCAGAGGCCTTGCTGTCGGATGTAGCCTTACACAGGGCGCGAATATCTCTGTCACAGAAAGTGTTTAATCATTATGACTGTTATTTTCATTGTATTTTTTTATACAATAATATTCACTTATTCCCTCTTACACAACTTGATCGGAAATTTCATATCAAACATTTATCACACACACACATACACACACACATATATATATATATATATATATATATATATATATATATATATATATATATATATATATATATATATACGTAGCATATCTTCATTCACCCATGTTGTTTGGTTGAATAATCAAAATATTATGTATATTTATTTTAATTTTAATCCTCTCAAATTCACGGATCAATTTCTTAGTGTTGTTATGCAAGGGAGGTAACTTAATTTATAAATTAACTTACCTCCCTTACATGTGTTGAACGATAATTTTTAAAGTGTCTATAACTAGCGCGTTTTGGGTGCATTTACAAAAATTCGCAACTATCAATAAGACAAATTTTTTGTTGTAGTAATTCTCTCCTGAAGATGATCTTGGGGAAAATAAAAGAAGCAACCAAAACTAAGCCGTCTTTTTTAGTCAGTTTTGTAAAAACACTAAGAAATGGATACGTAAAAAATTTTTTTTTTAAAATAAAAATAAGCGACATAATATATCTAGATCATTCCACAAACATGCTTTTAGCAAAATATATATATATATATATATATATATATATATATATATATATATATATATATATATAATATATATAAAAAAAATATAATGTATTGGTTCCAACGAGAGAAAAGTATGTATATTAAAAAGAAGAGAAGAGAGGTGCCGCAAACGTTTTTGGTTGTAATGTGGATTTATTTAGAAAAATATTGTGCTTTGTTTTACATATATATATATATATATATATATATATATATATATATATATATATATATATATATGGATATAGATATATAGATACGGTATAGAAAAAATATGTTTTTTAATGTTAAAAATCCTAATATGCAATTATACTGTTTTAATGTTAATATAATGTCAACGTCGGACGTTTCGGTCTAGTAGACTATCTTCAGGACATATTCATAAAACATAATTAACATTACACTATATTTAATTCAACATGAAAAAAATGAAAAATTTCAGTTGTCTGTTTTGATTAGTCTTAAATCATATGTCCATCGTCTTTTCATGTTGAATTAAATATAGTCTAATGTTAATTATGTTTTATGAATATGTCCTGAAGATGGTCTAAAACAGACCGAAACGTCCGACGTTGATATTATATTAACATTAAAACAGCATAATTGCATATTAGGATTTTTGTTTTTTTTCCGTATATATATATATATATATATATATATATATATATATATATATATATATATATATATAATCGTGGCATGTAAGCTAGTTTTGCGGAGGGCTCTTGAAATGGCCTTTTGTCTTGTTCAAGAGTTTGAGTTTTCCCTATAGTCTTTGCATATTCTCATATTGAAGCTCAAAGGATGCCGTTTGATCTGGGTATTCATTTGCATTGGACTTCTATTCATCGCTGCAGCCTTGGCTCTTTTTATTTCAATCTGGTCCTCTGTTGGCGGAGATTTCTTTTTGCGAGGAATATTGCTGCCGTATGCGATAGGCAACAATAAACTACAGACGAACGAAAAATTGATCGCTGCATTTAAGCATTAATATTCAAGTTTACTTTTTAAAAGTTCAACGACAATTCTTCTGCTATCACATAATTTAACGACAAATTGATGTACATGAGTCCTTACTTTCCGTACAAAAAATATTTTTATTTCATGGATGACTTTCGATGGGTTTCGCAATTATTTTCGATCATTCTCAAATTTATTTGCAAGGTATAAAAAAATTATTGTACAAAAAATTTCCTCGCAAAAATTATTTAAAAAATCGATATTAATAATCCAATGAAAATAAAAATTTTTGAATCCAAAATTTCAGGATTAAATGGATCCGACCCAAAAATGTTTTTAATTTGTATATATTTATAATGATTCCAAAAATTTTAAATATTTTGGGCATGACCTCTAGGATTTGGAAACTGTGGAAAAATTATATATAATTTTTATATATATATATATTTACATAATGAGAAGTTATTATACTTTCTTAATATATATATAAAATAATTCAAAATTGATTAATGTTTTTTAATGTTTATTTATTTATATTTAAATTTTGGATTTTCATGTATCAATCTTTATTCCTAAAATTTTGTAAACAAACAATTATTTCTTTAAAGAAAGATTTTGGCCATTCTCTATATTTAAAAATATATATAACAAATAAAAAAACATTCATTTTGATGAATAAATTAAATTTTTTAATTTTTTTTTTTTATATATATATATATATGTATTTAAATATATATATAAATGTGGTCATTATATATTTTTGAAAATACCATATTTAAAAAATATTATTATGTAATTTCACTGGCAAATGATTACAATATTTACGGTTTTTTCATTTCTATTTTTTTTTTGATTTGTCACCTTGAATTTTAACGCCATTAATTATAATTTTTTTTTGTAAAAATAATTCTATTTTGAATAAAAAAAGGATTATGAATAAAAATTTAATAAAACATAATTATAAAGTTTTACTTTCATTTCTAATGAAGGTTTAATTAAAATAAAATTTATTTTTTAGTTTTTACTTTGTTTTTGTTCTTTTTTCGTCAAAAACACAAAATTTTCACATAAAAACACACAAATGTTTTTCTTTTTTTTATTGATAAAAGATCATATATTAACAAAACCTAAAAAGATTACATACTTAACTTTTTTTCAAAATTTATTTGAATAAAAGCTGTCAAAATTAAAGGTATTTGAGAGTCATGAATCTCATTTGCCTTTATTTTTTTATTCTATAATAACCAATACAAGGACTGACTATAATTAAGGATAAAAAATTTCTTGAAAATTACAGACAAAGTTCACTTTCTTCAGTCATTCACAATTGTAGTTCAATTTTTAAGAATAACATTTTTTTTTCTCTCCTGGTGATGGACATTGCTGGACGAATCTAGTCGATAGAAAACTTATATTTTTAAAACAAAATTATTAATTTATAAAGGCATGTGTCTGGTCAATTTTAATTTTTAAACATTTTTTTGTTTGTTTTGATAAATCAATCTCATTTATCTTTATCTTTCTCTCTCTCTCTCTAAATATATATATATATATATATATATATATATATATATATATATATATTATAGAAATAGATAATTTTTGGGTTTCATTTATTGTCCAAATTATTATATGCTCTATAATAACAATTAATATTGAAAACTTTTGGGATTATTTTTAATGCTATATATTAATAGAATCTACTAAAATATTTTATCTCACACACGTCTGTTTTAAATACATATACATATATATATATATATATATATATATATATATATATATATATATATATTTCGATCATTCTCAAAATAATTCGTTTAAGTAAAACAAAGAAATGTTTACACCGAAATAGGAAATTTGGGTTTAAAATTTTAGATAAAATATCTATTTAAAGAAAGAAAACTCTCAAATGAACGTTCCCACAAATAATTGCAGTTTTTATGTGATTCAAATGCCTGAAAATGCTTAGATGATAAATAAAAGGGAGTGGTAAGTATGCCACCCTTCAACGAATACTTTGGCGACATCACCATTTTTCGCCTTTTCAACACTTTTTTTTTAATTTTTTTCGTTAATGCCGGATGTGTTAATTTTTTTTTGCTTCTAAATTGTTCATTCGTCATCGTATTGCATTTCATTAATTCTTTCTCCTTTTCCCTTTCTTCGTTTTTCTTCTTCTTCTTTTTTAAGAAATAATCTAAATTTGTTTCATTCATTTGTGCTTTCTTTCATTCTTTCTACTTAGTTTTTCCTGATTTCTTTCTTTTTTCATTCTTTCCTGCTTTTATCTATTTCGTTCTTTCTGTCTTTATTTGTTTCCTTTTTTATTCATGCCTTATTTTTTCTGGATTATTTCTTTTTCTTTAATTTACTTTGGATCTTTCTGATTTTTTTGTTTCATACTTTAGCTTTGTTATTTCATACTTATTAGTCTCCCTTTATTCATTTTGACATTTGAAAAAAATAACCTATTTTTTAATTCATTCTTGTGATATTCTTTTCTTTTTTTTTTTGTCTTTTTAAAATTTTTTTTGAATTTGAGATATCTTTTCTCTTTTATCATCTCTAGTGTTTTTTAGCGTTTCTCTCGCTTCGTTTATTTCTTTATTTTTTTTTTTTAGTTTTCCACTTATTTCGTTTCATTTTTTTTTTCCCTTTTCTGTACATATTTTTGGTTTTTAATTTATAAAAGATCATCTTTTATTCTTTCTTTTTTTGGTCTGTTTCTTTAAAATTTCTTTCTTTTTCTCTTTCTTTACCATTGCTTTTGTATTTCTTTACAAATTTTTTAATTTCTTTCTTTAAAAAGATTTTTTTTTTTTTTTTTTTTGGACATTCTTTAAATTCTTTCTTTATTTTCTTTCTTTTCTTTTATTTTGTTTAATTTTTTTTTTTTTTTTTTTTTTCTTTCTTTTTTTCCATCTTTAATTTGCAAGGACCAACAAGAAATTTTCCTTTTCATTTCAAAAATTTTCTTTTTTGTTTTTTCTTTCTTTTACGTTTTTTTATTTTTTTTTTTTGTCCTCTTTCTTTTTTTCCTTTCTTTTTTTTTTTTATGTTCTTTTTTTTTTTTCCCATTTTGATATTTTACACAAATTTTCAACAGATTTGTCTCATTTTTTTTTTTTTTTTTCTTTATAATTTATTTCTTTTCGTTTTTTCTTTGATTTTATTTGTTTTTTTTTTTCAAAACATTTTCTTTTCCCTTTTTTTTTAAAGCTTAAATCAAATCTTTTTTTTTAGGTTAACTCGCAAATTTTTTTTATTTTTTGTTTTATTTTTATTGATTTTAATTTTCTTTGTTTTCAAAATTTTTTCTTTTGAATAATTTATTTATTTTTCTTTTTTTTTTTTTAATTTTCTTTTCTTTTTTTCTTTTTTTTTTTCTCTTTAAAACTTTTTTTTCCTTTCAATTTCTAATGGATTTTTATTTCATTTTCTTTTTTTAATTTTTTCTTTTCAATAGACCTCTTTCTTTCTTTTGCATTCTTATTTTTTTTTTCTTTAATTATTGGCTTTTTCAAATTTTTTTTTTCCTAATTTTTTTATTTTTTTCTTTTAAGGATATTTCTGCTTCATACGTCTTTCTTTCTTTCTTTTTTATTTTTTTTATTCCTTTTTCATAAAACCATGTCTTTCCTTTTCATTTTTTTTAACTTCTTTTTCTTTCTTTTTTTTTTTTTTTTTTATTTCTTTTTTTTTTTTTTTTTTTTTTTTTCTTTTTTTTTTTTTCATTTCTTTTTTTTTTCTTTTCTTTTTTTTTTGGAAATTTTTCTTTTTTTCTTCTTTCTTCTGATTTTTTTTTTAATTTTTTTTTTTTTCTAAAAATTTTCTTTTTTTTCCTTTTCTTTGTTTTTTTTCAAAAAAAACTTCTTTTTTTCAGATTATTCCGAAGAAACAAAAAAATTTATTTTTTATATTCTTTTTTTTCCTTTCTTTAATTCCCTTTTTTAAAATTCTTTTTAACTTCTATATATTTCCTGAAAAAAGTTTGCCAACAATGCCTTTAAATTGTAATTTAATCTGATTTCTTTATTTAAAAATTCCGTTAAAATATCAAGTTGAATTTAATTAAATCAATTCAAAAATATAAACATTTTTGAGGCATTGTTAAAGCATTTTTAAGTTTCGCCAGTTATAAAAAATTTTTTTAATCAAAAAACGAAATTATTAAATAACAAAAAAAAAATTTAACAATATAATTTTTTCAGCTCGAATTTAGATTGTAATACGATAGAAGAATAAAATATGCAATTATATTATATTTGGGTTATTTTGAAATTTTTTTTTTTTTTCCATGTGATCGTCAATTTGACTTTCATCTCATAAAGTCTTTAACATTTATTCTATAATTTTTGTTATTCTTTACCGTCAAAAAATATTTCTTGTGACATTTATAATTTTTTACATTTTTAAATCAATTTTTTCAACAATTGGCGATAATTTTCTAAATTATTCAATGCAGTTTTAAATTAGTGAAAAGAAATGAGAAGATTTATTTCAGATAAAGAACACAACAAGAATTTAGATATTTATTTGAAGAAGATGACGATTGGCATTTTTTTTTAATTTTTTTTTGATTTTAGGTGGGCAATTTAAGCAAGAAATTTTTGAAAGAAGTTTACTCATCGTGAAGGAAATATAAAAGTAACTAATAGTATTTATTTCTTTAAAGTCTACTAGTTCAACAATCAAAACAGTGAACCTAGTTACCAAAAATAGTAAAAATGCAATGGAAAATAAATCCATTTATAAGCCCTTTTTAAGAAACCTTTTTATAATATTTTTACAGTTTAAATCAAAAAACAACATTTTATCTATTTTATATATTAAATCTATCTTTAAGGAAATTAGTTTGGTTTATTTTACAGCATGCAGGCATTACTTGGTGTCAATACCAAACCTTAATGCCCATAACCAAATTGAATCTTATGTATTTTTTTAAATATTAATTTATTTGAAAAACCTATAATTTTCAAAGAAGAAAAATTATATTGTTAGAACTGAATAAAAAAATTTAAAAAAAAAATTAAAACTATAAATTTTGCAATTCCAGCAAAAATTATAAACCCGCTGGTAAGAAACTGTATTGGTTTATCTTTTTACTTTGGATTCCTGAAAGAATTAGAAATTAATTAACTATGGGCAGCACTATATCTAAATATATTAATTGAGGCTCATAATTTATGAAGAGGACCTTATATTTTGCCTGTGAATATTACAACATCCAGAATTACTAACATACCAGAGGCGATAATAATTCCAAAAGCAAAATTATTTGAAAAACTTGCATTTTTCCAGAGACGGACGCATGCCGAAGACGAAAATTTTCATAAATGAGGAACGGAATTTAAATCATCACAACAATTACAAGAATTTAATTTGCAATAACTAATTTTTTGAAAAATATAAACCATTTTTTTTTGCTGAAGGGAAAATAGATGAAAAAACTAATCTTAAATTGTAAATGATTTCCGATGTTTTGTTTTTATGAGCGCATATATTACACCTCAATAGATTGTTTAATGTCGACAAAATTTTTATTTTAGGTAATATTTTTTCAAAAAAATATATATCTATAATATATTTTTTCAAAGAAGTATAATTGGTAATTTTTTTTTTTTTTAAATGTATAGCTTTTAAATCTTTTTTAAAAATGTTTTTCTTGGTAAAATGTTTTTATTTCTGGACAGCTTAAAAAAATTTATTTACATTTTTATAGTGTTTTAAAATTTTGTCGTTTGGGGTTAACATTTTTTGCCCATATTAGCTGGGACCCTAACACAAACATGCTACCATCCCGGTTGAAAAAATAAGACTTGGAATACATCAGCAATTTTTACGTGTTCCACGCTCCTTAAAACTTCCTTATCAGAAGCCTTCCTGTTGAAACGTAGTTTATCGTTTTGACCCAATAGCGAGCCCTAAAATATGAAAAATATGAAAACAGTAAAAAAAAAAAAATGTAAACAAAAATATCTTTTCAAATTTGTATAATAATTTAATGTGTGTCTTTTACAATGATTATCTTTGTGAAAACCTTATGTCTCCATTATGTACTTCAATTTTTGGCCTTTTATTTTAAGAAATAATTTAATTACAAAGATATATTTTTTGCATATATTTTAAAATTTTTATCCTTAAAAAAAAAAGTTTTGAAAGTTCATATCAGAAAGTTCTAGAGCTGAATGTCTTTAGTATGTCCTTTAGTATAAGACAGAGAGAAAAAAAAGGGTCTTTGTAAATATATATGTATGTATCTCGTTGATAGTAGTAATCCTTTTTTTTTCTGTGGGATATGAAATTCCATGATAATATAGAAAATGGAACTTTTTGCCTTTCATTCCATCGACTCATCCATTCCTTTGCTGAAATATTCTCTGTGTCTTAAAAATTTTTTTTTAAAAAAGATAAAAATTGAAAATTTCAAATTGACATTCTTAAGATTGATTGGTTTTCCTAGAATTCTACTAGTTTGACTTATTTATTTTTCAGTTACAATTCATTTCAAGGAATGAATAACCTTTTTTCCAACATTTTATTCATTTGTTTTTTAAATATATATATTTGTAAATTTTTTTTTTGGCAAAAAAAATGGTTTTTGCTTTTTTTTTTTTATATAATGAATATTTTATTTTTCTATCACTACAGTTACGAACATTTATTGTATATATCTAAAATAATGTAACAAGTACAAATTTTACAAAAAATATTACATTTTGGATTACTTTCAGAGAGATTATTATTAGGTTCAAATAACATTTAATTATAGAAATAATTGGCTCTAAAAAGATTGAGAATACAATTATTTTCCAGCCATGAAAGAAAAAATGAGGTGTTACGAAAATCGTAGAAATTAGGAAGAGATATCTCTTAGAAACAAAGAGGTTTCTTTCAACAAATAGATAAAAAAAAAATGGACGTATCTCAGGACGTGGATCAGAGTCAAAAAGATTTGGTAGGTTTTGGTTTTTTTTGACCAAACCGTTTTTTTCGGGAAGGAACAGTTCAAAACAATCAGTTTTTGATTGTTATTTTTTTTAATTTAGTTTTAAATTTTAAAAAAATCAACAAATTTTTATCCGATATTTTTTTTTTAAAAATGAAACAGAAGTTAAAGATTGTATTTTTTTTTTTTTTTTTTTGATTTTTATAAAAAAAATCAACAAATTTATGTTTGTTTAAATATAAATCCCCAGAAGATAAATTTTCTTGTTTAAGCGCCTAGACTTCTTTTTCTTCTTCTGTTTCATTGTATTATACATAGCAGCCACACCCAGCTGGTCGATCAGAAAAAAGCGTTCAATTAGAATGGTGCAAAAACAGCATCATGTTTAGACGTAAAAGAGTCTATCTTCTTCAATTACTTTAAAGTACTTTCATTAAAAACATGTTGAATTAATGCAGTTACTGATATAACAGAAGTAGTCTGTATTTATTCAATCGAAGTTAGCCAAGGACATGAATGGGTAAAACAGGCAACATGAATACCCACTTCAGACCACGATTATTTTGGAGTTTTTGAAATTCATTTTGTCAGTGTGCTACCAGGGATGTAAAAGAGGATACATTTATAAAGCAATTGTTAAGTTTGATGAAAATTGGTTGAAAGGTCAACGAAAATTTAGAAAGAAACCAGTAAAAATCGCCATTTTTCGCTATTTTCGCGGCTTTTCACTATATGTGTGGACTCAATTATCAAATTAAATGACTGTTAAAAAATCAAATTATTGTTAGCGACAATTGAGTGAAATTTGTATTAGATTGCTTGGAAATTGAGGGAGTTTTTAGTTTAAAATTTGTGTTGAAATCGCTTTGTGTTGAAATCATGATGTAAGTAACCTACATACCGAGTTTGAACGAAATAGGAGGAAAAAAGTTGAATTTATCGATTTTGATCGGCTTTATCGATTATTGCTTTTTAAAAAATATAGATTCTTTACGCGAAGAACTTATCTTTAACATTGTACAATGTATGTTCCAAGTTTGTTCAACATCGGTTGGATGGATCTCGAGGTATCACACAGACAGACACACAGATATCTTGTTTTATATATAGAGATAATATGGTATATTGTATTGGGTTCACATATTTTTGTAAACTTATAAATGAGTTTGGATCAAATATACATCAAATAGGGATGGGATTAGAGCAGAATTATAAGATAATGAACAAATAGAAAAGGTTTTATTAAAGCTTTATCAGAAAATGAGATGAAAAGGATGAAAAGAAAGAAATGCCATTTAATTAAAAAAACATATATAATTCTTTAAGTCGAAAGTACTTCGACGGAATAAATAAATCTAAATAACTGGCCACTCGTATTCGAGGATATCCGTCAACTAGGGTGGCTAACCGATCCCTAATTCAGACGCTCGCTCAGGCACATTTGTGTTTGTTCAAAACCCACAGAGCCCACCTGTGGTTTATACTGCAACTATGCTGAATAGACCTTAGTTACAGTTTCTGGGAGAGAGATTGCTATCTAGCGTGATCAACAATCTGAACAAGGCCAGCACACTCACACCCTCGGTCACGATGACTTGTGACTTCGTGCTAGCACAGCTATCGACGGAACCCCAAATGTTCCGTCTACCAACTGCACTCACAAGGCTTCGGTCAACCCGTGGTATGGTTTTCAGGTACTTTCCAAAGGTGCCGCACGCCGGGATTGACCCCTCCACACCGATAACATCAGGAAGTCTACTTTCTGACAAATCAACCGTGGTGAGATTCGAACCCGATTTTCATGGTCAGAAAGCGAACGTTCTAACCACTTGGCCCATACTTCGAAGGAATAGTAATAACAATATTACCAAATATAAACGCACGTCAGAATCCTAATATTACATCATCAAACTTTATTGAATCCATTCTTGAATCTAACGTATCACATTATGAAATGGAAAAAGTCCGACAATAGTTTTAAGACATTTTTATATTTATACATTCTTTTTATAGATACAAATATTTAAGTAAATGCTCTGTTTTATAATAAACAGTATTTATAACATTTACCGGCCTTAATGTCCGAGAAATATTCATAGAAAATATTCGTCCTCCGATAGGAACCGAACCTGTATCCTATACGGAATCGTCATTTAACCAGATGTGCTCTTAACTGATCAACCCACAGAGGATCCTTCGATTAGCAAGGTCGAATTTACTGCCTTTAAACTTATTATAAAAAGAGAGCATTTACTTAAATATCTGTATCTATAAAAAGAATGTATATACATAAAAATGTCTTAAAATCTAACGTATCTAAAACAAACGCTATGTTCGTAAAACTGTTCCCAAATCAATATGCGATTAAGCACAAAACATAATGACTACTAGATACACAAACGCACACACACTCATTTACTAATATACATTATTATCTGAATCCCACATAGACAAACTAGTATTATTATACACTTACATACATAAAGCAATATTTACGATTTTTGATCCGTTAATTTCTTGGAACTTCGAATGGACACGTCCCCTCGCCTTGAATTCGTAATGTCATAAATTATACTAACGTTTTTTTTAACAAGTCGAATGCACGTGAAACCTGATTGAAATCAGACAACGCAAATGTAAAAATACCGGAATTTCTTTCTCATTCTCTGATGAAGGTTTAATAAAAGTGAAAGAGATTAGATGGATAAACGGTTCCTATTTGTTCTTATCACACACACACGCGCACACATTATCTATATATACATATGGTTCTGTTGTTAATATTTCGGCCTCACACGTGGTATGATGTCATAGCACCGCGTCTTAAACTTACGAGCTGCATCTCCTATTCCACGAGCGTTATCGTCGCATAAGCAATCATCTATGTCAACATAACAAAACATTATCTTTGACGGTTAATATCTTTGTTAAAATGTCCGTATGGAGATGGCACATGTGAGCTGAAAGTTTAGATCAATGACCAACTTAATGAAAAATATTTAAATGTTATACAATTTTTGTTTTTATTTTCATCCGAAATTAAAGCAAATATACGAATATTAGAACGGCTCATGACATAATAGACATTCATTTTCTGTTATATTTAAAATATGTTTAAATATATATATATATATATATATATATATATATATATATATATATATATGGGGGGTATGTGTGTGTGTGTGTGTGCACTGTTATTATAACGGTTAGTTAACGGATTCCAAGCCTAACAGAAAAATATTGCATTATGTTTGTAAATCTATCAAAATTCAAATTTGTTTATGTGGAATTCATATGATACATGAGGTTTATCGTCGAGGGCATTATACACTATTTTCTCTGTATTCCTTTATTGGTTGTACTGTTTGATTTTGTTTTCTGTTTTATTTCCCTGATTTTACAAACCGTTTCAAACCAGCCGGAGGGGCGGGCATATTTTTCTCTAATAATATTCCTCGAATATTCAGGCCAGTAGACGAAAATAAATAAACGGAGCATCTACTCCATAAAATAACATTTAAAGTGATAAAAATCTGTCGGATTAATTAATGAAAATTAATTTTAAGATTATATTTTTATAATATATATATATATATATATATATATATATATATATATATATATATAATATATTATATATAAATATAAATAAATATAAGTATGTATAATTATTTATATATTATATATACATGGTACTTATTAGAAAGTGCTCACTATCAGAGATAGAGCTAACATATTTGTTTGGATAGATGTATAGTTTGTACCCTGGGTTTCACGCTTTAAAATCGTCAGACAAACGACGCTAAAGCCTGAAACCAGGGGTCACTAATACATCACATCTATCCAACTATATATATATATATATATATATATATATATATATATATATATATTATATAAACATATATATATATGATATATATATATATATATATATATATATATATATATATATATATATATATATATATATATGTTATATATATATGTTTTTATATATATATATATATATATATATATATAAACATAAAAGGGCAGAGAAAATAAATTATTATAATGGAACCTTAAAGTGGTCCGTTTTTCTTTAAATTTTATATATTATATATATATATATATATATTATTATTATTATTATTATTATTTTTCTGCTTGTTCCTCCAACAAGTTATTAGTTAGCACGTACATTACGTCCCTCCCAATACCTCATAAATAATGGGCGACTCCATTTTGATCCCATGAAAAGACACATCAGAGCCGCTACTTGGTTTCAGTGAGAACATCCTGTTACTTAGTGCATAGATGATCTTGAAACTCCGCTGATTCCGTTTTTATCATCAGTGAATAGCTATGTTTTTTAAGCATTTCACCCCAAGCAAGGCGGGAGTGCCACTCCCACCTTGCTTGGGGTGAAACACAAGCGGCTACAGAGAGCGTAAGTAAAGGAGAAAGACTGGGTATATGTATGGATTTGGGGGTTAAGGAAAGGATAAAAAGAGAAATGAAGGAGGATAAAAAAAGATGAGAGGGGATCAAGGCAACAGAAGATATCGATTGACATTACATTTAATTTTTTTGAAGATTACAATTATCAGGGAAGCCAGTAAGAGAAAGGGAGATTCACTGTAGGGAAGTGCAAGAGAAGAAACTGTTGGAGTAGAAGAGCTGGTTACATTTAACTGCTTCGACAGTAAAAGGGTGGGACCGAGATGCCAACTTAGTAACACGCTTGAATTCATGCAGTCAAGGCACCAATGAAAATAGCAATGTCAGAGTAGTTGTCATGAAAATATTTATAGAAAAGACAGAGAGAAGCCACATTATGAAAAAGTGACTGGAACTGAGACCCCAAGTCAGAACAAATCACATTGCATATCCGTCTTTGATTTTATCGAGAACCTCAAGATGAACATTAGAGGCAACAGACCATATATGGCTACAGTATTGGGGGCATGGAGGAATGGTAGATGTGCAGATATGAAGGATGGACATAGAGAACCAAATTACCTTGTGGTAGATGCAGTTATTAATTCAATGTAATTACACCTCAGGTCAGTGGAAAACGAAAGACCAAAAAGACGTAATGAGGCGCTCTCATGACGTTGAGCATCAACCATGCTGACAAGAGTCAGTGAAGTTTCTCTATGGTGAGTAAATGACAGCAGTTTCTTTTTGGATTCATTAAAATTCACCGGCCATTTCCTGCCCCAGTCAACCACAAATTGGAGGCCGATTTTGTGACAAATGGTCAGATTATCTTTGTCAGCAATAGTTATGTACTTGAGAACTGATGATGTCAACAAGTTCATTGATGAAAATCAAAAACTATGTTGGATCAAGGATAGATCCTTGAGGAACATCGGTGTTGGTATGGATGGAATTGGAAGAGAACCCGTCCAGGACAAAATTTATTTCACCGTTAGACAGGAATGATTGGAATAAATCAAATAATCGTCATATAATACCGTATCCCTGAAGCTTGCATAGAAGGCCAACATGCCAAACCCTGTCAAACGACTTCGATATATCTAGAGTAACAGCTTGAGCTTCGCCGTTATTATCAAGAGCTTGGTATACATATTCAGTTATGGCCGTAAGCACATCAGCGGTAGACCTAGAAAAGCGGAAACCATATTGCTTGTCAGGGAGCAGATCGTGGTAGGTGAGATGCTTAACTAATTCGGCATTGATTAAAGCCTCGAAGACTTTACCGAAGAGTGGTCGCAGACTGATGGGACGGTAGATGAGTCCGAAAGGTCTCCAGAATTCTTAAAGACCGGGACGACAGAGGATGATTTCAAATAGGCTGGAAAGCAAGAACCAGCGAGGCAATAGTTGTATAGTTTGGAAAAAACTGGAGCTAGCTCAGGGTCAAATTTCTTTAGGACTACTGCTGGTATCCCTTACCACCACTGGCTTTATCAGAGTCTAATACTATCGATGAGGAGAGCCTCAGCTGTAGGGGGAAAATCAGGTGTGGGTACCCTGGATAGAGTGTGAGTTGAGTTGGATGATAATTTCTGAGCAATTCAGCCTTAACAGATGAGGATGTTAGGTATTCGAATTGTTTGAAGAGAGGAGGGATTGGCGATTTGTTGTAGTTCAGCACACTCTTGCAGAGCCGCCAGTAATCTTTAGAGCCAAACTTGCGAGATGCGATACATTGTTTCATTCTATCAGCAAACAGTAACTTTGCTTTGTTGAGGACATGATTGCGCTCATTATGAGCAGAGACAAAAAGACGTCTGTTACAATCATACATGTCGCTCCGGTACAGATGGAAGAAGTTATTCCTATGGTCTATCGCTGCAGAGCAAGAGGGTGCTAACCAAGCAGATGACCGCGATTTAACTTGGTATTTTCTTACTGGGATGAAAGCTTAGATGCCGGCTTTTATCCAAGAAGAGACTTCGAACGTACATTTTTGTATGGGATGATTAAAAACCACATTGTAAGGGACACCGCGAAGGAAGTCACGGAAGGAGTTCCATTCTGCGCGTTGATAATAGGGATATTATGTTAGTAGGAGGTTCATGGCTGAAGGAGGAGTGGAAGGAAATGTTAACATACACCACTGAGTGATCAGAGTTACCAAGAGGGTAGAGCTGCGTAGCGCGACAGGAATCAGGGATGGAGGTAAATCGAGAAGGGAAGCCTTACCGTTTGGATTACTGGGGAAACACGTAGGAAAGTCAGCCACTTGCGTGAGTGATTGAGTGATTGAAAAGTTAAGGGTTTGGATGTCAGCGTGGTTAGTAACAGAGTGTTTAAGTCTCACAGCATGGTGGGCGTTAAATCACCGAACACGAATATGTTTGCAAACGGATGCAGAGAGATGGCATTGTCTATATTATCAGAAATTCTATCGAGTACACAACAGTCTTGAGATGAGGGGGAGCGGTAGAGAAAAAAGAGATAGCTTACTAAATTGAAGAGAGATAGACGGTGACACATATAAGAATGGTCTGGAGATTCCAAAAAGAGTTCTCTAGTCAGCGAAAGATGATCGCGGGCATAAACTACCAGGCTATGTATATGGGTTTTAGAGTCCTTTCTAAGGAGAGGTAGGTAGCCAGGAATCGAGGAATCAGCGTAAGGGATTGACGTGTTAAGGTTCATCATGCAGAAAGCTAGTATATCAGAAGACTTATCAAAGAGGAACGATTCCATACTGACGATTTTGGTACGAATGCCACGGATATTGGAGAAGGATGTAGGTGATTATTTTTGATCTGGTTTAGGTTTATATTTTTTGTTGCTTACCTTTGTAAGGAAAAGGACTAAAGTAATAGAAGCAATCGGTCATCAAATGTGGCATGAACAGTGATATGTCCCTGAAAGGGATATAATTGTTCGAAGTAGCAAAGTGGTTTTGGACTACTGTAACCAAGAAGGACAAACTAGCAGGTAACCATAATCGACTAGTCCTCGTCGTAGTGGTAGGCAATAGGCGTCTTCTGTACCTCCACATCAGTCTGTATTTATGGCTGACACCAGCCAATTTATATTACTGTGAGGGGGAACCCAGCTGTATGCACATTTATTACATCAAACAGAAAGAAACTGGCGCAGACTTCAACATAATGTGGCCTCGGAGTTGCCCACTGGATAGATAGATAGATAGATAGATAGATAGATAGATAGATAGATAAGAGCAGTACTAGGTTGGCGGTAAGGTGTGTGTGTGTGTGTGTGTGTGTGTGTGTGTGTGTGTGTGTGTGTGTGTGTGTGTGTGTGTCTTGCCAAACATTTTAAAGCTGAAATTGTTGCGAGGGTGAATTTAGGATTAGAGAATAATTTGAGAAATTTACAAAACTCACCTGACTAATGATGTCATCAAACGTGCCTAACCAGATCTCCATAAGGAGGCATCCACTTATAGTATGTATATTACACTTAGTATCTAAAACGACATACCAAACTGGAGGAGAGATTTTGCACTGTACTTTCGGAGGAAAGTATTGATTCGCTAAACAATTATATTATGTCTTATTCAACACATTTGAACCTTCATTATGATTTCAAAAACGTACATTTCAGCTGGTGTTTCTGCTCTATATTTAGGGGTTCTTGATAAAATTCAAAGAAGAATCTGCAATATTACCGGTTCTGACCTGGCATCCTGGCTGCAGTCCCTTTTCCACCACATGCCTTTCTATAAATATTTTCTCGGTAATTGTTCTGATAAACTGGTATCAAAACTACAAATTTCAGCGCAGTAGTAGATTGCCTGCAAGACATTATCTTTTTACAGTTGAAATGGCTAGATGTAAGTAAGTTCTATGCTAAGAGTCTATTCTAAAAGACATGCAAGTGGACACACCGGTTGGTAGGTTAAAAGATATGCAAGTGTACCAGAAGAATACAACAGCTGGTCAAATATCATGCTTGAATCGTAAATGAACAAGTATTTGAAGAATTAAATTTAAAGAATTAAGAGTTATTATTAATCTAACATGTTTATGAATTCAAATGTTATGTTGATGGATACCCGTGTTTGAAAAAAACCTCCCATTTTTATTTTAAACGGCGTGTATTACATCTATCGGTCTGCGCATATAGGGTCCCAAGATTTTGGCGCAATCGAAACAACTGAAGGCTTCCGCCTCAAATGCTAACCAGACTTTTGCTTGAAGCAATTCTCTTGTTTGCAATAAAATTACTCAAACAACGGTTTTTATCAAATAAGCAATTCTGTCCGCCTGGTTGGTTTACAAGTATTTTGAAAAGAAAAACTATGAAGGGAATGTTTGACTTACAAAAATAACGGCGGAACGAAGGTGTCTTTATTCTGCTGCGCTTGGTCGCCAAAGGAATTCAATTTAATAATGAAGAAACTTGGAAGTGTTTGATTTGCGAAAATGCAAAAAATAAAATGCAGTTGCGCTCAAGGGAAATACAGTTGAAGTTTACATTAATCACGCACAAGGGCGGAGTCACAGACAAACGCGCGCAGAGACACATACACGAACACGCACACGCATAAGCACACACACAACCAATTCATCCTCTGTTACTAATTAGCATATTAGCGGAAGTTTCTTGGGCAGGAAATTTAAAAAATAATTCAGTAACCGCCCTGATATTATTATAAAACACACACACACACACACATACGCACACGCACACCCACACACACGCACACACACATGCACACACACAAGGAGAGTGAGAGAATGAAACCTAAAGAAAGAGAGAGAAAAAAAAGAGAGAGAATGTTGGTTTCTGGTCTAAGGATAAGTGGTGCAACGGAAATAGCGGTTATAAAGGTTTGTTTTTGTTGTTTTTTATGTTACTTTTGAAAAAAAAGGGAATTGCATTCTAAAGTGCATTCTTTTTATTTGAATTTCCTTCATTTTCTCATTTTTTTTCTTTTCTATTTTTTTGCTCATTAATTGACTTTTTTTCAAATTTATCTTTTTTAAAACTTTTTTTCAATCATTGCTTTTTTTTTACATTTATTATCAACTTCATTATCCAATTTATTTTCATTTTGTTTCTTCCTAATATATTTCCTTCTTTTTCTCCTCGAATCAACTTGACTCGGTCGTGTTTAATGTGCATTTAATAATTCCCTGACTGATTGTGTAATACAAAACTGAAGAAACAATTTAAAGTCATAACACAGCGTCTGGAACTACACACACACACACACACACACACACACACACACATATATATATATATATATATATATATATATATATATATATATATATATATATAATTACATGAATCATTCATACAAAAAAAAAGAAATATAGAGGTTAATGATTTAAATGGCGAGAATACATCTTCGCAAAAAATTTCAATAAGATACACTAACCCCGAACCTGTATATGAATGATATGATCCCTGTTTATAAATTCCAGTTGCATAAGGTCTTTTTAATTTTTTAAAAGCTTTCGTCTGTTCCTACAGACATCATCAGGTATGGAAATAGATTTATTCTTGTTTTTATTTCTCGGTAATAAGAGGACAACGAAAATAGAGATGTAATCCGAAAAAATGCTATGAGAAATGTGTTATTGTTTTGGAACATGCGGTCGCAACGCTGAGTTTGAATTTTAAATTTTAAGGTTGTGCGTTTTTGTACAAATATAGTAATAAGAGAATTGTTTTTTACTGGTAGGTGTTTCGTCAATGTGGCATGAACTATATTGTTCAATAATTACAGGAATGTCACACTTATTATCAGAAAGTTGCACGTTGGATCAGTTATTTCAATTTCAATTAAAAGTTGCAATTATAATTTATAATTACATGAATCATTCATACAAAAAAAAAATAAAAAAAAATATTCATACAAAATTTTTTTTATATGAATGATTCATTTAATTATAAATTAAAATTGCGCCTGTAACCGAAATTAATATATATATATATATATATATATATATATATATATATATATATATATTACATATATAATCAACTATAGGCAGACTGTTTCGCTGTATTACAGCTCATCAGTGTATATAGACATCCGATTCCTTCAAAAAGGGATCAAACCCAGCAATTTTTTTTAAGAATAGTCGGAGATTCTACCCCACAAAATATATATCGTCATAATTTCATAACCTCATAAGGGAATTTTTAAAACGGTTTTAAATTGCGAAAGACGTCAGTTCTCCAGGATAATTCGATTCGAGTAGAAGAGCCTTTATCTATTAGCGGCAGCAATATTTAAGTTTATAAAATCTCCCCCTTCCAATATGGTTTAGCGCAATCGAATTATTTTTATACCATAAATAGTCAATACAGACAGGCTGTTTCTCCGGTATTTCAGCTCATCAGTGTTGTTTCAAGCCGGGATCGACACCCGACCGATTTGGCATCAGAGATTCTATTATATTTATATATATATATATATATATATATATATATATATATATAATATGTGTGTGTGTGTGTTTGTGTGTGTGTGTGTGTGTGTGTGTGTGTAAAATATATTTTAATAAAACAAGGGTAAACAAGAGGGTAACAATATAAACACTATTAAAACATTTATTAACTGTTAATAATTAGACAGAAATAAAATTGACAGAAATGAAGCACCGGAATAAATTTTGTAAGTCCGGAATTTTCGGGCACGCCTGTGTCCATCAACAGCGGGAGCAAAGAAACAGAGAAATGGATGTTATAGAGACTTTGTTTTTTTGGATCTATTAACTTCTTTCTGAAGATCATATTATTAAAAAACCCGATCTCTGTCTGATTGGGATGACTGTGCCTAACTTTTTATAAAAAATTAACTCAAATTTAATCATTGGATCGGTGTAAAAGCATGTCAGTGGTGGCAGTGAGATTGTAAACATAGAGGAAGAGAATCATTGTTTGCGATGTGAGGGAGACGTCTCGTATGTGGTTAGTGCACATAGCAGTGTGTAAACATACCCAAACTACCACACAAAATTATGAATCTCCACAGAGGTAAAGATACGAACGCGTAATACAAGAATAATACTCAGTAGAGTTCCACCATGGAATATGTGAGCGAGCGGCGGTTTTTTGAGTTTGATTTGCAATCTCTTCTCAATTGGAACAGTTGGTATGATGTTTGCTTGACAACCTAACTGTCAGGGTTTCAATTCTCGGTAGTGGATGCGCACTGCTGATGAGTCCCAAATATAGGACGAAACGGTCATCCAGTGCTTTCTGCATTCTGTTGAGGTTTCTATCAGACTCGATGAATTAATTAAAAAAAAAAAAATAATATATATATATATATATATATATATAAATATTTTTTATGTAAAGAAACTATAGTTGTGGAACCAATGTGTGTGTGTGTGTGTGTGCAATTTTAGATTACATGAAAGTTTCAAATTCAAGTTCACCGGGATGAAATGATTTCTTTCCGAGAAAGAGATGTATAGACAAACGACGAGACATTAGAAAAAACATGAGGTCTATTTTCAAATTACACTAATGTTTCAAAATATTATCGAGATAACTTTTTTTATAATATTTCAAAAACCTTCCAATCAATTCACACAAAATTTTCACACAATGTTGGCAACACTGACCTGCGCAATAAGTAAAATTTTCGATCTGTTCTGTGCAATGTAAACAAACTGGTGCCATATTTGTTATCAGCACGGTGATCTGATGAGATAATAAAAGAAATACATTTTTTAAATATTTTTCAAATCATTTTATTAATCATTTTGCAATAAAAATAGTTCATTTTGTAATCCGGCTCCTAATCAGGCTAGCAATCCGGCTTGTAATCCGGCTTACAATCAGGCTTAAAATCCGGCTTTTTTTCACGGCTTTTAATTTAATTTTTTTTTTTTTTTCTCAGGCTTTTAATCCGTCTTCTAATCAGGCTTGCAATCAGGTTTGCAATCAGGCTTACAATCAGGCTTTTAATCCGGCTTACAGTCAGGCTTTTAACCCGGCTCCTAATCAGGCTGGCAATCCGGCTTGTAATCCGGCTTACAATCAGGCTTAAAATCAGGTTTTTATCCGGCTTGTAATCCGACTTACAGTCAGGATTTTAATCCGGCTCCTAATCAGGCTTGCAATCAGGCTTGCAGTCCGACTTGAAAGCAGGCTTGCAATCTGGCTGGAAATCAGGCTTGCTATCAGTCTTGAAATCAGCTTTCTAATCTTAGATGGCAAGCTCGTTTGAAATCAGATTTGCAATCCAGCTTGAAATTAGGCTTCCAATACGGTTGGCAATCAGGTCTGAAATCCGTCTAACAACTACATTTGCAATCAGGCTCTCAAATTCGCTTGAATTTAGGCGTTCTATCCGGCTTGCAATCATGCTTGTTATCCGGCTTGAAATTGAGCTTATAACCTTGCTTGCAATCTGGCTTCAAAATCAAGTCTCAAATCTGGTATCAAATCAAGCTTTTAATCCGGCTAGCAATCAGTCTGCAATCTGGTATCAAATCAAGCTTTTAATCCGGCTAGCAATCAGGCTAGCAATCTGGTATCAAATCAAGCTTTTAATCCGGCTAGCAATCAGTCTGCAATCTGGTATCAAATCAAGCTTTTAATCCGGCTAGCAATCAGTCTGCAATCTGGTATCAAATCAAGCTTTTAATCCGGCTAGCAATCAGGCTTGCAATCTGGTATTTTCAAAATTTTAATTATATATATTTAATCAATATATGCAATCTGGTATCAAATCAAATGAAATCCGGCTAGCAATCAGTCTGCAATCTGGTATCAAATCAAGCTTTTAATCCGGCTAGAAATCAGTCTGCAATCTGGTATCAAATCAAGCTTTTAATCCGGCTAGCAATCAGTCTGCAATCTGGTATCAAATCAAGCTTTTAATCCGGCTAATATATCATTGCAATCAGTCTTTCAATCTGGTATCAAAATCAAGCTTTTTAAAAAATCGCTAGAAATCAGAGTTTTGCAATCTGGTAAACAAATCAAGCTTTTAATTTCGGCATAATCAGGCTTGCAATCTGGTATCAAATCAAAACAATCCGAATAGCAATCAGTCTGCAATCTGGTAATAAATCAAGATTTTAATCCGGCTAGCAATCAGTCTAAAATCTGGTATCAAATTAGTTTTTTAATCCGGCTAGCAATCAGTCTGCAATCTGGTATCAAATCAAAATTTTAATTTTTTAGTTTTCAGGCCTGCAATCTGGTACAAATCAAGCTTTTAATCCATATAGAAATCAGGCTTGCAATCTGGTAACAAATCAAAACTTTTATCCGGCTATATTTATCAGTCTGCAATCTGGTATCAAATCATAATTTTAATCCGGATTTTTTCAGGCTTGCAATCTGGTATCAAATCAAGCTTTTAATCTGGCTAGCAATCAGGCTTGCAATCCCGCATATAATCCGGCGTGAACTCAGACTTAAAGTCCGGTTTGCAATACGGCTTGCATTAAATCGTAGTCAGTAGTAACTGCTATTTTCTTGATTTTCTGTTAATTTCACTTTTACAAGAAATATAATCTACAATGTATTCCCATAACAAAAATGAATAGATATTATTTTCCCCATGATCTGATGAGATAATAAAAGAAATATACATTCTAAATATTTTTCAAACCATTTTTTCCGTTCCTTTTGTTTCTTTGGTTGTTACCACAATATTTCGACCGATTCCTTCTGCGACATTCTGCAATTATATAAAATCTCTGTGATAAATGCGGATGTCTCTTTTTCTCTGTGTAGAGAAATTAATCCATTCTTAAACTGTGACAATTTTCAATAATATTGAAACAAAAATCTGTTGAAAATATGGATTATATCCGACAAAATAATTTAGTAAGGAACAAATAGGAAAAACGTTTATAAATATAACATGTTTCGTTATTTATTTAGCTTCATCAAATGTTTTGCAAGTAATAAATGCAGAGTTGTTTCGATTTTTAATACTATTTTGTTTGGTTTTCACTGGTTTTGTACAAGCCACGTGTCAATTTTGACGGTAGCATATATGTATGTATGTATGTATGTATGTATGTATGTATGTATGTATGTATGTTTTCGGTCTGGAATAAAATGATCCCAGTCACGGCACCTTTGGAAAGTACCTGAAAACCATTCCACGAGTTGACCCAAGACTTGTGAGTAAAATTGGGTAGACGGAACACCTGGGATGGTCGATAGCCGTGATAGCACGAAGTCACAAGTCATCGTGACCGAGGGTTAGAGTGTGCTGGACTTGTTCGGATTGTTATTTGCATTCTAGATAACATGTTTTCCCAGAAACTGTAACTAAGGTCTATCAATTTTGTTAGGTTATATAGACCACAGGTTGGCTCTGTGGGTATTGAACAAACACAAATGTGCCTGAGCTTGTGTCTGCAACAGAGATTGACTAGCCGCTCTAGTAGACGGGTATCCTCGAATACGAGAGGCCAACTATTATTATGTATGCATAAATGCGTAGTGAAATATAGAAATACCAGTGTTGGGTGTCTGGTAAGTCGAAGAAAATGGATAAATTCACTTTCATGTGTTTCGGCTTTACTAAAGTTCTACCCATTACTTTTAGAAACAATAAATATTGCCGAAGAGCGAAGGTAGTTTTAAAAAAAGCGCTCTGATGGGAATAACCGTCCTATTGAGGGCATAAAAGCTCATTTTAATGCAAATACTATATTAGCGTTGGAAGGAATATTAATTTAATATTTTTATGCAAATATGAGATTTTTTTTATTTGACAACAGGTTTTGTAGTTGCTTATTTAATAATATTCCTTCTATTCTAGTCGTGTGAGGTTATATTCTTTTTTCTTCTAAAGTACAAGGTTGTGTCTTCACATCGGGCTTATTCAAGCTATACAATGATGATGACCATGTTTGCCGCAGTCTCTGAATATGGAATTCAGTGAAGTCCGTAAGCTGTTCAATACCAGAGGTCGGCAGTGAAGATTCAGAGAAAGTAGCGGTTGTTAAGTAATTTTTTTCTCTTCGATATCAGGTCGGCAGTGCAGACAATTTGGGAGAAAAAAAATGGCTGACTTTATACACGTCGCATTGAATATTTTGAGCTTTCTGATTGGTTAACCCTTCTATTGGTGAACTATAAAATGAGTCAACTCATTTTGACTTGCTCATTAGTACATACATATACACAAAAAAACTGCAACAAATGAATCAAACTAAACAGTGATTCAAATATTGGGCTTCACATCGGGCTTATTCAAGCTATACAGTGATACAAACGATTCTGAGAGAGCTAGGAGTCCTACCGGGATTCATTACTGGCAGTCACAATCTTAACAATATAAGATACGCACACGATAGCAGACAGAGAAATAGAAGAACACCTACAGAAGGCAGTGAAGGAAAACGAGAAGAAAGGACCAAAGATCAGATGCAAGAATTCAGAATGCATGGTTATTAGCAAAAGTAAAAACGCAACATGCAAATTCCAAATTCGAGATATCAAAAGCCGTTTTTCCTCATTATGTGCATTACAAATTTCAACTGTCTCTTCCGCTTCTCATGAAGAAGTGTCCTTTTTGTTTCCATTTTCTCTAAAACATGCTACATGGGCTATGCATTGTTTTCCTCTGTTCCTCTTTGCATTCAATTTGTCTTGTGGGTATCAAATTTTCTTTTAAAATTTTTTCTAAGTCCTTTTTCATCATTATGTGATCTAGAAATTTCAAATGTGTCTCTTCCTGATGTTAATCTTTTTGTTTCCATTTTCTCTAAAACATGCTAGGTGCGTTATGCGTTGTTTTCCTCTGTCTCTATTTGCCTACAATCTCTCCTGTGAGTATCAACTTTTTCAACCCGTCTTTCCTCATTATGGGTCCTAGAAAGTTCAATGGTCTCTTCCTGATGCTACATATTAGTGTCCATTTAGTTTCCATTTTCTCTAAAACAAACTAATTGGGATATGCGTTGTTTTCATCTGTTCCTCTTTGCCTTCAGTCTGGTCTGTGGGTATCATATTTTATTTTATCAAATTTTAAACTAAAACCCCCTTCGATTTTCAAGCAGTCTATTACAAACTTAACTCAATTTTAGCCAACAATAAGTTGATTATTAACAGTCATTTAAGTTGATAATTGACTCCACCTACAGTGCTGTTCAATAAAAGTGACTCACCTGATTTTTTTACTAAATGTTCTCTTCTCCGATTAAACGAAAGTTGAGCTAAATTCAAAGGATAAGCGATCTAAAATCCGAAGAAGCTTTGAAAGCTCTTTGAATTTAGCACTAAGTACTGTCAAGCATCCGTTTAGTATAATGTTCTGGGAATGCTTTTCTTTTCATGGAATTGGTTTCTTAAAACCTATTGAAAAGACCCTCAGGAGCGAGCAGTACAAGAGAATTTTAGAGTCTTGTCTGCTCCCTTCTGCTGAAAGGGCGCAAATCGACCCCACCAAGCTCATTTTTATGCAGGACAATGCTCCCTGTCACAAATCAAAATTGATGAAGGAATACTTTGATGAGAAGCAATCTCCTGACCTCAACCCCATAGAAAATTTATGGAGCATGTTGCTCAACTGCTTTCTTGAGAGCCTGTACTTTATAAGAATATAATATGAATTTCATAAACTCCAAAATAATTGTGGTCCGAAGTGGGTCTTCATATTGCCTGTTTTACCCCTTTATGTCCTCGGCTAACTTCGATTAAATAAATACAGACTACTTCTGATATATCAGTAACTACATTTATTCAAAATGTTTTTAATGAAAATACTTTAAAATAATTGAAGACGATAGACCCTGTTACATCTAAATTTGATGATGTTTTTGCTCTATTCTAATAGAATTCTTATTCTGATCGACCAGCTGCTAGTTAATAATTATTATTCTGATCGACATAGCTGCTAGTTAATAATAAAATTGATAATAGTGTTATCTTATCATTTTCCATCATGAACTGTTTTTATAAGAAAACTAATTGGTAAGCTGAAATTCATATCCTGACATCAAAACTTCAGTGACTTTCTTACCGAGGGGACGTGTCTTACCTGTGGCTTTTCAACAAAATATTTCCATGTCAATTGTTCTAATGAGCTTTCCTCTTTAGTGTCTCCTCTACATTAATTTAAGCTACTAGATTGGTGACAAGATCTCACCGTTTTACTGTGGAAAATAGGTAGATATAAACGTCTGTTCTGTTATAATGGTTTTTTTAATGGCAGTTTTCACCTAAGGAACTCACTTTCGATTTCTTGCTTCACTGTCGCCTACCATTTTCAAATTTTAAATGCAACATCAATCAACATCTGCTTTCGTGAATACTATTCCTTTACTGTCCTTTCTCCTCATTTCAACCTCAACAAAGCTTTCTCATTCGATTTCACACCCTGTCACTTCATGCACCCTTGTGGCATTATAGAATTGTTTGGGATTAAATTATATATATATATATATATATATATATATATATATATATATGTGTGTGTGTGTGTGTGTGTGTGTATATATATTTATATATACATATATTTATATATATATATATATATATATGTGTGTGTGTGTGTGTGTGTGTGTGTGTGTGTGTGTGTGTGTGTGCGTATTTAGAAAGCAAATTCTCTTTTAGGCATGTCTGACTGAATAAATTACAGACATTATATTTGATAAATTTAACAAAATCTGTTCATACCCAAGAATAACCTTTTTTATTCATTCTTCAAGTACTTTCGATCTTCTTTCATGATCATCTTCAGGGGTGCAAGTAGTACAACTCTGTATTGTTCAGAGGGACAAGTATTTGTACAAACGTGTGCGTTGCTATACATTACAGTAATTTTTCATTATGCTTTCAAATGCAAACAGTTAATAATTATCCTTTTAAATGCAAACGATTATGTATTTGTTTTTGATTTTGTTTCTTTTTGTTAAATAGAATATAATAATTCCTCAGAGGACACTAAATATATCAAACTACTATATTGCAACCAAATGCCCGCTAACTACAAAGAGCATGAAAAAATCATAAATAATCTCATAACATATATTCCATTTTCTTTCTTTTTTTTTAAGCATTTCACCCCAAGCAAGGCAGGAAGCCACTAGCACGCAAGATCAGGGCATCTGGAGACGTCGATTGACATTACATTTGAATAGTTGTAGATTAATTTAATTATTCGCAATAACTCCTACCCACCAGCTGATGTATTACGTAAAACCAACATTACATATCAATTTAAATCTCCTCTCGGAGAATGTATCTCCGAGAAAAAAGAAAAACAAATATATTTGTTGGGTATACGGTAACTAGATTAACAAGACGTCTTACGCAACACATGTCTGACCATGCGTCTATTACGTGATATCTACAACATTCCTGTCCACATTCAGAATATAAAAAAATACTGACGACAACAAAACTATCCCACAAAAAAAATATTAGTAATAAATTCAAGCTATAAATCTTAGAAGCAATTCATTTTGAAAAATTAAAGGCGGTACTTTTTTAAAAAAAAAGAATTAACTATGAATACTACAGTAAAGTTATAAAATATTTCTAAAGGAACAGTTTTTCACGCTTTAATGCTCGCATGATCATGATATAATAACATAGAGGAAAACATCTCTAATAAATATTCTTTCCACGTTCCAATAAATTCTTAGTACGTTGTCAACCATTTTCATTAAAAATCATAATGTAAAGTAGGATAATTGTTAGCAACGAACACCTTTGTCTAAATACTTGCACCCCTGAACAACGTATAGTTTTGTACTACTTGCTGATGATCTTGGAAGATGATCGAAAGTAATTGGGAAATGAAAATGAAATAAATTTAAACAGCTATAGCACATTTTTCTCATTCTTTAATAGCAATACACGGGAGGTTATTCGTGAGTATGTAAGGATTTAGTTAAAAATTTGCAGACATGCCTGAAATTTATGGTATATATATATATATATATATGTGTGTGTGTGTGTGTGTGTGTGTGTGTGTGTGTGTGTGTGTGTGTCCTGTGCTTGTGTTGTGACATGTTCTCTTGAATAATTTAGACAAGTAGTGTCTACTTATTTTCACTTGAATCCGTTCATATTCACGGACAAGTTTTTTGGTGACATTATTAAAGGAAGAGAGAAAATTACCGTGTTAATACGTATTATTTTATTCCGAGTGCTTTCGAGATAACCCAGTGTCATATATATATATATATATATATATATATATATATATTGTGTATTTAGGCAGTAAACCTTCTTTCATGTAAGTTTCATTAGATATGACAGACAAGGTGCTTTAAGTTTTAAGCTGAACATAATGTGTCCATGTATATTAATAATAAAAAGCACCATCAACTATGAATATGGACATTATATGTTGGCCGTGTTTTGAAAATGAAACGTTATTTAAATACATACATACAACAATCTATAATTAATATATTTCAAACTTGAAAATGGCCAAATATATAGCCGAAATCGCTCTAAATAAAACAACATTTCGAGAGTTTTATATAAAAGAAACAAATTATAATATCACATGAGAAATTATATAAAAAAACTTAATCCAAGCACTTTGTCTGGATAATTATTGAAACTTGCATATATATATATATATATATATATATATATATATATATATATATATGTATGCAAGGTAACCCAAAAAGTTCTGTCCGTTTTTAAAGGAAAAAAAGAAAACGTTTCACAGTATGTGTAACTTATATTTAATTTTCGAAGTAATCGGCATCCAGCACCTTCTGCCAACGTGTCTCCAGCTGTTCAATGCCCTTGCGGTAGAACTAGGGGGTGGTGACGCAAAGAAGTCCGTGAGGGCTTTGCGCAAGTCTACTTCATTGGTGATGGATTTCCCACGAAGTTGATTATCCAGGGAGTGGAAGAGGTGGTAATCGGATGGCGCAAGGTCAGGTGAATAAGGTGGATGGCACAAAGTCTCCCACCCAAGTTGCTGTATGGCGGCCATGCGTTGTCATGGAGGAAAAGCACACCTTTGCGATTTACCAGTGCTGGCTCCTTCTGGCGCAATGCCCGTTGCACACGTTTCAATTGCTGCGAGTATAGGTCTCCAGTGACCGTTTGGCCCGTTGGTAGCAGTTCATAATGAACCACTTGACGACCTGTCCACCAGACACAAAGCATAATCTTGCATGGGTGCATAGGCGGTCTTGCGGTGTGAAGGACAGCATCTTGAGGAGACAACCAATGTCTGGAACGCTTGGTAGTTTCGTACAGAACCCACTTTTCATCACTGGTAAGCACTCGATTGAATAAGTATGCGGTACGGTGGCAAGAAAGCAGCGATACGCAGGCTGCCACTCGTTGTCCCTTGTGGACCTCCAACAGCGTTTGCGGAACCCACTTGCACAGTTTGTACGTCTTACCTAGGCGGTGCAGGTGAAGTCTAACTGTTTCATCGGAAACGTTGAACTGTCTTGCAAGTTCACCACACGTTAGACTACTGTCCTCTTCAATGGCCGCCTTCAGGACTCCGTCATTTAAGACCTGTGGTCGTCAACTGCGAGGCTCATTATGGAGAGACAAATCTCCCGACTTGAATTTTCGAAACCACGCCTTGCAGTACGTTCATCCACAACACTATCACCAAACGCTTGACATATGCGGCGACGTGATGCAGTTGCTGATAAGCCCAATTTGAAGTCGTAAAGCAAACAGCCCCGAACGAAATCTCTAGACACTTCCATCCTTCTCACAGCTATCTGGCTTAAAACTGGTGGCCGGGCACGATGCGCGTGTTTTTTTTTTTATAACGTCTGATGTTCCTATTTCCGGCTGTCCGAATTTGAAAACAATTGCTACGCGCATTTTGTATATATTTCAACTTCATTCAATGACTATTCAAAAAACGGACAGAACTTTTTTGGTTACCTTGTATATATATCAGTAAATCTCAGATTTTGATCAAAGCATTGTTCGCAGTGCAGCAAGAAAAAAGAAACCAATCTATAATTTTTGGACAAATACAGTTTAGACTCAAAGCAAGATTCGTAGAGATGTAGTAAGGAAGACATCAATATAATATTTCTTGGTGAGAAACTAAATGTTGCGACGGAAATACCACCCACATTCTAAATGTAGTAATGTCAATCAATAAATCATTCGGCAGGTTATCGTTATCATTTTTGTATTGATTACGTACTAAAATTGATGCATTCTTCAGCAGAGGAAAGTAACAAAAAAGGGGAGACCACTAGTGATTATTCATATCAGTATTATCAGGTTTTTCAACTAATTATTTTCATTTTAAGTCTCCACAAATATGCCGTGTTATTTTAACTATACACAAATTATGACATGCAAATAATAAAATGTAAAACAATGATCGAGAAAATTAAATACACTATATACAAATGACGAAGGCAATTGATGTACAATAAACTGCGAAATAATCGTGTAAATAGTGTTTGGGTTTATGTTGTTTTATTTTACGGCATATTTTGGATTATTTTATGCCAACACGATTTTTATTTCTGGTAATATTTTTTCAAAAATGTATTGCTGCTAATATATTCTTTTCCAAAAATGTATTGCTGGCAATGTATTCTCCTCAAAACGTATTGCTGGTAATATTTTTCCTTCAAAACAATATTGCTGGTAATAATTATTTCCTTTAAAAATTAATTGCTAGTAATAATTTGTTACAAAAACATTGCTGGTATTAAAATCTATATTTAACCTTTCATAAGTTTTGACCCCAGTTTGGTGGGGAGGCCAACTATTTGTCCCAAGGTCAGGGTGTACCTGGGAAAACCAGCAATTAAGAGGTTGTTCCACGCTCCTCAAAACCTCCTGATCAGAGGCCTTGCTGTTAGATATAGTTTATCATCTTAACCGGGACGCGGATGTAGCTCGAAGGCAGAGAGTTCATACGATCAGCCGGTCAGCCTGTCGCCCGACTTCAGGCTGAACCGTATTTAGTCACCCCTCCCCACGAGGGCATCATGTGCCACAAGGCCGGTTTGACGTTGGATCACCGAGCCCGTGGGCACGGCCAAAAATATGCCCTTTGAACTCGTATAAATTGGTTCAGGGTCGGTTTACCTCCCCGAAAGAGACTCCGCCCTTCGGCATATCCTCGATCGGGTTCCTCCCCGCTCGAATGCAGAGAGTTCAACCGATCAGCCTGCCATCCGGTCGCCCGACTTCAAGCTGAACGGTATTTAGTCACGCCCCCACGAGGGCATCATGTGGCACAAGGCCGGTTTAACGTTGGATCTCCAACCCCGTGGGCTCGGCCAAAAATATTCCGTTTGAACCCGTATAAAAGGTTTCAGGGTCGGATTACCTCCTCGAAGGCAACTCCGCCCTTCGGCGTAGCCTTATTCGGTTTCCTCCCCGCCCGAAGGCTGAGAGTTCAACCGATCAGCCGGTCAGCCGGCCGTCCAACTTAAGACTGAACGGTATTTAGTCACCCCCTAGGAGGGCATCATGCAGCCCAAGGCCGGTTTAACGTGGGATCTCCTAGCTCGTGTGCTCGTCGAAAAATATGCCCTTTGAACTCGTATAAACTGGTTCTGTGTCGGTTTACCTCCACGAAAGATACTCCGCTCTTCGGCGTAGCTTCGTTCGGGTTCCTCCTCGCCCGGAGGCAGAAAGTTCAACCGCTCAGCCGGTCAGCGAGGGTAGCTTGTGGCACAAGGCCGGTTTAACGTGGGATCTCTGAGCCCGTCGACTCAAAATATGTCCTTTCAACCCGTGTAAACGGGTTTAGGTTCGGTTTACCTCCCTGAAAGTGACTCCGCTTTTCAGCGTAGCCTCGTTCGGGTTACTCCCCGCCTGAAGGCAGAGAGTTCAACGGATCAGCCTGTCAGCCGGTCGCTGAATGGTATTTACTCACCCTTCACGAGGGCATCATGTGGCACATGGCCGATTTGTTGTGGGATCCTCGATGCCGTGGGCTCGGCCAAAAATATGTTCTTTGAACCCGTATGAACGTGTTCAGGGTCGGTTTACCGCCCCGAAAGTTACTCCGCACTTCGGCGTAGCCTCGTTCTGGTTCCTCCCCGCCCGAAGGAAGTGTGTTCAACAGATCAGCCGGTCGTTCTACTTCAGACTGAACGGTATTTAGTCACCCCCCACCCCACACATTAGTGCATCATGTGGCACAAGGCCGGTTTAACGTTGGATCTCCAAGCACGTGGCCTCGGCCAAAAATATGCCCTTTGAACCCATATAAAAGGATTCAGGGTCGGTTTAACTCCCCGAAAGAGACTCCGCCCTTCGGCGTAGCCTCGATTGGGTTCCTCCCCGCCCGAAGGCAAAGAGTTCAATCGATCAGCCGGTTATCCGGTCGTCCGACTTCAGACTGAACGTTATTTACTCACCCCCCACGAGGGCTTCATGTGGCACAAGGCCGGTTTAACGTGGGATCTCCGAGCCCGTGGACTCGGCCAAAAATATGCCCTTTGAACTCGTATGAACGTGTTCAGGGTCGGTTTACCTCCCTGAAAGAGACTCCGCCCTTCGGCGTAGCCTCGATTGGGTTCCTCCCCGCCCGAAGGCAGAGAGTTCAATCGATCAGCCTGTCAGCCGGTCGCCCGACTTCAGGCTGAACGATATTCAGTCATCCCCCCCCCCCGACCAAAGTCATCAAGTGCCTTTCCGGTTTAATGATGGATCTCCGACCCCGTGGGCTCGGCCAAAAATATGCCGTTTGAACCCGTATAAAAGGGTTCAGGGTCCGTTACCCCCTCCAAGAGACTTCGCCTTTCGGCGTGGCTTCGATCGGGGAGGAACCCGATCGAAGGCAAAGAGTTCAACCTATCAGCTTGTCAGCCGGTCGCCCGACTTCAGGCTGAACGATATTCAGTCAATCCCCCACGAGGGCATCATGTGGCACAGGGCCACTTTAACGTGGGATCCTCGATGCCGTGCGCTCGGCCAAAAATATGCCCTTTGAACCCGTATAAACGGCATCAGGGTCGGTTTACCTCACCGAAAGAGACTCCGCCCTTCGGCGTAGACTCGTTTGGCTTCCTACCCGCCCGAAGGCAGAGAGTTCAACCGATCAACCGATCAGCCGGTTGCCCGACTTCGAGCTGATCTCTCTATTTCATCTTCAGGCGCAGTATTTATTACGATTGGAATAGTCCATTATGTTATTATGTGTAAGGTCCCATCACAGAAAGGAATGGGGAAAAAACAGCCTTACAATGTATTTCATGCTTAAAATCGCTAAAATAAAAATAAACAAATAAAACAGAATCTCTATTGAGTGATATGCAAATAACACTATCTATATTTTCTGCTATCACTTCTAAACTAGATCCCAACATTCGACGGCATCCTTGCAATTGTAACTGAAGAAATGTGCTCATGAACTGGCTCCTGTTCTCTCCAAAGCTTACAATAAATATCACGTTAGTTCTGGTTTTCTAACTTAATGGAAATTTTTTGTATTTTCCTTTTTTAAATATTCTGTGGAACCATTTGATCTCTTGACTTATCGTCCTATAAATCTCTTACCTCTTTTGGGCAACGTATTAAATGCTCTCATCAACGCAAAAATGATAAATCATCTTACTTTTGGATAAACAATATGGCTTCCTTTCTTCCAGGTTTACCGTCAATGAGTTAACAGCTACTATCGATTAACGGCGAAGCTCGTGCTGTGGACCTAGATATCTCAAAAGCGTTCGACATAGATTGACATGTTGGCCTTCTTCACAAACTCTATGCACGACTATTTGGCCTAATAAAATCGTTCCTAACAAATCATGTAATGAATATCGTGTTGAATGAATTTTTTTCTAGTTAACGTCATAATAATGCAGGGGTTCCATAGGGTGCTATTCTCGAAACTATGCTGTTTCTAATCTTCATCAATGACCGTCCCGGTGTAATCATTCTTCCAACTAGGTATCTATGCCGATGACATCCTGTCTTAATAGAAATGTCGACAGATACGACAAAGCAAAACTGGCGGTTGATCTCGAAAAGGACTTCCAATCAGTGGTTAACAAGAGTAAGGAATGTCTTGTAAATTTGAACCCCTTCAAAACAAATGTGCTTTCAATTAATTACCACCTTTTCTGCCTGACATCCGCAGGGTTGATGGTAAACACCATGACAGCAACACCCTACACCATCTTGACCTCACGTTTTCCACTGACATAAACATTGAAAATATATTGAATCAGTTGCTACATCTACAGCAAAGAATGTTGTTTCACCGCTTCCTGCCAGAAATTTTTCATGTCGGAATCCATCTTGCACATTTATAAATTTAGCAGGCCATTGCCTTGAATACTGTTGTCATATTTGGTCTGATGTCCCAGTTGTATATCTCTAGATTCTTGACAAAATTCAAGGAAAGGTCTTCCTGACCAGGCACCTCGACTTCAGTCACTTTCTCGCCGATGTCATGTGACTTCTCTCTGTCTTTTCTACAATTATTTTCATGACAATTGTTCTGATCTGTTCCTGTTCTTTTCCCTGGTTCCCTGACTACACGAATTTAACCTGAGAATTACTTGAGAAAACGACCTTCAACCAGTGGTTATCTAGGGCAACCTTTTTTAACTGATCCAGGCTTTCCTATTAAATCATGAAATGAAAGTTATCCTGAACAGCCACTCGTCTAGATTCATGCTTACTAACACTGAGGACCTAGAATTTCTTGTAAATTTGAACTCCTCCAAAAAAAAAATGTGCTTTCATTTAATTACCATAGAGAACCTTTTCTTTTTTCTCATCAGCATGGGAGAGCAACAATTTGCGCCTTCTTGGATTCACGTTTTCTACAGAAAGCCGTTTGAGTGGTAATATGGAATCAGCTGCTAGGTCTGCTATTAAGAAAGTTGGTTCACTGTGTCGTACCAGACAATTCTTCTCATCCGATTCCTTGTTACACATTTATAAATCTACCATTTATGGTCTGTTGCTCCTACTATATCTCTTGACAAAATTCAAAGAGGAGTGTCTAATGTAATCGGTCCTGATCTGGCATCTCGGCTTAAGTCACTTTCCTACCGATGTGATATGGTTTCTCTCTGTGTTTTTTACAAATATTTTCGTGCTAATTATTCTGATGAGCTTTCCTCCTTAGCTTCTCGACTGCATGAATTTAAGTGTGTAACTAGAGTGCTAAGGTCTCACCGTTTCGTTGTTGAACTAGTTAGTTGAAACCGTCAGTTCTATTTTAATAATTTCTTTTCTCGCACCTCACGCCTGTGGAACACCCTTCCGATTTTTTGATTCCCTGCCACCCACAATTTCCAAAAGATTCAAGGGCAACGTCGGTCATCATTTGTCTTACTAAACCCTGTTCCTTTTCCTCACTTCGCACTAAATTCTTCTCATTCTCTTTCACTCTCTGTAACCCCCACCCCGCACGACTTAGTGGTATTATCGCCTTGCTTGGGGTGAAATGATTAAACAAATATTTACTTTAATTACTTATTTACATTTCCACAAACTCATTCAATAACTCTTTATCTTGAGTTAACAAGCTTCCACTGTTTAAGAGTAGGTTTAAATCGTTTCTCATGTTAACTATCGATCAATTGATAATACTGTCTTTTGCCTTTGAAAATATAGTTTGCAATTCCAGTACACCTTCAGTAAGTTGTATCACACGCTCTATCGTCCGCTATTGCACTGCTTGGATATAGTAATGTCCAATTAATACAGAAACATGTAACTTCCATAATGTGACCCGTCGTAATCATATATCGGAAAAAGTGTTGCCACTGTTTTCTGAAGAATAAAGATCTTCCATTCCAAACAAGAGAAAATATCAAGAACCGGAGGAAGGATACAAAGAAAAAATATTTTGGAGAGAAATTGAAACGTTTATCTCAGTACAGTAAAAAAAAAAAAAAAAAAAAAAAAAAGGTGGTAAAATACATATGGGATTGGAAATCTCAATGAGAATCGAAAGTTAAGCGTGAGGCCCCCAATGCTGCAGTCACTATCCTTGCTAAGAGTAGCCAGCTTAACCTGGGATGAGTGCTGAAGCGAATGTCACCCCTTCACCGACACTAAAAAACTCAGAAGAGCCACTCAAATCTGGTTCCTTCCATACATACAAAACACGACATATTTGCACGTAAATCTATTGTCAATTCAGTTCAATATTTTTTTAAATTATGTTTTTCTTCCATTTTTTTTTTTGCACTATTATCATTTTGAAAGTGAAATGATATAGAAGAAAAACATCACACTTTAAAATTAGATTTAAAAAAAACGATTCGAAAACGGAAGGGCTCCGCCAGACTATCCTACCCTAAACATGACCACTACTGTTGCGACTGTACTTAATGTACTTCTTCAACGATCCCGGGTTCAAGGGTTAAACGGATATAAAAGATTAAGTTTCTAGTGTTTGTTTGGATAATTGTATAGTTTAATTTCTATTAAAATATCTTATTAAAAATGGGATTTAAAAAAAAATGTAAAGATTAAATTAGTTAAATCAGGATCATGTGGTAGTGGATTATAATTGCGATGTATGATTTGAGGGATTGTGATGTTACTTGCAACAAAGGTAAAAGATTACCGTTCTGAAGGTTACGCTTATGATATGGTTGCATACTTCAATTTCAAATAAAACATTTTAAAAGAAAGTTGCAATATTTATTTATTTTTTTAATTTAAAGAGTATGTTATTTAGATCATGTTCATGTGTGAGGGGATTATGATTGTGATGTGTAATTTTAGGGGGACGGTAAGATTGTCGCGAATATACACCTAGAGCAAGGATTTATTATTAGTTTACGGTCATATCGCAGTTGAAATACCGGTTCTCGTTAAGCAACGTCCGTACCTGGTCCGTATCTAGATAGGTGAACGCTTGGGAATATCAAGTAGTGTAAGCTTGGATGTGCCGGTGGTGTAATGGATAATTTGCTCAGAATTGTTAATCGAATCGGAGAACCGAGTTTCAATTCCAGCTGAGTTTGGTATATTCACTTACACTCAAATACCTTTGGGAATTGGGTTAATTAGTATGAATTGTATCACTAAATGATTTTTATCTCCAAAAACAAATTCTTACAATATTTCTGGCATTAAATAACCTGCAAAGGGTTGATAAGCCGTAGAAAATGAATAAAAAAAAAACAGCAAATATCTAATCACGTATCACCTTGCCATAAAATTCTTTTTCTTGTAGCCAAAAGTTCGGTAATTGTACAGGGTGTTCCAAAAGTCGCATTACCATTGATAACATTGTAAATTATATATTTATTTACCAAATGGATTCATGTTTCTTTATGTGACAATATATTATTAAGAAGTTTTATTGGTTGAATTATGGAAGATGGTGTCACGCAAATTTTCCCTGGTTGCTATTTCACAAGTATATGTTTTATGCCAATTGTCGCGTGGCTTTTGGAACACTCTGTAGATTAGCACGCGTTAGTAAACCTGTCATCGGCGACTCTTGCTTAACTTCGGTAATCGTGCGGGAACCGGTATCTGAAATTTAAATTATTGTCATCCTACCGTGTTGTTGGTTGAATAGTATTGTATATTTTACCAGCTTCAGAACCGGAAGTTGTAATTATTCCGGTCGGAAGTGAATTTCGCTAAGATATAGAAACTGATTTTCTCTAATATCTCAGGGTATAATCAGATCTCAGGCTATCATCCCGAAGACCTTGACAAAGTCTTGTTCCATTTGTAATCGCAGAAAAGGGTACTCTGAACGCTACGGACCGCTGCTTTGTGGAACCGGGTCTGAAAAGGATGCTTCATCGATCACTATAACCTTAAACCGTTAAAGGCTAGGGTTAACCGTTATCTTTCCTAACATATTCACATCTCTTATTCTGTAACCCTCTACCTCGAGTGGTTCTTGGGTCTTTTACAGGGGGAAAATTATTGTACAACACCCCACAAAAAAAAAACCATGCAGGGACACAGAACATAAATTTTAAAAAATTTGTTAGGTAAAAATGACGGATATAAACACAGCAAATTTTAATAATCGTTTTGATCTTCTGTGTGCTATGTCTTTTCAGGACGTTGGCTATCATGGCTCTCCACATTTTCCTATTCTTTGTAGCTCTTACTAAATTGTGTCTTTTTGTTATCTCTCCTAAACCTTACTCTGATATCCATTTACTCAAGCTCATTCATCTTCTATATACTGTGTCCCTTTAGAATGTCGGCGATCATGGCTTTCCACATTTTCCTATCCTTTGTAGCTCTTAATAATGTTTATCTTTTTGTTATCTCCCCTTGTTCCGCTATCCATTTACTCAATCTCGCTAGGCAGGTTAGACGTTGTTTTCCTCTGTCCCTCTTGTCTTCAATCTATCCTCGGAAATTACATTTTCCAAGTCCTTTTTCCTCATGTTTTATGTGGAAATTTCAACCATCTCTTCCTTATATTAAGTATAAGTATACTTTTTGTTTCCATTTTCTCTAAAACTTTGTCTTTACTCACATATTCAGCCCATGGCATTCTCAACATGCCTCTGTAGAACCACATCACCTAATGTTTCCAGATCGCGTTCAAATTTCACTTGACAACACGTATACAAACAATGATCTGACATTAAACAAATTGATATCAGATACATACATTTATACACTTATTCTTCGTAATTTGTAGAACATTCTTGTGAGAGTCACATTCCTCAAGCCTTCTTTCCTCATTATAGAAGGAATTTGCTTTTAAAAAAAGGAAAACGAAAGACATGAATATATTATAGAAATTAATGAATAAATTTGTCATCATTCAGGAGCACCTGAAACACAAAGTAAAAAAAAAACAAAAAAAACGGAAAATAAATGCAGTTTAATGGGAACATGACAACCAGTAAGTTATCCTGCTGTTTTCACTGAATAATTATTTATTCTCACGCCGTGTCGTTGGTGAGTCTGTCTTCACAAGGGCAATAGGCAGATATAAAAACAATGGAGGAGACATGTGCAGAAAAATATCAGAAAAACAAAAATCCAGAAATGAACTGGAGGAAGATCTAGTTATTTATTCACCCAGGGTTTTTTTTGTGTAAATTTTTCATTTGCTATATTTCTTCTGCAAGAAAAAAAATATATATAATAAAACAATTCAGTGACACAAATGCAAATTAGGAGCCTACCCTCGTTCTCAAAAGAACAAATAAAGTAAATGAGAGAAGAATAAAAGTAGAGAATAGCTATTTTAAGTTAAAATGTATACTCATCTTGGAATAGATAACGGAATACCACTCCTTCATAAATTCCCCAAATATATGTCTCTATATGTATGTGAAATGAACACCCACAACAGTGAGGAAGGCACTTCATCTAGGAATAGGCAACTTATAGAATAAAACCAAATGCGTAGATAGAGCTCAGTTGCTACATCTATCTGGGAGAAGGAAACTCTAACATAAAACTAAACTTTTTGACCTCATGAGAATGCCGAAAAATATAACGAAATACCACATCATTCATCAATAAAATCGCCATTGGCTTCAACCAGAGCTTCCAGACTACTACGGAATCTTTTGCAACTCTTGTGGGCGGTTTCCTTGTTTACGTTGCTGAATGCTGCCATAATCCTTGCCCTCGGTGTTACAAGGAATTCTAGTGGTCTCACGCTCAAATGTACCCCACATATAATAATCAAAGGGGTTGAAATCTAGGAAGTTAGGTGGGCAGATGTAAGGGGTGTTGTGGTCGCAGAAATTGTCTGACAGCCATGAGTAGGTTCTCCATCTTGTGCGGCATGTTGCAAAGTCCTGTTGCCAGTAATAGGATCTTCCAGCAGCCACCCTCTTGACTCAGGTAATCAATATCTTATCAAAGCACTTGATGTAGGCCTCCGTCTTGATTGCTTTACTCGGAAATACCCATCCAACGCACCACTCGACTCGTCCGGGGTACCCACACCTGATTTTCCCCCTGGAACTGAAGCTCTATTGAGTGAGATGAGCATAAACCTGTCGATGGTATTGAACATCATGTCTAAATTAGACTGTCATAAAGCAAGTGGTATACCTAAAGTCCTAAAGAAAGATGTTCCTGAGCTGGCTCCAGTTCTCTTAAAACTATATAACTATTGCCTCGCTGACTCTTGCTTTCCAGCCTATTAGAAGTCCTCATTTGTTATTACTGTTTTTAAGATCTCTGGAGACCCTTCTGATCCATCTAACTCCCGTCTTAAGAAGTCTCCTACCACTCTTCGGCAAAGTCTTCGAGGCTTTAATCAATGCCTAAGTGGTTAAAAACCTTATCTCCCATGATCTACTCTCTGACAAACAATATGGTTTCCGCTTTATCCGGTCTACTGCTGACGCGCTTACGGACATAACTGAATTTGTATACCAAGCTCTTGATAATAACAGCGAAGCTGTGGCTCTAACTATCTCTAAGGTGTTTGAAAGGGTTTGGCATACCGGATTTCTACGTAAGATTCAGGGATATGGTATTACAGGACGATTACTTGATTCAATTCAATCATTCCTGTCTGAAATGAAGATCGTCCTAAACCAGTTCTTTTCATACGAACGCTGGTGTTCGCTAACGTTCTATCCTGGGTCCTACACTGTTTCTGATATTCATCAACGATCTTCCTGATGTCATCAATTCTCAAGTAGGTATCTACACAGACAACATTACTATTTATTTCTGTCTCAATACTAAATCCGGCATTGTTAAGCTAGTCGTTGATCGTGAAAAGGACTTACAATCTGTGTTTGACTGGGGCAAGAAATGGCTTGTAAATTTTAATGCCTCTAAAACGAAACTGCTCTAATTTACCCACTATAGAGAAACGTCCCTGTCGCCTCTCAGCATGGCTGATGCTCAATTTCACGAGAGCGTCACTCTGAGCCTTCTTTGTCTCACGTTTTCCACTGACCTGAGGTGGAACAACTACATTGAATCAATAGCTACACCTACCGCAAGAAGAGTTGGTTCTCTGTGTCGCGCCCAGGTTTTTCTCGTCCTTCAAATCTCCAAATCTACCATTCCTCCTTGGAGTGAATACTGTTCCCATATATAGTCGGTGCCCACGCTGTTCATTGCAAGGTTCTCAACAAAATCCAAAGACAGCTATACCATCTGATAGGTCTTGACCTGGTATCTGGACTCCAATCACTTTCTCACAGACACTCTGTCTTTTCTACAAATATTTTCATAGAAACTGCTGTAGGTTGGCATCTCGGTTCCACCTTTTTACTGTCGAAACAGTTAAATGTAACCGCCTCTTCTACTCCAACAGTTTCTTCTCTTGCACTTCCCATCAGCGGAACTCCCTTCCTCTTACTTGCTTTCCTGATAACTATAATCTTCAAAAATTTAAATATAATGTCAATCGGCATCTTCTAGTGCCTTGATCTTGATCCCCGTCCTTCTTTTTATTCTTTCCTTAAACACCCCTCTTTACGCTTGCTTTCACTCTCTGTAACCCCTTGCATGCTAGTGGGACTCTCGCCTTGCTCTGGGTGAAATGCTTAAAAATGTACTGGTAAGAGCAATAAAAGCTAATGGATTTGTGAAATCTGTTTTTTTTAGAGAAATATTTAATTTCTTAACGAATGGATAATAAATGTTTCCTTATAGGGAAAAGGCTATTATTAACACTACAAGATTTCCTATACATTGTTGCACTTAGCAGTTTCGTCCCAAGTTTCGCCATAGATCTTCCCAAGTTCCTGAAGTAGATGGCTTACTGCCTTCCTTTAACTATCTTACGGTTAATATGCCCCGTGAGGGTTAGGCATTCCAGGTCTTCCTTCATCATTACGGATTTCAGATGACTTTTCGTGATTTTCAGTGAAAGTGTTATTTTTGTTGTCATTTACATTAGGATATACATGTTGCTTACTCGCTTCGTTCATTTCATTTTCAGAAACATTCTGTAGAAGCACATTTCTGCTGCCTCTATTTTTTTCCTCGTCCCCGAGGAAATTGATTACCTATGTTCTGGCGGGCTATGTCATTAAAAAAATACTATATTGTAAAATTTAAATAAAAATCTCAATTGCAAACGGGAACCGCGCTGAATTTTCATACCCACCCCCCATTTTGAGAAAACCTGAATTAACCAACGTTATACGACAGCACAATGCAATATGAACTTCAGGAGGATTGAAAACATTTTCTCTTCTTTTTTTTTTCTTTTACTCGAAGCGAAAATAACCTAAAGGCTTTTTGTCCAGTTGAACCAAGTGCTGAGTAGTGACAATTGTAATATATCTTTGTGTCTAGACTTGAAAAACGGGAAGTGTTTTGGTTTTAGTGGAATATGAATAAAATATAGAGAAAAGAAGTGTCAAATGACAATTGTCAACAGCCTCACATAAACTATAAACAAAAATTCAGTAAATATTGCTTTGGGTGTTCTGTGTTGGTTAGGTAATTATAATTTCTAGGAGATTAAGTGATGAAGATGTCTCTTTGGACTGGAGTTGTTAGAGTCTGTTTTACAAACGATCACGACAATAATCCTCAATGCATTATCATAAAGCACATGCACACATCTATCTATCTATCTATCTATCTATCTATCTATCTATCTATCTGTCTGTCTGTCTGTCTGTCTATCTATCTAAGGCGGTTTCAATATATCTATTTATCTCAGTGTATTTCTATCTATCTCAGTCTGTTTTCATCTATCTATCTATCTCAGTCTTTCTATCTATGTATCTATCAGTCTGTTTCTATCTATCTATCTATCTATCTATCTATCTATCTCGCTCTTTCTTTCTATCTATTTATCTATCTCAGTTTGTTTCTATTTCAATCTATCTATCTATCTATCTATCTATCTATCTCAGTCTGTTTCTATCTATCTATCTATCTATCTATCTATCTATCTATCTATCTATCTCAGTCTGTTTATATCTATCTATCTATCTATCTTTCAACCTATCTATCACAAATCCCCACCTTGATAAAAATAATATTTTTATGAATTCTCGTATCCGTTTAGAGATACTATCGCCAACATAAATAGTCATTAAATAAAATTAAATTAGATATATAGGCAACACACGCACTGCCCTAACTTGAAGGTTAACTTGTCACTCATCAAAACCTAGTGCAATTCCAGTTCACATCGAATACCACATCACAAACAAAAACAACTATTAAAATAATAAAAAACATATTAGTAGATAATATCATAATACAATATAGAATTTCCTACAATAGAAAACATAAAATATTCGAAGCTATTATTTTACAAAAGAAACAATTTGCATTGACTAAAATATCTTTCGCCAAAAACGAAAGCATTTTAAAACATGGATAAAATATTTAGAATGAAATATAAAATAATTCTACTACGAATAAAATATATTCGTTTTCGGTGACTGTCAAGTTCTGTAAAACCGTTCGATGTATAACATCACTCTTACAATACGTGTATATTTAGATTTGAAATGTAATCTTTTACAAAATGCCAAAATGTAGCTTCTATACTGACAGCACATAGTTCTTAATAATGACTGAGACTGCTGAGAAAAGTTTATTATAACTTCCTACTGTCAGGTTATTGTTATAACACACACTCATACTTGGTATAACGTATTCCGTTAAAATATCCGCTAAACATAATGCTTAGACTATTGCTGTAACGTCTGTATAGTTAGTATGACGACTGGCTCCAATACAACTGGTATCTACTCAGTCCCCCACTGAGATGAGTTGTGACACAAGGTCGACATTATTGTGCGGAACCTGAGCGTTTCCACCCGGGCCACTGGTTAAAATTTACCCAGCCACCGCAAAAGCGGGCTCGTGCGCAGTACTTGTCTGTTTTTCTCAATCAAGTCTCTATCCGCAGTCAGAGCCCAGACTGAGTCACCCTCTACCCGAAGACAGAGGTCTTCGCAGTCGCAAGCCAGACAGCGAACTGCCTGACTCCAACGATCAAAGACAGAGATCGTATCTTGTCAAGCGGCTGGAACTGATTCAAATGCGAACGACCTCATACCATTGAATTCGTTATAGTATTTGACAAGTTCATAGAGTCACCAATTAGTCCACAATACCCCCTTTTGAAATTACTACTACATTAAATAAATGTATCTTTTATTTTTATGTCGTATTAATATCTCCCCCTCCTGTTTCTGGAGAGTTCGCCAACGTACTTTGTAGCGTTTCCTTCTCGGATAACGCTTAAAGTTCGTCTGTACTTTTTCTTTTCCTTGAACTTGTCCTTGTTGGTTCCACGATTTGTTTTGGTACTGGCACATCAAAAATGCTGTACAGCATTTTATCCGGTTCTTCATGTCTTTCCTCAGTTAATCTCTAATTCAGCTAATTTTGGTGCCTCTTATGTTAGATGTTTTTTCCTTTTACCATGTAGAGTAGCTTTCCGATTCTAGCTGCTATTATACCGTCTTCCCATGTTTCCTTTCCATCCTTGTATCCTCTAAAGAATACTTTTTCGCCGACCCTAAAAATATTCGTGTTGATTTTAACAACCGTTCGTGATTTTCAACTTGGCAATACCTTATGGAACACCGATTTTACTCTTCTGGCAAACATTAATTCCGCCAGTGACATGTCTCGTGATAGGTTGAGGTTAAGAGATAATCAGTACATTCTCATAAAATATTGAAGTGTCTCCTCCTTTAATTTTTCCAGATTTGCTTTTTTCAACATCCATTTGAACGTTCCCACAAACCGTTCCGTTTGTCCGTTAGACCTTGGGTGATACGGCGGGATCAAAATATGTTTTATAGAGAACAACTTGCAAAAGTCTTGAAATTCTTTTCCAGTGAATTGTGTTCTATTATCCGATTATTATGGTATCTGGTATGCCGTATCTCGCAGGCAGTGCATGCCAGAAATTTACTATCACTGAGGATTCAGAATTTTTGCACTTGTAAATTTCCGGCCATTTCGTAAAATTATCAACTACCACGAGATAATATGCTCCATCTATAGGACCTGCAAAATCTATATGCAATCTTAACCACAGGGTGTCCGTCTTTGGCCAAGGTTCTACCTTTCTGATAGGTAGTTTTGCTGCTAGAGCACAACCTCTAGAGGTTATTACTGTTCTTTTTTGTTTGTTTGTTTTTTTCTCTCGATATTTTGGTCCATTCCGGTCCAATATACAAAACTTCTCATGAAGAGATTTCATTCTTGAAATGACAGGATGCCCGGAACGAAAATATTTTAATATACGTTTCTGTAACACATGTTATGACAATTCTTTGTCAGTACATTACAACACCATCGCATATCAAGTACGCGTTCAATTCTTGGTTCTGTTCATTTTAGTTTGTCTAATTGATTCTTTATTTTAGCAGTAAAGACGTCCTTTTCTGCGTTTTCTTTAATTTCCAGTGTAACTGGTCATTCGGGTACTACATTGCACAGAATGATTTTAATTTCCATCTCACTTTTGAGCGCCGTTATGAACGTATACTCCAATGGTTCTGCATTTTTAGGTATTAACCTAGATAATCCATCCATATGATTTAATGTTTTTTTTAGATAGTTGGTAAAAATATAATTTAACAGGATTATACCCCAGCGCTGTAATCTGTTATATGTTTGATCAATATATGGGTAATAACGGCTTATGATGTATTTCCTACGTGAATTTTCTTCCATGAATAAATTTATGGAAATTTTCATAACGAATATGATTGCCAGAGTTTCTTTCTCGGGCTGTAATTTTTCTCTGCCGGTGGAATCGAGTGGGAAGCATGAGAGAAAACTTTCATTTTACCACCATCGTATTTTTGTAAAATCACCGCGTCAACACTAATCACTAGCATGTGACGCTACTACAATTTTTGCTTTTCGGATCGTAGTGCGTTAACGATAAATCAGACGTAAGCTTTTTTTTTGTATCTCGACAAACGCTTTTTGAAATTTATGATCACAAGGGTTCAGTTCGACATTCCAACCACCTGAAGAAGGCCGAAGTGTAGAACGGCTGAAACGTTGTAATAAATATGGCGACAAAATGAGGACAATAGTCGGAATAATGTAAATAATGTAATTTCTTCCTGTGATTTTTTCTTTTTTTTTTTACTCCTGAAGTGGGATTTGACATGTCCTTTTTTACTACATGCTGCATTTTCCCATGGACAGTCTTTCTCGAGATGTAATTTTCCACATCTGAAATAAGGTTTCATAAACCTTTTTGTGCATTTTTCCTTCGATTTTACCAATGCACATTTTTTATTCTGAAGTTTTTAACATCATGCTTCAAGTGTTTGCGAATATTTTCGTTGGTACTTCTTTTTCCATTATTAGACCTTGCACGAAAATTAATGTCTTAAACATATCCGGAGTCATTTTCTTTAGTTTAATTTATTCATATTCTCTTTTGACTGTATCCGCATATGTGACAAAATCTTCGGCACCATTTTTGGTTAAATTCCAGCACTTCCTACAAGCAGAGAACAAAGAGAAATTTTTCGTCAGAATGTGTACTGTGTCTTTAAATCCTATTTTACCTGGTTTTCTTATTAAAATATAATTGCAGTATTTTTTCGAACTCTGTTGGTGCTGTTTTTCGTAATAACAACCTGGTTTGCTTATCTTCTTCCGAAGCACTGCATTTCTGACTTAATATTTCTTCATGGGAATATACGCTGTAAAAGTCTGTCAGTCGTCAGGATTGCATACGAATTCTGATACGATGTTTTGCGCCACGTCTAGTATAAGAGACGTTGAAGCAATTTTCCGTCTTCTTCGAACTACTGCCGATTCTGCTGCTGCAGCTGCTGCTGTTGTTGCTGTTCTCGTTGAATTTCAACTATAGAAATCAAAATTTTCTTCATATACGCACAGGTAAATATTTTTTTTAACCAACGTGGTTAAAATCTTTGCCGTCACCCGTAGTAACAAGTATATTTCGAACTTGTTCACAACACAAATATATTTCGTTCATGTAAACGAAACAACAAGTATATTTCGTTTACTCCGAATCGTTTTCTGAATCCTCAAAAGAATGGTCATAAATCGTCTGAGTTTCAAATCACTTATCGTCACTACTATAATGACATTTCGTTGCGACGATAATCCATCGTAATGCTTCCAGAACTTTGACGTGAATGTCTGTCTCGTTTGTATGAAAGCCGACTTCAATACGACTACCTGTTGCACCCGCACGAAAATCTGGTCGCCTACTATTATAACTCCGGATATAATGTGCTGCATGTTATACTGCGCTTGACTTCAAGTTAGACGTCGTCAAATTAAGTCATAATGTGACGGTCTGGGACAGACAAGTTGTGACAGATATTTTCGATTTGGCATGCATTTGCCTAATACTCACCACAAGGCGTGATGTAGCACAATGCCAGTTTTTATGTGGGGCAATGTGGGGCAATGTGGGGCAATGTGGGACTCAGGTAAAAATCCCTCTTAGACCAAGCATACACGGGGTCAGATTTGTCTACCTCCCCAGACGATACTCTGTCCGCAAGCAGAAACTTGTCCTGGTTCCTCCCTGCCCGAAAACAGAGAGTTTGACAAGACAGTCGCGGGCTTGGAAGTAAACAGCCTAACTGCGATTTTGCTGCTATTTATGAGACATCCTCACAAGGCCGGTTTTTATGAGGGGCGATTCCGAGGCCGTAGGCTCAGGCAAAAATTCCTCTTCGACCCCACATACATGGGGTCGGATTTGTCTACCTCCCCAGACGATACTGTGACTGTAAGCAGAACCACGTCCTGGTTCCTCACTGACTGAAGACAAAGAGTTCGACAAGACTGTCACGGGCCTGGAAGTGAACAGCCTAAATGCGATATTGCTGCTATTTACGAAGCCTCATCACAAGGCATGATGTGGCGCAAGACCGGTTCTTATGTGGGACGATTCCGAACCCGTAGGCTCGGGTAAAAATTCCTCGTACACCCCGAATACACGGGGATGAGTTTGTTTACCTCTCCAGACGAGACTGACCGTAGGCATAACCTAGTCTGGGTTCGGCAAGTCAGTCGCAAGCCTGACAGCGAACAGCCTGACTAAAAAACGGCTAGGTATTTACCAAATCTCCCCACAAGGCAGGATGTGGAACAAGGCCGTTATTTACGTGGGGCAATTCCGACCCGGTAGGCTCGGGCAAAAATTCCCGTTTTGTTGCGAGCCCGACAGCAAACTGCCTGAATGCGACCGACTACTAAGGATCTCATACTATGGATCTCTTTATTGTACAGGATGAGTTCATAGAGTCAACGAGAATGTACTCGATACACCACAACCAATTTGAACAAAGAAATGAAAGGACATGAATTTGGGTCAGATTGTGCAAAAACTTATTCGAAAATTGTAACTGTTAAATTAAATAAATCTTATTTAAATGAATTATTGCTACCCCCACCTCTCTCTCTCTCTCTCTCTCTCTCTCTCTATATATATATATATATATATATATATATATATATAAAAAACAGACCACTTTAAGGTACCATTACAATAATTCTTTTTACCAAAATCCTTTTTAAAGGACTCCGGATCATCAGGTAACAATTCCAACAACGAAATGAAAGGAAAAATGGGATTAGAAATTGATGGGTAGTGTAATTTTTGTAATTTAACAGGGAGGGTGATAGTTGTAGAATATATATATATATATATATATATATATGTGTGTGTGTGTGTGTGTGTGTGTGTGGTGTAAATCTATTTAAACTCGGTGGGTGAAAAAACGTTGATAGCACGATTTTCAAATAAATTGGTATCCGAGGAAAAATGAAAAAAAAAAAAGAAAGAAAACACCAGAAATTCCCGAACAATGCGAAAGAAATCGTCCAGTACCTTAAATTTCTGGTACAAAGAAAAAAAAACAGCGAATAATAATTTAAAACGAAGAGTGTTCAACACACTAAGTAGGACAAAAGTAAAATAAATAAATCCTAAGTGATCCAGATACTACCTACCTAGGATTCACCACATGGGATCATCAGGGGTAATTGGCTAAGGAGGAATTCACGGGGAACAAATTTATTGATAAAATTACGCCGAAAACCTAGAATTAGCATAAGCTTAAAAAGATATATAAACACGTGTTATATATCAGCAAACAGAATTTATAAGAATAATATGAAAAATTGAAAAAAAATTTTGTGACGTCTTTTATCCGATGACATTTGCCATGCTATATATATATGTTTGTGTGTGTGTGGGCGCACACGCGTGTTTGTGTGTCTGTGTCCGTATTGAGATGTGTTTCATTGAATACTTTAGATTTGTCTACTTCTTTTCAAATGAATACTTTCATATTCATGGTTAAGAATAAAGGAATATAAACTTTATCTTAATGGCTCTGACACTCCCAGATCGTGTCAGCAAATGTAACAGAATCTGCTGGAATATCGAAATATTGCTGAGGCATCATGATAGTAATGATAGCTATAATAAATTGCCCCCAGACCATTTCTGACATTAGAGTCGTTATCTGATAAAGTCATTGTTGTCTGTACTTTTTTCTCTGTAGTATTTATATGAACATCTTTTTATATATATATATATATATATATATATATATATATATATATATATACACATTTATATATATATATATATATATATATATATATATATATATATATATATATATATATATATATATATATATATAATAAAAAAAATTTAACACTTTATTCCATGGTCATAATTTATTCCATTGGAATCGTAAATGCGATTCAATTCATCAGACCTACAAATTCAAAAAAAGAAAACAGAAAAAACAACTCTGGAAATAAAAACAGAATTTAGAGAGAGTGTAAGTATGAGGGGGAGGGAGATTAAACCATAATATATGTGTAGATATGTGAATATATTTTTATATGTATGTACATGGGTATATATATGTGTGTATGTGGGTACACGCCTATGTGTATAGGCGTGTATATGTTATTGTGTATGTGTGTATTCGCATGTGTTTTTGAACATAAAAAAATATATGTCCTTGCTGGATTTGATAATCGTTATATTTATTTTTATATGTTTATATTTGATTTGTAATCTGTAGTCGATATTAAATTTGTCAAATTTTCTCAATTACAAAGCGGCACGCCGTTCAATTTTACTTTCCGTCGTCCCATCTCTCTCCCCCACCTCGTCTTTTCCTCCCTCTTATTCTAACATTAGATTGTCTATGGTGTGTGTCTGAGCGACTGTTCGGTTAAACTCTCTTCCTACGGGCGGGAGGAACCCGAAGGAGAATTCGCCGAATTACGGAGTCATCTTCGGGAGTGTAAAATCAATTTATATTTTATATTTATACATCTTCAAATGGGCTAAATTTTTCGAGCCTAATGGCTCAGGAATCCCACAAAAGGCCTTGTGCCACATGACACCCTCGTGGGGTGGTGACTGAATATGTCACCACATAATGTATCTTTATACATTAGACATCCGACAACATTCATTTTTCTCTTACTTAAACCCCTTCCACCCATCTCTCTAAAATTTTCTCTCTTTAAGGTTTAATCTCCTCCTCCTCATACTTACACTCTCTCTAAATTCTGTTTTTTATTTCCGGAGTTGTTTTTTCTGTTTTCTTTTTTTAATTTGTAGGTCTGATGAATTGGATCGTATTTACGATTCCAATGGAATAAATTATGACCATGGAATATTAGTGTTTAAGCCTTTTTATTATATCCTTACTCTGTCCTGGACATTGAGTTCTACCTGGATTCTTCCTCTGGGAATTTTTATTCTAAAAATATACATGTATGGGTATTTATATATTTTGCATATGTATGTATATTTATCACTAATATTATCAATATATATATATATATATATATATATATATATATATATATATATATTATATATATCTATTTTACACACAAAAACGCATATATGATGAAAAACGGCCCGAATTAATAAAAAAAGTATCGCCAAAATGTTTATGTTATTATTAAGCGGAAAGAACAAAGTATTTTTTAATTATTAAAAAAAAAATTCTCCTTTCTAAAACTTTTCGACATTTGGGTCAAATATCCTGTATTTTTTTTTTCTCAACTGCGTGAGACGTATAACCGTTTCTGGTTAAATTACACATTAATTTGGAAATTCTTTCAAAAATGAAATGGTTGTAGTATTTTAATGAAACTTTCGGGTCTTATTAAAATATGAATGAATTTATTTTTTAAATTTTTATTTTTAGAAAATCTTCGAAAATATATATACTTTTTTTACATCTGTTACCCGTTCACGTAACTTAATTTCATGAAATTTTGTAGAATTTCAAATTGCCAAAAATCGTTTTATATTTGTTAAAAGGACGCCTGAGAGAATGTAAATCATCAACTTTTTTTCCAACTATTACCAACTTTTTAAAAAATATGCGCCAAATCGTAAAATATTAAAATGCCATAAAACTAATTATTTACTTAGATAGGCTTTTATTTGGTTTTATAATTAATATATATTAAGGACATTATTGTCTGAAGAAAACTCTAGAAGACATTTTACTCGATTTCTAAAATTTTGAGATCTCATGTTACCCAGAAAATTTTCATAGATTCACTTAAAGAATACTAAGGCTTTATGTTCATTCTCATCCAGGGTTTTGATGAAGATGTCCTTGAAGAGTTATGCTTGGTCTTAACGGCGGCAAACCCACATAATGCAGAAATAACAGTCTTTCAAAAGATCCTTTGGTTCCCTACTTATCATATGTACTGCAAACGGCATTGCTCTCTTTTCTCATCTGAGCAGATGGTATTTCTTATACCTTGCTTAGGTTTTCGAAGGCATCTTTCGCTATCCAAATTTTTGTACTTGTGTGCTTTTGGCATCTCCGATTTGGAATCTGCAAGTTTAGCCGCTTCTTTTGCTAAAAACCATACTTTGTACAAACACACACTTTTTTTTCATCATTTCACTCCAAGCAAGGTAATAAAGTCACTATGATGCAATGGGGTTACTGAGTGTCAGAAAATATGATGACAAACACTATGAAGGCGAGAGAACAGTAAAAAAAAAAAAAAAGGAATTGATAGGACAGACGATAATAACTGGCATTTCATTTAAAATTTGGAGATGAAAGTTGACTGGGAAGTAAGAAGCCGGTAGAGAGAAAGAAGCGTGGTAGCAGAGACTATTGCTATAGAACCTGGCATCGAACGTAGAATATAGGCAAGCAAGAAGTAGAGCTCCACAGGAGAGAAGTAAGAAAAAATAAACTATAAGAATAGAACATAGAGTTACTTGATGAGACCTTTTCCTTCAATCTAGTTCTACATATACATATATGCGTGCGTGCGTATGTGTGTGTGCACGCGAATGGAAGCGCGACTTAATGTTGGCTCACCAGAAGATACAGAAAATTTGAGTGCGTCATTTTTTAAAAGAGTGTGGCACTGAACCCTTTGGAAAAGAAAAAAACAAGTTATAAGAATAATATCTCATTCCAAGTGACACACTCTGTACAGCGCCCTAAATATTCGGTGATTGTCTGAATGCTGACTCACTGCGTTATCTTCTTATATTTCAGCCCCATGGTTGCTTGAATGTGTCGGAATGGTACACAATTTTAGTTTTTCGTTGCTTTCCCGTCTTTCAATGTATTAAGAAAATAAAATCTGATCGACAATGAAATTGAGAATCTGAAATGTGATCTGCCCTGATACACATATAATAAATCTTGCTGAAAAGATCTCACTCACGTCAAGTTATGGATAGCGGTTCAAAATGAGGAGAGCCGATCTCGAATTCCAGTCGAATCCATTACATTCACTTAAGTGCTATTACACTTGGCAAAGGTATGAGTACTTTTCTTCTTCCCCCACCTATGCGTAAATAGCAGGACAGACCGGGTTCTATAACCTTGGATGGTTCTACAGCAGAAAGAAAGTGTAACCTACTGCGGAAAAAAAAAATCTGCGACGTTATTCATGTATCGAAAAATACATGATCGCCTAAGCGTGGATCACGTATGGCACATAACTGACTGACAGGATGAGAACTTTAAAAAATCTTGTACGTTGATAATACCTGGGATGCTGTTAGTAAAACTGTCCATTCCTTTTCTTATGAGGCCCAGTGATCTGTTTACTATTGGTACAGTCTCAATCTTCATTCCCCACATCCTGTTAATATCGATCTCCATGCCATAGTATTTGGACAATTATTCGATAATTTTCATGGAAGTGTTTCTCACAGATGGTACTTCTATGTCAATATGTATACACTTCTTGAATTTCTTGTCTTTTATGATAATATTAAGTCTGTTGGCTTTTATTTCCCTGTCAGTTTGAATTGGCATGTCCCAGGGAATATTTACATCGTTATGTTTGGTAACTGTGTCTGGTTGGTGGTCATTGTTAGACATTTTGACGGTCGTTTCGAGTATAGAATCCAGAGGTTAAAAGTGAATACTTGGAGAAAAGTAGGAAAGCGTAGTTTTTCCTTTTGTCACCTTCACGGGACAAGTTGGCACTAGTCATTCGGTTAGGGTAAACAAAAATGGCCGCCTTTATACACGACGGATACAATGTTCTGTGGCTTCTGATTGGTTAATCTTCTATTGGTAGACTATAAAGGGAATTAAGTCATTTTGACTAACTCACTAGTTATTCCTATATAAAGCTGTGAACTTGGGCGCAGATCTGCGCAGGGAAGAGGTCCGTCGAGGTGGCGATCGTTTCATTCGTGAAGTCAAATCCCCGGAGGGGCACACTCTTCGGGCCACTGACGACATGTGCGAGGCGTTTCGGCGCCATTTCGGGAACCGGTTTACCAAGGAGCCTGGTCTCCGTGAGGAGGAGTTTCGCAGCTATTTGGCTGACTTTCCTCGGCTTTCGCCGACTGAAGCGGCTAGCTGCGAGGGAGAGATTACGGAGGGCGAAGTCTACGTGGTTTTGAAGAAGGTCGGCAGAGGCAAGTCGCCCGGTCTGGATGGGTTGCCCTATGAATTGTACTTGAGGCTGTCGCACATCTTTGTTCCGATTTTGACAGCAGTGTTCAACAACTGGTTTCGGTCAGGGGTCCATCCCCAATCGGATTACCAGGGGCGTGATCACTCTGTTGAAAAAGGGCAAAGGTGGTGGGGGAACCTAGATGATTACAGGCCCATAACTCTGCTAAACACAGAGTTAAAGATTTTGGCCAAGATCCTGCAGGAGCGTTTGCAGTCAGTTGCCGAGTCTCTGTTGGGACCTGAGCAGACTTGTTCTGTGAGGGGCCGAACAATTCAGAGCAACCTGCATCTGATCCGCACGATCATAGAGGGTGTAAAAGACGACGAAGAAGCCGCGCTGATCAATTTGGATCAGTCCAAGGCATTTGATAGGGTTGACCATCGCTACCTTGCTACTGTCCTGCAGGCCGCTGGATTCGAACCCAACTTCTGCCGCTGGATTAGCCTCCTGTATCGCTCCCCCCAGTGCTGTGGTACAGGTGAACGGAAGGTTGTCGGACGCGTTTTGTGCTGTCTAGGTCGGTTCGTCAGGGTTGTCCGCTGTCGCCTCTCCTTTATGCTTTGGCGTTGGAGCCTCTCCTTCGCCGGCTGAAGGACGAGACGTGCAGTCCGGCCCTACGTGGAATCGCCGTTCCTGGAGGGTCTCGAGCCAGGGTTTCCGCGTACGCCGATGACGTATCTGCTTTCGTGTCGTCCCGCAGCGACATTGAGGCGGTACAGAAGGCGCTTGATCGGTACGAAAAGGTGACAGGGGCCAAGATTAACCGCGACAAGTCGTCCGGCTTGCGGTTAGGTGCCTGGAAGGGGGTCGATCTTCCGGGCCCTTTCGGTTGGACGGACGGTCCTGTCCGCATTCTTGGAGTGTGGTTTGGACCCGACCTCCAGCTGGAGAAGAATTGGTCTGAAGTACGAGCAAAGGTCGATTCTGCCGGTCAGACTTGGCGTCGACGGAGGTTGTCCGTGAAGGGCAGGGCGGAGGTGTGTGCTACATACATTTTCCCCTCTTGTCCTTTATCGATTGTCCGTACTTCCTCTCTGTAAAGACCATAGGAAGGTGCTCGAGCGCTCGCTATCCTCCATTTTATGGAGGGGACGCGTGAACAGGGTCGACAGACGAGTCTGTGCACAAACGTCCGTGTCATGGGGGGCTGGGAATGCCACACCTTGGTGAGTCACAAACGTGCCTCGAGGTTGGCTTTCCTACGCCGCGCATTGACAGGGGGAGATCCGATTCTGGAGGGGATTGTTAGGGACGCCTTCCCTCGCCTTACTATCAGTCCCCCCATCTCGCGGGTTGAGCGCCGTCGTAAACCCCCGGGATCAATCGGATTTCATTCGCGAGTGTCGGTCGGCCTTGTTGGCCATTCCTCGGTCCAGTGACCTTTCACGGCCTAGGAAGGTCTTCTATCGTTTTTTAGTGGAGGGGGTCGCGAAGGATCCCCTACGTGAGGAATCTCGACTTGTCGGAGGAGGAGTTTCGCTCTTACTGGTCTTGGGCGCCAGCGGCGGATTACCTCAGTAACCCTGAGTTTTCGCTTACCTGGCGATTGGCTCGGAATCGGCTGCCTCTCAATGACAAGGCCTTCATATGGGGCTTGGCGGATTTGCCAGACTGTGAACGGTGTGGCCTTGGTTTAGAAGAAACGGCTTCGCACGCCTTCTACCATTGCCCCCGGGTCCGCCCCTTATGGGACCATGTCGGCGAGCTGACGGCTCGTCTCGCTCCCGAAAAGCTTGTGCCCATTGATCGCGCATACGCGTGTGACAATGTGTCGCCCCCGTATTCCGGGGTGAAACGGATGGTGTTTCTGACGCTGCTGGCCACGGCCCGAATGGTGATTTGGACGACGCGAATGGAGGAAGTCTTGCGAGGCAACCGTCTTTCTCATCAGGATCTAATCCGATTCTTTGAGCATCAGCTCAAGATGAAGATTAGAACTGATAGAAAACGCTTGTATTCGACAGTCTTCAGCGAAAGGTGGGTGAAAGAGGCGAGCTTGGTTCGTTTGAACCGGGCTAGCCTTGATTTTCTCTTTTAAGTCAACCTATGTCACATCGAGGTGGTTTCCTGTGGAACCCTCCCCTTGTTTAGGTTAAACAAGCTCTTGTGTACCTAGTTAATGCGGGTGACTGTTGTTCCTGGCCTGTACCCAGCTACATCTTTGGTTATGATCCAAGTTGAGATTCCCAACCTCCCCAGTTTGTTTTGGCCCCATTTTATCTCGACTGGGTCAGCTTTATATTTTTTCCCATGTCCGTATATTTTTTTTCCTTTTCCCACTCCCTTAGCGAGAGAGAGCTTCTTGATTTTGTCCAATGGGCAGAATACAGCGGCCTCTCTGTTTTTTTGAGGGTTGGACGGGCCCTACTAACATCAGTTATGTTTAGTTTTATTTTGTGTTTATTTTTAGTTTTATTATTGGGTTCATCTCCTCCCCTTTCATTTTTCATTATTAGAATTTTATATATATATTTTATTATCATTAAATTTTTTTTGGCATGGGGGCGCGTTTTGTAGGTCCCCCTTGAGAGGATGTGGTATTATGGTGGATGGAGGATTGATTGGTGATGGACGAGTTCTTATGGTGAATGAGTAAATTGTAATGTGAAATGGGTCGTGAATCAAATTAGCTAGGTATAAGATAGTTAGTGAAGACCAGCCTCAACCCCTCCCCCTTTCGGCCTTGTGCCACAATTTTATTTTTTATATAATAAATATCCTACCAAAGATATCTGATGGAGAATCTTGAAGTCCTCCAAAGTACAAAGCAAATCTTTGTGATTTCAAAATTTTTTTTTGGAACAATCTTTCAAAACAGTTCGATAAACATTTTTGCTCATATTTTTCAATCTTTCACCGTCACGTTTTTTTTTTTTTTTGGGGGAAATTTTTTCGATTTATGTTGTGCAAATTAAAACAAACTGTGAAAAAAAAAAATAGGGATCTTCAATGAAAATGTGAAATGGTCTATAATTTTTTCATTTTTTAACTGTTAGCATTATGTCTTTTTGTCTATTAAGAACTTTGTTTGAACATTTAAAAAAAATACAATGCGCATCAACATTATATGGTTATAAAGACAATTTAATATATGTAAAAAATGATATTGGACTCATTTTTAAAAATATTTCATCAGAAACTAAAGGATGGAAATTTAAAAAGACATTTATTCTATTCTATAAATTTTTAATTCAGGTGAAATGTGCAACGTGATCTGACTTTAAAACTACATGGACGCTTGAATTTATATTCAAAGGTCAACCATTCAATAACAGATATATTAATGGAAATTCATTAAAAAAAACTTTTAAATGTTTAGATCCAATCAATAAAAATTTAAAAAGCAAATAAAAATCTCCCTCTTTCAAAAATTTAATTTATATTTTTTAAATGCATCTCCTCTCTCTCTTGTTTTAATAATGTTACAGATCTTTTCTTCTCTATAAAAAACTGAAATTTCTGTTTCAAATTAAATTCTTTCATTTCATTAACTTTTGTTCAGTTATTTTTTACATTTCAAGTTTTTTTATTCTGGAAATTTTTTAATGGTTCTTTATTTTTTCCATATTTCAAAAATAAATAAATCAACTGAATCTTACTAAATTTGCAATATGGATTTTAGAAAATCTTCCATTTATGATAAATAAAAATCTAATAAAATCTTTTTTCTTTAAAAAAAATAAAAGCTCGAAATATACTCAAATTCTTTTCATTTTTCTTATTCTGCATTATTCACATTTAAAATAACAAAATTATTGAATTTTAAAATAACATTTTACAAAATAATATTAGTATTAAATGAAAGGTTAAACGATCAAAATGTATATGAGGCACCAAGTAGAAAATCCTAGATACATTTTGATAATAAATGACGAAGTTGAACAAATAAATAGATTCGCCTGTCTAAAAAAGACGGATAAATGTGACAACATAAACTAAGGTGTCAAAATTTTGTCTTCAAAATTCAAAATAATGAATTTTCAAAAATTTAAATAATAAATTTTAAGTTTATCAGATTCTATCCTTTCACTGAATACTTTACATTTGTGTCAAAAAATGTGATGACAAATTAAAAAAGGAAAAGAAATGTTTTGAAACATCTTCTTAAATCAATCATAAGATATGTTCATCCTATTTCCATAATTAAAAAATTTTGGCAGGAATTTTTATTTCTTTCAGAATAATTTCTCAAAACAAAAAAATGATCCTTATTTTGAAAATTAATTTTATATAAAGTGAAAATTTTTTATTTTCAAACATACCATATTTTTTTAAGACTCACAAATAAAAAAAAAAAAATGATAGACATTGAGTTATTTTTGAAAAACATTTCCGCTTAACGTCAAGTCCTTTAAATTATGCATTTCAAATATGGCACACATTACTGAAAGGTTCTAACGATTTCAAATGGAATTTCATTTTGATTTGTGTGTCTTCGAATATCCATTTTTGTCTGTTTGAAAAATTATTCCAAACATTCCATAAATGATAAATTTTGAAAAAATTATCTATTTATTTTCAAAAATTCAATTTTATGAAAAATTTTGGAAAAAACGTTTGCAATTCTCGTCTACTTTAGTATATTTTTACTGTTATAATAATCCTCTTTTTCAAATATTTAATTATATATTCCTTTTCATTTTTGTCAATCATATTTGTTTCAAATTTCGTTATTAAAAAAAATATCCGGGGATTCAAAATATGATTTTCATGTCTATTAATGAATATTTATTTCGATCATCAAAAATTCAATTTTAAATTCTGTTTTAATTCAATTCATCATATCTCTTGATATAAATTTTTTCTATAAATTTCCACTGCCTTAAATAGAAAAAAAAAATTTCTTTTGAAATCCAAAAAATTGATAAACATAACCGATTATCCAAGATTATTAAAATTGAAAAAATAACAACCCCAATTTTGCAAAAATAATTAAAAATATAAAATTTTTTCTGAAAATAATGAATGTTTTATGTTTTTACTTTTTATTTATCTTTAAATTAATTAATAAAACCTTGTTTTTTCTTTTTTGGAAAATAAAAGAAATTTATATATATATATAATATATATATATATATTATATATATATAAATTATATATATATATATATTATTTATGATATTTATATCTGTAATGTATAAAAATTATTCCTAATAATTTTTAGAATACCCTCTATTAAAAATAAACATTTTTTAACTTTGCAATAATTTCCCCAATATTAGACTAAAACTTTAAAAGAAAAGCAAGGATTTTAATACCTGTTTATTATTTGCTTAGATTATCTAATTGGTTCTTAATTTTTAAAGACGTTCGAAATTTTTTGAAAAATCAAAACAACGTGATTTAAAAATCAAATTTCTTAAAATTATTGAAAATTTTGATTTAAAAAGGATATTCATTTTATTTAAAAAATTGGAAATTAAAAAATATATCTTTATATCTTTTTTCCTTTTTGAAATTATTTGAATGAAAATAATCATTCTAAAATTTTTTAAAAATTTTTTATATATATATATATATATATATATAATATATATATATATATATTTTGTGTTAAACGTTATTTTATTGGATAATTTAATTGATCAAACGTTGCGTATATTTTTAAACATATTTAATTATTTTCAGGTTTATATAACTGAATATTCGGTAACAATTATTAGATGAAATATGCGATTCTCAGCAATTTAATGAACCTGATCAATTTTTTTAACCCCTTCTTTTTCAATTTATTACTAGCAATTTATATTTTCAATTTATATTTAAACTTGTTTGGAACAAATTTTAATTTATGTGTATATTTTATATCTAATGTATTTTATAATAACAGTCTCAGGAAATAAAAATAAAAATTTAACCTTTTTTTAACTATTTTGTTATATAAGAACATTTTAAAGGGAGATATAAATAATATAAATCTTAAATAGAAAAAAAATATGAGAACAGGTTAATCAGTTTTTTATTTTCAATTATTATCATATATATTTAATCAAAATTTGGTACATTTTAATAATTTATTTTTAGATGATAATATTTTGGATAGATTTTTTTCTGCAAAAGCAACAAAAATTTTTTAATTATTTCATCATCAAACGAGGCCCAAAATGCCACTAAAACACAATAAGTTTTTCTGGATTTAAATAGAATGAAACACTTTAGAAAAACCGAAAACCACAGGAAATATTGAATAAATTTCTATTGAGTTTTTAAAATATTTAAATATATATGTGAAACTTAAGATATATATACCTATTTTACAAATTTGACAAAAAAAAAGTAAATAAAAAATTTAGTGTTCAACAACGAGATAGACAAAAAAGAATTCAATTATTAAATAAAAGGAATAAAATCCTAAACATAATATACACGGAATAAACATCTTTTTAATTTTAAATTTTCACTGAAAATTGTTTTTTGGACGATAGTATTTGTCTCTAGACATCAAATAATCTATATTTAAAAAAAAAATTTGATACTATAAATATCATATTTGTTTATATAGAAGTACATATATGGGTATTGATTTTAAAATTTTACTGATCAACTCCAACCTAAACAGGATTTCAGAATCTGGATGTCTAATTTTTTTTTTTTTTTTTTTAAGCATTTCACCCCAAGCAAGGCGGGAAGCCACTAGGATGCAAGGGGTTACAGAAAATTTGGAGCAAGATCAGATAGGAGTGATAGAAGAAAGGATGAGGAGAAGGGTAGTGGATAGATCAAGGCAACTGGAGATGTCGATTGACATTACATTTGAATAGCTGGAGATTATAGCTCTCAGGGAAACTGGAATAGGGAAGGGAGTTCCACAGGCGAGAGGTGCGAGACATGAAGCTATTGGAGTAGAAGAGACGGCTACATTTAGGAGTTTCGACAGTGAAGGGGTGAGAGCGGGATGCCAGCCTCGTAGGGCGCTTGAACTCATGAAGTCTGGGAACCAGCGAATGCAGCTCCTCGGAGCAATTGCCATGAAAGTATTTGTAAAACAGACAGAGAGGGGCGACGGCGCGTCTGTGAGAAAGTGACTGTAGACGAGATGCCAGATCAGGGCCAATTATATTGCATATCCGCCTCTGGAGCCTATCAAGAACCCCGAGGCAAACAGAAGGGGCTCCAGACCATATATGGCAGCAATACTCCATGCAAGGGCGAATTGTTGATTTGTAGATCTGGAGGATCGATTCAGGGAGAAAAAATTCCTAGCGCGGCTCAGGGAGCCAACTTTCCTTGCAGTGGACGAAGCAATTGACTCAATGTATTTGTTCCATCTCAGGTCAGCAGTCAACGTGAGACCGAGCAGCCGCAGAGAGTTGCTCTCGAGAAGTTGAGCGTCAGACATTCTAATGGAGGGGCAAGGGAAGGATCTCTGTGGTGATTAATAGAGAGCAGTTTTGTTTTCGAAGCATTAAAGTTGACCAGCCAATTCATGCCCCAGTTCACAATCGATTGGAGGTCCTTTTCGAGACGCACGGCCAGGTTAGTTTTGTCAGTGAGACTAGATTTGTTTTTGAGGCAGGAATAAATTGTGGTGTCATCCGCGTAGATGCCAACTTGAGGAATTTATGGCGTCAGGAAGGTCATTTATGTAGATAAGGAATAGAGTGGGGCCTAGGATGGAGCCTTGAGGAACACCTGCGTTCGTGGGATAGGAACTGGAGGAGAATCCGTTGAGAACGACCTTCAATTCACGGTTTGACAGGAATGATTGTATTAGGTTAAATAATCGACCCGTAATGCCATAACCCTGGATCTTGCGAAGAAGGCCGGCATGCCAAACCCTATCAAATGCTTTGGAGATGTCTAGTGCCACGGCTCGAGGCTTCCCCGTTATTTTGAAGAGCTCGGTAGACTGTTTCAGTGATGGCTGTGAGCACATCGGCTGTAGATCGGGCAAAGCGGAAACCATATTGCTTGTCTGAGAGCAGATTATGGGATGTGAGGTGGTTAACCACCCCGGTATTGATTAGGGCTTCGAAGACTTTGCCGAAGAGGGGAAGGAGACTGATAGGACGGTAGTTGGAAGGGTCAGAGGGGTCGCCAGAGTTCTTGAAGACAGGAACAATCGAAGAGGACTTCCAGCAGTCAGGAAAACAAGATTCCTTGAGGCAGTAGTTGTATAGTTTCGAAAGGGCGGGCGCCAGTTCAGGCGCGCATTTCTTCAAGACAATGGCTGGTATCCCATCTCCACCACTAGCCTTGTTGGGATCTAAATTGGAGATAACGCCCAATACCAAAGACGGGGGTTATGTTTAACCCACTCAATATGGCCCTCAGTTCTAAGAGGGAAGTCGGGTATGGGTACACCGGAAGAGTCGAGCGTCGAGTTGAATGAAAATTTCCGAGCAAAGCATTCAGCCTTGTCGGTAGAGGAGGTCAGGACTTCGAACTGGTTGAATAAAGGAGGTATAGAGGGTTTGCAATTGTTCAATACGCTCTTGCAGAGACGCCAATAATCTTTGGAGCCAAATTTGCGAGATGCAATACGTTCCTTCATTCGAGCCGCAAATAGTGACTTAGCATCATTGAGGACACGCTTACATTCGTTACGGGCGGAGGCAAAGAGACGTCTATTGCAGTCAGACATGTCGCTACGGTATAGGTGGAAGTAGTGGTTCCTATGGGCGATGGCGGCTGAGCAAGCAGCCGAGAACCAGGGGCAGGAGCGCGACTTGACCCTATATTTCCTTGATGGGATGAAAGCGTCGATTCCAGCTTTAACCCAGGAAGAGACCTCAGAAGCACATTCTTGGACAGTGAGCTTAAAGACTCCATCCCAGGGGACATCGCGGAGGAAATCACAGAGCACGTCCCAGTCAGCTTGTTGATAATAGAACGAAGTTCTAGTGGTAGGAGGTTCTTTATAGGGGGTGGAGTTAAAGGAGATGTTAATATACTACTGCATGAGGAGTTACCAAAGTTTATAGTTGCGAGGCAGGCAATTTGGGGATGGAGGTAAAACACAGGTCGAGTAGAGAACTTACTTTCCCGGTTGAATGAAGGGAAGTTAACTATCTGTGTGAGGGAATGGGAATTTGAAAAATTATTGAGCGTTTGAATGCCTGCATTGTCAGTAGTAGCATTCTTAAGCCACATGAGTTATGATGGGCGTTAAAGTCACCAAACACAAAAATGTGAGCAAACGGGTGGAGGGAGAGAGCCTTGTCTATGTTGTCAGAAATGCTATCAAGTATCCCACAGTCTTGAGAGGATGGAGAGCGGTAAAGGAAGAAGAGATAGCTTACCGCATTGAGAGAGAGAGATAGTCGGAGACACATGTATGACTGGTCAGGCGATTCGAGAGACAACTCTCTGGCCAGAGGGAGATGTTCCTTGACGTAGACACCAAGACCGTGCATGTGGGTTAGAGAGTCTTTTCTGAGGAGAGGAAGATAGCCTGAGATCGAGAGATCAGAGGAGGGGATAGATGAGACAAGGTTTGTCTCACAGAGAGCCAATATATCCGGGCAGTTTGCAGTGAGGAAAGATTCCAGACTGCAGAAGTTTGTTCCTAATGCCACGGATGTTGGAGAACGAAATGTTGAGGGTTTAGGTGATTTTTGAGAGCTGGTTTAGGATTTTCTTTTTTTTTTTGTAACTCATGTTAATTTTGGATTTGAAGATGAGAAGGCCCGAATCAAAAAAAGAAAACAGACATTTCGACCGTGACGTGGGCAGAGAGGAGTTGGCAAAATCCTGCATCATTAATGTGGCCTCAGGGCTTTTTCACCGGAGGTGACTGCAGGGACACCTTTCCATGCGCGACATGGCACTACAAACACCCCGGTATTATACAACTGTTGATCAGAGGCCGCTCAAGACGCTACGCAAGAGTTAAAAGCTCCTAACTACCAGTCGGAAACAGCAACCAGAGAACTGTCAACCGTGTACCCTCAGAATGAAGAGATGATGCCACAGACTGCACACATCACGGGAGAAACAGACCTGCACTAATACAGAGGCCAGGAGAGAGAAGACAGAACCGGGGACCCCTTCCTAAACAAGAAACAAGGTGTAAGCCTCTACTCATGTCCAAAAGAAGGGGAGGAGTGTTGACCGGGCGGTAGAAAAGACCTACCTACTCCTATTACAGATAACACAAAAAAAGGACGACAAAAACAGAGGGAAGGATTGAGAGGGGAGATAACAGGTAAAAAGTCCTGGTTCACAGTTGGCTTTTACCCTTTCGCATTTTAGTTTTAACTTAATATAAGTCCCATTGTTTATTCTAAAAAGAAATTGAAAAATAAGTTTACCCGGATTTATTATGTCATCCAAATGCAAACATACATTCAATTTTCCATTTTTCTAGTTTTTTCTTTGTTAACATTTCGGATGTACATTTTCTTAAGATCCAAATTATCAAATAAGTAAAATTATTGGGACAAAATGCCCTTCAAAAAGGTTGGGGGAGGGAAAATAAAAAATTATAAAAAAAAAAAAAAAATATATAAAAAATGAAAAATAAAAATAATTTCAAGTTCAGACAAATTATCACATGGGCCAAGAAGAGGGTGACTGCATATGAGTCATACTGATGGACACTGAATTTATGGCAAAGATCATTCAATTTTCCTTTTTTCTGATTTTTTTTCGAAGGAATTTCTAAATCCTCAAACATCAAACAAGTATCATTAGGGAGAAATGTGTTCACTAAGGTTTCAAACACACTATTCGAATGGCGAAAACAAAAAAATTCAATAAAATATATCAAGATTAAAAAATATATATATAAAATAACGTTTGAATTAGTATAAATACATTTTCCAATCTATATGCACCGAAATCCTTTTCTTTAAATTTGACCCAAAACGAGTCAACAATGGAAAATTTTTTCAAAATCATCACGTTTGTTTACATTAAAATGAAGGTTTAGCCAAGTGGTAGAAATTTTCCTGTGTCTGGGTTTAATGGTAATGATGTTTTTTACTTCTCTAAAATTCATAATTTTATCATTTTTTCTTTTTTTTCTTTAAATGGTTGAGTGGGAAATTCAGTTTTATTGGAAAAAAAAAAACATATACTGCAGCAGAGAAAAAAAGTCACTAAGAAAAAAAAGGGGCTTCTACCTCCAATAATTTTTTCTTCCATTTTAATTAAAAAAGTTTCAGGGGAGGAATGGCAATTAATTTGGTAATGTTGCAAAAATCAAATAATTGTCTAATTTTAATGAAACTTTCATTGGAAGATTATTCAAAAATGAATGAAATTTGTTTGTAATAAGTATTTTTTTAATTTTATGAAATTTTAATCCTATGTTTTAAACAGTTTTGCAAATTGTTTTATATTAACTTAAATGATTTTTTCCTTCTTTTTTTTAAATCATATCTTTTTTTTTAGATGTTTCAACTTTTAAGAATTTTGATTAAATATAAATAAAACTATATTTTTAAAAACCATTTTAACGAAATACTCTTCTAAATTTAAATACGGCCTTTATTTTTTATTAAAGATTTTTTTTATTGGATGATAATTTATTAATTCTGGTACAAAACCAATTGAGTTTTATTTGATAGTTTCGATTAAAAAATTGCTGTTTTTTGGGCTATAATTAGATGATTTTAATTTGGATTTTTTTTAGAGGTTTACTGGAGGATACGTTATTTGGCAATATATATATATGATATATATATATATATATATATATATATATCGCCGATAGATGAAACTTTGCAACATTAAAAACACAAGTTAAGAAATATTGCGTTTGTTGTGATGATGGCAAATTTATATATTTTAATCTTATATCTTCTTATCAATGTCTAAATATGTTAATCATATTTCTCATATTGGATTCTTTTTTCTTTATTATCGGTGAATTGCTATGCCTTCTATAAAGATAATATAAAAAAAAAAATTCATACCTTCACACCATATATTTTACACATTTTACATATCATTCACACACACACACACCACACAAGTCTATATATATATATATTTATATATATATTTATACCTATAGAAGGGATAAAAGATATTTCATGATTTGAACTCTGAAAAATTCCTCAACCTTCGATGATTCATGGATTGTTACCCGCATACATATTAATTAGAAAATGCCAAAATTTAAGTCTGATAGGTCCAATAAATCTTGCTGCTCATTTTCCAAAATAATGAAAGAAAATTTTTTACTACATTTAATTCAAATATTTTGTTTTTCGTAATTTCTTCTTGTAAACAAATTTACAAAATGTATATTTGTTTTTGTTCTGGAGAACTGCCATGAAAAATTCTTTTTTTGTCGTTCTTGTACTTTTGTCAACCAGGGATAGCTAATGTTTTATCTTATAAACTACACTACTCTTCAGTTACATTATCATTAATTAAATCAAGGGAAATAAATCTTCAGTGGACAAAGTACCTTCGATTTTTTTTTTCAAAAAACTATTTACTGAAAATTTAATTGAACCATTTTTTCAGGTTTTATATGCCTCAATTTGATTCATTCAGCATTTACCCAAACGAAAAACTTTTATACTAAAAGCTCTGGAGATAGGAGGTCCTTTCTCTTCATTAACCAGATTAATATTGATGAAAGGTTGAGAAAATTGTAATCCGGTACGAACTCGCCAGATAATTAAAAGAATATTGATCCCACATCCTGCTTCGTTTGAAGAAAAAAAGAGGTTAGATTTGTATTGCAATTTTACTAAAGTCAATAACTAATTTTGTTTTGTAAAATGAAAACAGTTGTACACCTTAAAATCACTTTTGAAGTGGACTTTCCGTTTAAGTACTTTTTAAAGGATTTTCATTTTTAGTCCCCGGTTTCTTTTTCTTTGCCTAATTTGTATAGTGGAATACCGACCATATTGAAGATATGGTTGATAACCGGACAAAGAGGGTTAATCACGGCATGTCCCTCAGATTGACAGACTTATTCCTGACCGGCTGTCTCGTTGAATGTTTGTGATTGTTTTCTTTGTTTTGAAGTGTAACGAACTTATTTTGGCCCACGAGATTTATTTGATTGAAGAACTTTATTCGATCCACCAAGTCTTTCTGTTTGACAAATTGTTTTAGTTTTTTACTTTTTATTTTTTTTTATTTTTCCATTTCTTTTGTTTGTTTTTTAATTTGGCCTTCATTTATTTTTTTTTTTTTTTTTAGTCCGGTTTGATTAAGTCTTACCGGACGACTGCTTTTTATTTTTGTTTTTTCTTTTCAGTTTTTAAAAAAAGAACAGTTTAAGAAAAAAAAAAAAAAGCTTTTGTTTTTTTTCTTTTATTTTTTATTCCTTCTTATTTTTTAATTAGCGACTTCGGTCGCATTCTTTTTTTTTTTTTTTGGTTTGACTAGTTTGTTTTTTTTTGTTTTAATTTATTTTCTTTAGCGGTTTTTTTTTTTTTCTGGTTGTAACCTTTTTTTTTTTTTTTTTTTTTTTTTTTTGTAATTTTTGAATTTTGGAAAAAAAAAGAGGAGATTCTGTTTTTTTTTTTTTTTTCGGCAGCCTTTGGGCGCCATTTTTTTTTTTTTTCTTAACTGTATTTATTTTCCTTCATTTATCAAGTTTGTCTTTTATTTTTTTATTTGTTTTATTTTGATTGTTTTTAAATTTTTTATTTTTTGGGTTTTCCAGGCTTTTTTTTTAATTTCCTTTTTTTTTTTTTCTCCCAACTCATTTCCCCGTGTTTTGGAAAAATTTTAGAAGACCCGCAGGTGGTAGTCTCCACTGTTTTGGCAATATGGCCGACGAAGCCAGTCGGACCAACGTGAAAAAAGACCTTTTCGGATCGGCGTAAAGCCGACCCGCCTGTTAAATCTGCAAAAAAGCGGGCAAATAGCCCAAAATCTGAAAATCGCCAGTAGCTCGAAAAAAGGAGATACTACCAAAAAGACGAAATCCCAAAAGAAGGCACAAACTAAGACGACCGAGGAATTGCCCTCCTGTTGGAAGTCCCCCGCCAAGTTGTATTCTGAACATGGCGGATTTCCTGGATAAGGCGAAAGGTTACGCCCATCTTGTTAATAAAGATGGGTTCGTCGATAATGTCCAAACTAGATATGTTCTCAAAGAGAATGGTGACCGTTTTCGTGGTCGACAAGAAAACCCGAAAAATTTGTCGTTCCACAAAAGACACTGTGATTAAATCACTTTTGTCCCTGGGATAAAACCCCAAAGAGTTATTAAGGGAACCGGGTTTCTTCATGTGGGACATTCTGCTGCCCACACCGGAAGATTGCCTGGCAATGGCAAAAAAAGAGTTAATTAATCAAAAGATTTGATTCTAAGAACGGAATATGAAGGCCGAAGGCGGACCAGGGTGGCCGTTTTTGAGGTTCCTCCTCAAATTTCGGGAGAGCTCCTGGCTGCATTTTTTTTATGCAGTACGGCCAAATTTTAGGGGCTCTCTCCGACAATTTGAACAGGGGATGGACTTTTGATATCATGCTCGACCAGAAGGCCTTCAAGTCCGTCCCCAACTGTTTGGTGTTCGGCGACCGGAAAATGCCGGTCATTGTGACTGGTAGGCGACCAACTTGCTGGAGGTGTGGAGAGACTTGGTCACCTTTTCCTCCTCCTGCCCAGGGAAGAAGGCCCCTGGAGTTCCGGTCGCAGACGACCAAAATCCCCCTTGGCCGAGAAGGAAAAATCCGCGGCGCCTGTAATGGGCCTAGCTGCAAGGCGGACCGATGGGCAAAATCCCTCGGTTGGGTCCAATCCCACATTGCCCCCCTAAACCAACGCCTTCCCACAAGTGTGGATAAGGAGAAGGATGAGGGGAATGGCGCCTCGTAGTTAGGGGCAAGGGAAGACAAACAGCGGTTCCTCCAGTCCCAACATGACCCCAGGGACAAAGTCACCTACAGCCCCATTCCCTCTACCAGCTCTGAGGGCGACGCCTCGGCGTCTTATGAAAAAAATGCGCCAGCGATACCCAAAATGCTAACGAACCGAGCTGGAAAAATCCTGGATCTTAAAAAATTAAAAGAACAGTTGCAGGCTAAGCGGGGTAAAAATCCAAAAATCGCTGGGGGTACCGGCCCCTCTATTCTCTGCCCCATCTTCCCCTACTTCATCCAAAAAAAAACTTTTTGAAACCTCTTCCATCAAAATCAGTGTCGAACTCACCGACAAAATCTTTTCACTCATCAAAACCTTCACCTGTGAGGACGCCTTCGGGCATGACACCCTCCACCACACCAAACATCACACCCATCTCAACACCTGTCTCCACAAAAAAAAGGGTAAGAAGCCCAGAATCACAAGTTGTCACAGAAAAAAAAAAAAAAAATCAAACCACCATATCTCACAGGGGAAGACGTCTGCCGCGTATCCCGGGATCAGGCGAAAGGGTCTTCAGGCAAACAAAAACCCGAAACCCTTAAAAAATCTTGTGGAATTTCCAGCACATCAATGGGTGTGGATGTGGAGGTGCCGGAAAATTTTAAAGGCTCGAAACCAACTGACCGTCGTAAGAACTGGCCCGGGTACGCGGGAGATTTTGGGCATGATAGAGGAGGCAAAAACGTCCTTGAAAGTGGTGCCCCCAGCTGCTCGTTCTTCTGGAAGAAAATTTAAATGAAACTAAGAAATGTAAAGGGAGGGTCCCTCATTTTGTTCACCCATCCCTTTATAGAGCCCTTTAAACTAACATATCCTGCGGACATCGGCGGCTTGTCCAAGGGTGACACGCTTGATACTGAGATGATGTTTGGTTCTTTGGGACAAGCTGTCGGTGTCCTCACCCCAGCCATGTTCTATCCTGAAGGGCAACCCTAATCGGTTTCACAATGGCACTTTGGTTAGCTAGTTTGAATGCCCGGGGCCTGAGGTCCGAGTCTCGCAGGGCGAGGCTCTCTCATGACCTTCAGCGCCTCAGGGGTGAATATATGTTGTTGTATGCAAGAGACCCGGTTTTCTTCTCATGATCGTGAGGACATAATGTCTAGGGGTTCGCCCTTTATTCAGCATGTTTTGATGGTCGTTCGAGGGGTGTCTCTTGGCTAGTGAGCAGGTCTTTGAAGGCTGCATGTACCCTTGTCTTCGCGGATCCGGCGGGCAGGCTTTGCGTGCTGGATGTTACCATAAAGGATAAGGTTCTTCGTCTCATTGGGGTTTATGCGCCCAATATCCATTCCGAGCGGCCTGCTTTGTTTCGGCAGATCGCGCCGTTCTTGACGACGTCTCGTCGGGTAGTTTTAGCGGGGATTGGAATGCCGTCCTTGACCCCGATATAGATCGTATAGGGCACAAAAAAGGTACTAACAACCCGGATGTGAAACCATTTCGGGACTTTATCGATGGGTTTGATCTTGTCGATAAGTTCCGGAATGAACACCCTCGGGAGGTAGCATGGACTTGGACAACTAGTGGCAACTCGGCTCCTGGCTCGCTTACGAGCTACCTGGACCGAGTCTTAGTTAGGAGAGTCGATGTAGGGCTCTTAGGGTGTCCAAGTTTCCATTATATGGTTTATACGGATCATAGGCTTGTCCGGTTTCGTGTAAACTTAGATAAACCTAAGGTTAGATTGGCTGGTTACTGGAAATTGAACTGTTCAGTTTTTGGTGATCAGGGTTTCCGGGACCAGCTGTTACTAATGATACAAAGGGAACTGACGGGAGCGGTTCTGGGAAATGCCTGGTGAGGCAATTTAAAATCTAAAATTCGAACGTTTGCTGCCGATTTTAGTCGTCGACTCAATCTAGATAGATTAGCGGCGCAAACGGCTTTAGAAAATAAAGTCGATCGGGCTGTGAAATCCCGTGTTAGTGGGGAAATAGCTTTAGCTAAGGCAGAGTTGTCCTCCTTGCTTATCAAGAAGGATCAAGCTCTGGTAGTTAGGGCTAGGTTAAAAAAATGTCTTCTGAGGCGACGAATATGGCCGCTGAACTGCGTGTAGAGGAGAATCGAAACGCGTCTCGGCGACATATAGCGTGCGTCACATTGCCGGATAGGCGGACCGTGACTACAAACGCGGGCATATGTGAGGTCTTTCGGGATTACTTTCAGGATCTTTTCACCAGGGAGCCGGTCTGAGCTCTGCTCAGTTCGACGCCTATTTAGCTGACTTTCCCTGCCTCTCGGCAGCTGAAGTGGCTAGGTGCGAGGGTCCCATAACAGAGTCGGAAATCTGGGAAGCGCTGAAGCAGGTTGGCCTGGATAAGTCTCCGGGATTAGATGGTCTTCCCTACGAAGTTTACTTGAGGTTGTCGCACGTTTTGTTCCTTTGCTGGAACTGATTTTCAACCACTGGATGAGGCAGGGGTCTTTACCTCAACGCTTCACCAGAGGTGTCATCAAGTTGCAGCGTAAGGACAAGGACGGTGGGGATGGGTTAGGGAACTTTCGCCCTTTAACGATGTTAAATACTGACTTAAAGATTTTGGCGAAGATCTTAGCCAACCGTTTGCAGCTTGTCCTGTCTAGTCTGATTGGCCCTGACTTGTGCTGTGAAGGGCAGGACTATTCAGGATAACCTTCATATGGTATGCTTGATCTTAGAACAAGTCGACATTGAAGCCGCGCTGATTAATTTAGATCAGTCTGAGGCCTTCGATAGGGTTGACCATCGATTTCTGGAGGCTTTCCTTTCGGCGGCCAGTTTCGGAGCCGAATTTCGCTCCTGGATCCGACTTTTGTATGCGACCCACGGTGCGCTGGTGGAAGTGAATGGGGTGAGATCGAAGCCTTTCGTATTGTCTCGCTCCATTCGTCAAGGTTGTCCGCTCTCGCCTTTGCTTTACGTTCTTGCGTTGGAACCATTCCTTCGCAAGTTAAAGGCGAATCCGGTCCTACGCGGTATTTCCCTGCCTGGTGCTTCCACCTCGGCCAGGTATTCTGCCTATGCTGACGACGTTTCGGTTCTTGTGTCGAGCAGAGCCGAGATTGACGAAGTCAGCAAAGAGATCAGTGGGTATGAGATGGTGACAGGGGCCAAGATCAACCGCGATAAGTCTGTGGGCTTGCGGTTGGGTGCGTGGAAGGAGTTTCTCTTCCCGGACCTTTCCTCTGGACGGATGGGCCGATCAAGATACTCGGCGTCTGGTTCGGTCCTGATCTCCAGTTGGAAATGAATTGGTCGGAGGTACAAGGGAAGGCCGAGGCCGAGGTGGTCCGCGAAGGGAAATCTGTGTTTCACACATCTATCCGATTCTCTCGACTCTCTATGCTTCCACTCCCGTATGGGGACTAATGTTATTCTCTTTTCTTTTCTTGTGGAGAAGCAAGGCCCATATGGTATGTCGCGAGATCTGTTGCCTTCATCCCTCTGAGGGCGGTCTGGGTATGCCTAGCATTGAGATTCGTCAATATATGCTTCGCATTAGCTTTCTAGACCGAATGTGTCGCGGTTTGGATGAGGTGGGCACCTTTTGGAAAGAAGATGTCCGAAAACATTTCCCATCCCTGAGAAGTGTGCACTCGTGCGAGGAGGAGGCCGGCCGTACACCTCGTGTCGAGTGATCCTTCTACCGCGAATGTCGTCGTGCTTTGAAGCTCCTCTTGCGGACGTCGGATGGCCTCTCCGACGCCCAAGCGTTGTCTCGTAAGGCATTATATCGATTGTTAGTTAGGGGGACCGTTCGTTCAGCTTAAAGTCAAGATTAGGACGGAAAGGCGGCGGATCCCAGCATCAGAATTTGGCAAAAGGTGGGTGAATCTTGCGCGAATGTGTAGAATAATAGGGTCTGACCTAGAGTGGCATTTGGACGTCCGTTAGGTACAGAATTTTGTCTTATCAGGGTTGAACATAGGCAACCCACCCAGATATTAGGCTAGTCTAGGTTTTCGATTTTGAATTTTTAGTTTCTTTTTTTTCCCGGTTAACTTAGCTAGGGTATGTAAGCTCATTGGTCCCTTTTATTTCTGTCCCTAATTTTTTCTTTTGTTTAATTCCCCATCCCCTCCCTCGTTAGGTGGTTAGTGATGTCAGTTTTCTGGTGGATACGGGGCGCCTTTCGTTTCGGGTCTGTGCTTTCGTATTTGTTGTTGTGTATGAATGAGTGAGTGTTTGTGTGAATGCTCGATGGTTTGAATGTGTTCTTATTTTCTTAGTCCCGCATCGATTTCGTCCGGTTAACTGATATTTCTGCCACATTCAAAGTTTGTGGGGGGTTTTAATACTAACGCTAATTTTATTTAGTTTATTGTAAATATATTTCGTCATATTGTATATACTCATTGGGGATTTTTTTTAAATTGTTATTTTATGACCCTCCTTCCATGAACAATATCTGTACATAAGGGGACTAGTTAGGACTTCATAGAGAATCTGAGGTATTATGGTGGACGTAGTAAGAAAGGTAGGAGTGAATGTGTTGTTTTGGTGATTGGATTATTGTTGGCATGTTTGGGTCAGTGTCTGCGACTAGCTAAGTTTAGATTTAAGACAGATGAAGACCGTCATTCCCCATCCCCCCTTTTTGGCCTTGTGCCGCATTTTGTATTTAATACAAATAAATATAGGAATCAAGAGATTCAACCAGAGACTCTGCCCGACTGCGACTCAGTCAACACATTCTCCAGGAACGATCTTACCAGGAATATACAAAAGACTATATGTAAATATTGTGTACCCTTTCTTGTTTCAATACATTTTGTTCTAAGTACATTTTGTGTGCATTATTATTCCATGCATTAGTCAAGTTTCAACAGAAACAAAAGAAGATACACCTGTATGCCTATCAACCAAACAGCGATACGTTCATACACCCACAGGTGCTCTGGCTGGAGAGTGGGAGGCATACCAAGGAGACGACTCAGTGCAGACACTCTTAGAGCCCATGAGATATCTTTCCTCCAGGCCACCCACCTTGCCGCTGACAGACGACTGTGTCCACCCGCGACGCCCAACAGCGCAAACGGAAGGGGAAACACACACATGCACATTGTTACTGTCTTCTGTCAGTATAAGAAGTGCAAAGTTAGGAAGAGTCATGGATATCACCTGGCCTAAAATTGTGATGTAAAAATTCCCAAAACGTGAGGTGCAGTTCCTCCTTGACCGGCGTGATGATGTGAAGATGAAAATTGCAGGGATTGACATGAAAAGTGACAATGATGTGGAACAGATTGACGCTAAAAGAGAAACAGGATACGGACAGAGCCAGCAGACTCTTGGTCAAAGAGACAGAAATCTGGTAATTGCATATGTTCCCCATGTTGAGGATAATTCGGATGATTTAAGAGATATCCTTCCTGTCAATACTGATGTTGATTTTGTCACCGATCCAAAAGTTCTGACAAACACCATCTCACAGAACAGAACAAGACTCAGCACATTGGCTACAGATTGTTACCGATATTTTATTAGTGATTATCCTGGAGCTGCCATTGTTACTGTTACCTTAATTGACTATGGCATTATCACAAAAGAAGATAAGAGTTATTGAACACATAAGCTACGAGATTCGGGAGAAAAATATTGATTGAAGAAGCAAGAAACTTAAATGGCTTGTTTTGAAAATATAACGTCAATGTATTTTAATGGTAAGAAGACAGCCACTTGTGTGGTGATAAAGAATGAGAAGATCAATAGGCGCAGTTCAACGATAATAGTGCAAGATCATTATGTCATCATGGTTGAGCTTGGCAATGAATATCTAACACATGTGACTTCCAAGACTGAACATGGAAAGTAGATTGCCAAAACTATTCACGAGTTTCTGATGGAGAAAAATCTAACCCAGCAGCCTATTGTATGCGTTGTTAGTGATGGAACCAATGTAAATGTATGATCAGAAAATGGAGCCATTCACCATCTTAAAATCTTACTTAGTCAACCGCGCCATTATTTCATCTGTCAGCTTCATGGAATGTAGGCAAAAAGCTGCATGTCGGGAAGAAATAAAGGAGTTGTTTGCTGTCTCCTGTCAGGATGTGAAGTGCAGAGTTAAGAAGTGTGATGAATATTCTGACCGCTAACTGTGATATAAAAGTTCCCAAACGTGAGAGATGTTCTTCCTTGACCAGCGGAATGATAAGAAGATGGAAATTGCAGAGATTGACATGAAGGTGACGATGATGTGGGACAGAGAAACGCTAAGAGAGAACCATGATACGGACAGAGCCAGCAGACAGCTTGATGAAAGACATAGAAAGCTGGTAACTGCATATGTTCTCCATGTTGCAGATAATTCGTATGATTTAAGAGATATATCTCCTGTCAATACTGAAGTTCGTTAAGTCACCAACCCCAAAATTCTTGCAGACACCAGCTCACAGAACAGGACAAGACTCCTCACACTGGCCGCTGCTTAGGACTGATACATGATTAGTGATTATGCTGGGTTAATTGACTATGGAATTATCACAAATAATAAAAAGTTAGCTAAGAGGCTGGAGGTGGGTGAGGTCTTTTTTCATGTCATGACAAACTGGAACATAGACAAGCCATCATTGACGATTGCGGAAAATATATCAGCGACATATAAGCTTTCTTTTCTATTTAGCGCATATTTGATATTTAACTGGTTAATCAAGACATACCAACAAGTATATTTTTAATACTTTATTATATTCCACCACTTTAACTTTTGGAAAAGAGGTAACACTTTGTTTTAAAATTTCCTTAAAAATCATTTAATCACCAGTTACTTACCATCAACTGAAGAAGTGCAATCATAGCATTGACACATGAAAGCTTTTGTTTAGCGATTTCAGCATGCTTTATTATAATCTCTTATAATAAAAATATAATAATAATAATATATTGCTCTACTTTTTTGAGCACATTTTAAAAAGCACATGCTACAGACAGTGAAATTTTTACTCTATCTGTTCTTTCTCTCATTTGTGTGTGTATATATATATATATATATATATATATATATATATATATATATATATATATATATATATATATATATATATATAGAACCAGACGCTCCTCTGTGGCCGAAACGGTTAAGGCACGTCAGGCTATTATGACGGTTCCGTATAGGATACAGATTCGATTCTGTCGTCGGAGGACGAATATTTTCTATGAAAGTTTTTCCCGGACATTCAGGCCGGTAAATGTTACTAATACAGTTTATTATAAAACAGAGCATTTGCTTAAATATTTGTATCTAGAAAAAGAATGTATAAACATAAAAATGTCTTAAAATAATTGTCTGTCTTTGTCCATTTTATAATATATATATATAATCCGGTGTTCTTATAGATATTTTTATTTTTACAAAATAGTGCTAATAATATTCAAATATAAATTTTTTAAAAAAATTGTGACCTAGTAATATAAATACTTATACTTGATGTGAAAATAATTTTATATACTGTAAGTGATTCTAATACATTTACTTGTTTTGAAAAGAAACATGGTATATTAAAAATTAAAAGTGAAATATTTTTAAAATCGTAGTTAAATAAAATGTATTCTAACCTAAACACCCCCCAAAAATCGTTAAGTATACGAATAGAAAAAATGCCCTAAGAATTTTTGCCGTTAACAATAAATTAAAAAAAAATCCAGACGACATGCATTTAACGGATGTCAGAATTTATTGAAAAATACATCCCTACCCATATCCAAAAACATAACTAATAACTGGTACAACAAAATAAAGCGATAATGAACTCGCAAACACCCCTTGTCTAGATGAATGGATTTCTCTATATCCTTGGAAACGTGAGCTACGATGTTTTGCTGTGCCTTTAAAACCCAGTAATAAATTAGTTACTCCAAAATTCGCTTGAGGATGAAATGGAACTAATATCTTTAATTTACTTACAAAATTAAATTCAAAGCTTTTTAGCTTTCATTTTTGAAACATGGTTAGGACTGTTTAACGAAAAAAAACATATTAATTTATAATATATATATATATATATATATATATATATATATATATATATATATATTAAAAAAAGACACCTGTGGTTGTGATACAAAATGTCTATTTTTGTATTTATAACATATTTATGTTATAATTTTTAAGTAAATAATTATATTTGCTCTACTCTGTATTGAGCACTCTATTAGGAATAGTAATTGTTGGTTATTGGAATTTATTCTGTATACACCAATAAATATAATCTTCATAAATTCGTATTTCCGGTTAGTAATTTTTTAAGGAAACACTGGAACAAAAGTTTCAGTTAATAACAGGTATAACATATGAGAGATATCGATCAATAATAACGCATTGATAATACCGTAGTTCAACACGGCATTGCGTATGACTCAGTGATACGCCTTGCGAACCACATTGCAATAATCATTCAGATGAGAAGACGGTCGATTTCTTGCGGATGGAAGAATCCATATTCAACGATCAGTGTAGAATATGTCGGTCATCTTTCTACAACACATTAGGAAACAGTTTATTACGTAAAATTATAATAAAATAGAAACAATGGTGCTACTTAAATATACTGGTCAATTCGTACAAAGAGGCGAAAATAATTTTTATAGACTGTCATTTATTCGCCTTTCTTTATTTTGTGAAATTTGTCTTAATCGAAAAATATTGATTTTTTATTATTTTATAGGAGATGTCATTTTGTGTGTATGTGTGTATGCGTGTGTGTGTGTATGTTTGTGTGTGTGTGTGCGTGTGTGTTTGTGTGTGCATGCCTATGTGTGTGTCTGTGGGTGTGCATGTGTTGTGTGTCTGTGCGCACGCGCGTGTGTATGTGTGTGCGCGCGCGCAATACAGAAATTTCAATATCTGGAAACAATTTTAACAGATTATAGAAGAAGGGCCATAGAAATCCGATGGCGCATTCTAACAACGAAAAATAATTCATTCCAAAATCTAATTCGGAAAATTTCTTTAGAAAGAAATAAAAAAAAAACTGATGAGCTTTTTTTTTTTTAATATCGGTCTTCATATATGTCCGTGACTGTTGGGTAATTTCCACACAAATGAAGAGGTAACTTGAGGCAACAATGAATTGATTCGACCAAAGGACGTTCAGATTACCCGAAGCGGAACACATCAGAAACGAGGAAAATTGAAGAAAAATGTTGTTTAATATGGTGCTACGCTACAGAATGAATAAAAATTGTTTAATATGGCGATGAATTCATTTACATATTTCCTGTCAGAGATTTTGGATTACTCTAAGTTATTTTCTCTCCATATTAACATTCTAATTTTTAACATTATGATTCATTTATTGTATATTAAAAAGTATTTACATAAAAAATTGGCATATTTCTAAACATAAAAGTAGAATTTCCCCTTTGATCATGAGAGCATCATGAGTGCACCTTTCAAAGTTTTATTTTAAAACTAGCAGCATGACTCGGTGTTGCCCGTGCTTGATTAAAAAATCGTACGACTCATATAGCAATCGCTCTCACTTGACTTAAAATATTTTTGCCCTTCCTTGCCTTTAAAGAAGTGCCCTTTGTCGCGCTGATATTGCTACATGCCTACATGCGAATTTTTCTGAGCTCCATACTAAACATTAAATATGTTACGAAAAAAAAAAACTAAGCAAAATGAACACAAAACGATCAGCTTTAAAAAAGGACTCGTAACTGGAAAAACCGAATGAAAAAAGAATGTTAACAACAACTACTTATTCACACCCAACCCAGTTCTGCGGAATCAGAATCAACGTTGAGTTTAAGCAAGCGAATGAGCCAAATGGAGTAAAGTGCCAAGCAGATTTAAATTTTTCCCACTTGTGACGAATGCAGCTATCGATTTTTTTGCATGCTAGCATGCTAGTTAACATTCGTGTCAGTCATCTGTTGGTTCTCACGCTGGCCAGTAGAAAATGGCCGCAAACTATATGAAAACTGCCGTAGAAGTATGAAAAATTCGATTATTACCACTATCGATGGGAGTTGGGAAATATAAAGTCAGTCTTGACCTTCCCGCTAACTTGGAGCATGTGCATGTAAATTTTGATGCAAATTCGTCGAAAATTGCACACACACACACACACACACATATATATATATATCCTGCCTTTTATAGATAGAGATTTCTTTCATGGACGCAATAAAATAAATTAAGGTAAACGCCCGAGATAATATTTTTATTGTTTATGTTAACTTATAAATTGCTCTCCTGAATGCATACGAAATATATGTTCCTAAAGCTGAAGGAATCTTAAAAAACAGGTTTGGCTCGGTTTATTTTATTTTACGGCATATTAACCACAATGGGTTCTTTAATGCCGACAAGAGCTTTGAAATAGATTTGTATGAGTAGAATATGTTTACTTTTTTTTTCACAAAATGTATTGCTGGTAATATTTTTTTTTAAATTATTGCTGGTAATAATATTTTTCTAAAGATATGTTGCTGATATATTTACTATAAAAAATAACTATTTTCACACTTTTACAGTGTTTTGATGCCAGTTTGGGGGTTAACTATTTTCCCATAGTTGGAACCCTAACAAGTGCTACTACTGCGAGTCAGTGTGGATCTTGGTACAACAAAAATTAAGATGTGCTTCCACGCCCTTATAAATGGTTTACACCTGTTACAGAAATGACAGCCCAATTAAAACAGTTTTATATAGTTCACAAATTATTATTTTGTCATTGCCAGCAATAGATGTTTTGGCACCAGAAAAATATATTTGAAAATGCATTTTCTTTTGACCAGCAATATTAGCAGTAGCATCGTAATAATTATAATATGTTTGAAAAACGTAGATTTAGAAATTAATCGATCGCGTAAAAGACTTAGGTTTGGGTAAGGTATTTTTTTCAGATCTGAAAATGTAGAAACAGTTGTATTTAAAGGCATCTGTCTTGAGTTAAGAGTTTTTTTCAAATTTCGTAGAGGAGAGATGATCGTAGTCAAATGGTGCCGTATTATCTTGGTCTTCAGAGTTTTCCAATGGCGCTGAACAATATCAAACAAATGGCGTTGTTCTCTAGCAACATAATCTTTCCTTGTTTCCTCGTCAGTAATAGCAATAAATGCTGGTCGACGTAAATACGTAGAGTTCTCAAAATAGCGCCTGATTTCCCTGTTAACGAACAAGCTACAGTTGTTGGGCAGTTTCAGGTTGAGTTTTTCGGCGAGAATCCCAATCCAGACGTCCGTAGGCATTAGAGGAGGATTATTTAACGAAGCCAGATACAGCTTATTTATAACTTCTATGGGAGCAATATAACCAACTCCGTGACAATGTTTGGGAAAAAACTTTCCTTTATACATGTATTTGGGATCCATATGTCTGTTCTTAGCAAATTTGCCACTTCTCTCCTTGGCTTTGAAATAACAGAGTCTGAAACTATCAGTGATGTGCTCTCCTTCTTTATTTTTAAGAAGATGTTTTATTAACTTGTTTTGATCAACAAAGAGTTCATCATTCATGACAAAAACGTTTTCAACATTTGGGCAAAACTCTACACTCCATTTCCATGCCATGATAGCTTTTAAAGATACATTAATGTATGATTCCTTAAAATCTTCCTGGATAATATCTTTGTAACGATAACTTTCTCGACGGATAGATTCTTCGATGGTTTTGTTGTTAGTCCGCCCAAATAAAAACATGTGCTCAATGACTATACTATGGTTTACAAAATACGGTTGTTTCAATATATCCCGGAGAACCTGTCTCCGGTTGAAATGCTTGTAGTAACTCCTGATGAGGTAAAGAAGGAAAACACGCTGATGTTGCGAACAAAGTGTTGGTTGGTTCAAGATCCGCCTGTAAGAGTGGGAAACGGTAGGCATCTGACTGTAATAACGAGGTTCAACTTGAGAGTTTTTTGGACGTGATCTCAAGATAATTTTCATTTGTCTTAGTCGAGTTTTTCTTGCATTGAAAAAATTGTGATCAGGAGTACATCGACCTGGATGAAATGTCAAAATAAAATAAAATACACACATTATACAAAAAGACGATATAATAAAGGTTATATTATATTAAAACAATAATAAAAATTTAAAAAAAAAACTAATATAAATAACATGTTGTGTAGGTGGTGTAACAATCATCGCTTTTGAAAGTGGAATCGGGGAGCTGAGTTCAAAATCCGATCTCTCACGTTCCGTTCACGTTTGCAGAATTGCCTTTGATAAAGGAAGGAATATATATCTTTCCCCTAAGCTAAAGAAAAGTCAAGGAATAGTCATGATCGACGACGCCCTAAAGGGACGGTTAAAGAAAAGAAAGCTGTGGAGAGTCATGAGCGCCTATGTCTTAAAAGGACATTTAAAAAAGAGAACTAGGTGGAGTGTCATGAGAGTATATCCCCTAAAGGGACATTAAAAGAAAAGAAAGTTGTGGATAATCATAATCGCCTGCGCCCTAATGTAGAATTTAATGAAAAGAGAGCTGTCGTTAATTAAGCTCGTCTATGACCTAAAGATAAAAAAAGTCTGTGGACAGTCATGAGAGCCTACGCCCTAAGCGTACATATAAAGAAAGCAGTCTCTCAAATGTCACGAGATCCTATGCCCTAAAGGGACTTTTAAAGAAAAAAAAAAGCTATAGAGTCGTGATGGATTATCCCTAAATGGACATTTAAGAAAAGAAAGCCATGGAGAGTCGTAATAGACTATCCACGAAAAGGACACTTAAAGAAAAGAAAGCCATGGAGAGTCATGATCGCCTACGCCGTAAAGGGACATTTAAAGAAAAGAAAGCTGTGGAGAGTCATGATCGCCTACGTCCTAAAGAGATATTTAAGAAAGCTGTGGAGAGTCATGAGAGCCTAACACTAAAGCAACATTGAAAGAAAAGAACGCTGTGGAGAGTCTAACACTACAAGAAAATTTAAAGAAAAGAAAGCTGTGGAGAGTCACGATAGACTAATCACTAAGGCAACATAAAGAATATCAATACCAGGGCAAGATTAGCGTGAGAGTTTTTGTTGTGGTGTCCTCCCTCTAAAGTGTCTATGTTTTGACTCTTCCGCCTAATATAAGATTAGTAGGAGAGAAGGCCTTGGGGGAACAGTTGAATAGATTGAACATTGTATCAACCGACACACACTCACTAGTCGTGTAATAATCTTCTATTGGACTTACTGTATTAATATATGATATATCTGCAACACTTGTTTTGTTATTTCTTAAACATTTACTTGATCTCTCTAATGAATTCTCTATGGCGACAAAAAAAAGTATTTTAGGAAATTAGCCTTCACAAGTGCATAGTTATTAGCGTTTTAGTATCGATGGTACTTTCTTTCCTAAACTTTTATTTCTGTTAGTTTGGAAAGACAATATTTTCATTATATTATCCCTAGTCCCCTTTCTGGTTATTTGGGCTACCCGTTTTCATTGTTGCTACTCTTGTTTTTGTCATCTGGTAAATTTCCTTGTGATTGATTAGCGCCAGTCTATAGGGATTGATGAAAGTTTGTCGTCTTTACGATCTAAATGATTCATTCGCTTGAAGCTATTTTACATATTGGTTTGAGAAAATTAGTGTATATCGATGAAGAGGCTTCTAGAAAGCGAAAAAACAAAACACCTTCATATTTCCAGAACACAAACTACATTCATAACATGGTGTTTGTTTTTGCAGTACGAACCAAACAGACATTAACAAACAGGACGTCACATGGATCGCAAAATGAAACACGAGCTTTGACGAAAAAAAAAAAAAAACTTGGTTAGTCCCAGCAATAACAAACGATACCAAATCTGAATAATGTTAAAATATACAACAAAAAATAATTAGATCTAGTCAGTTTTGTGAAGGACACAGGTTAACAGCATGTAACTTACTTAAAATACAGACGCGCCGTCGCCTCCCTCTGTCTGTTCTACAAATACTTTCATGGAAATTGCTCCGAGGAGCTGCATTCGCTGGTTCCCAGTCGTCATGAGTTCAAGCGCCCTACGAGGCTGGCATCCTGAACTCACCCCTTCACTGTCGAAACTCCTAAATGTAGCCGTCTCTTCTACTCCAATAGCTTCATGTCTCGCACCTCTCGCCTGTGGAACTCCCTTCCCTATTCCTGTTTCCCTGAGAGTTATATTCTCCAGCTATTCAAATGTAATGTCAATCGACATCTCCAGTTGCCTTGATCTATCCACTACCCTCCTCCTCATCCTTTCTTCTATCACTCCTATCTGATCTTGCTCTAAATTTTCTGTAACCCCTTGCGTTCTAGTGGTTTCCCGCCTTGCTTGGGGTGAAATGCTTAAAAAAAAAAACCAAAAAAAAAAACAGAAAAAAGACCTGAATACGTAATATCAATACTCGCATACGGCAGTGAAATCTAGACAGTTAACTCATTATCAGGTGTGCATTGCATTTGATAATATTTAGATCTAGTCAGTTTTTAATTTGGTCAGAGAGAAACAGCATGTTACTTACCAAACGGCAAACGTTGATCAAAGAAGGCGCACTGCTTCACAAGGAACCAAATTTAATTTTTAATTTTAATTGTGTTTTGTTTTTGAAGAATAAAGTTAATAAAAAAATTGAAATCATTTAAGAGAAACGTAGAAGGATCAAAGAAAGAAACCATATTTATTTTTAAAAACGTATTTGTTACTTACTGTTATTTATTAGAAGTAGACTGATGAAAAGAAATATAAGGTAAAGTATTTTCATGATTCTGCAAATAAGAAAAGAAAAAGTTATTTTGAAATTATAATACTGATATCACATGCCAAGAATAAGATTTCCTCATGAATAGTTTTTGATGCTGATGTCTTAAATGGAACCTATCTTTCACCATCGATAGTTTTTGTGTTATTGAAATCTCCTACATGACATATAATGAGTATTTTTTATCCAACTATATGTTTTAAATCTAGATAATTATTATAGGCAAAAAAGTACACCCTTGTGCAAATTAATTGAGACAAAAGCTTTACTTTCTGTTCGTTTGCCATACGGTCATTTTTAGACCCATTGGAGTAACAGGGTATAATCGATTTCCATTTTGTTCTCATATTAGGTAATTTGAAGTGGTGTGCAGTAATATGAATGTATTTTCGGTGTGTATGACGGAATTTGTTTGAACTTGAAAAATATTGCGTCATCCGTGATTGCATCTGACTTATTACGCCCAGACACTATTGTCTCGCATATCGATTAGTTGTCCTACGGCCATTGTCTACGATGGATGTTACTCCAAGAAAGCACATGAAAATTGTAACGCTGCACGAAAACACTGGCAGGCCTTAGCAGTGAGCAGATCAAAGTACTACAGACTGGCCCGGAACTCTCCTGATTTAAATTCAATCAAGAATCTGTGGTCAATCTGCAAAGAACGACTTTGTGGAATGGACATACGAAGTACTAACATATGCACTGGGTCATGTTTCATTGGAAAAATACTAAAATGTAAATAATAACGGAATTATTCGTTTTCTTTCAATTATTTTGCACACTGGTGTACGTTATATTTGAATTCTGCATCCAAAAAGCATTAAATCATGTTCAAATAGCACATGGGGCAAATACGTTTTAGTTTATTAACTGTGAATTGCGGCGTACAAGTCGAGGTTTCAAACCAAGAAGAAATTATTTGCAAAACTAGAGAGTCGACTTATACTCCAGGTATAAAATGAAAACCTTTTAAATATCTGGGAATTGTTCTGACAGAGGACAGAAAACGTGACACTGAAACCAGATGACAGATTGGCATAGCCAAAGATGCATCCCAAAAGCTAAGCAGAGTATTGAGAGATAGAAAAACTACGTTAGAAAAAAGAAAAGAGTACTGAACTGCTACGTGATATCTGTCGTGTCGCAGTGAATACTGGAAAAAATCTCTCAAAGTTAAAGAAAAACTTAAAACAACAGAAATGTGGTTTTACAGAAAGATGTAAAGGATGTTATGGATCGAACATGTGAAAATCGAGGAAGTTTTAGAGAGAAAAAAAGATGCTTATACATAACATTTGAGACTGTTGAAATTACCGAGATGTAAACAAGTGGGACAGCACGCCTAACAATTATTGTATACCATTAAACATACGATACGAAGCAGCACTATAAAAATCTACCTGCTATGATGTGCAATTTTATTATTATTATTATTATTATTATTATATAGAAGTATATGTTGACTTAAATGTATTTATCAGATGACCTGACGAATTTTAAATGTTCGCTTATACCGATAGACTATAAGGTACCTACCGATGTGTGTTATAGGTTGTTTGTCTTACAGCGCATATAGAAAGTTATTGCGATGTGTCCCAACATACGGGTAAGTGATGTGATCTTATGTAGTTTTCCCCTAGGTTATCGTTTTCTGCAGTCTCGTGGTGTTAACTTACGTAGTTTTGGCACAGGTTATCGTTTTTTGTAGCATTATAGTGTGACCCTATGGAGTTAGGCACATGTCTTTTTCTGTAGAATCCTGGTGTGACTTTATGTAGTTTTGGCACAGGTTATCGTATACTGTAGTCTCATGATGTGATGTATGAAATTTCGGCACATGTTATTGCTTTCTGTAGCTTAATTGTGTGACTTTCTGTAGTTCCGTTACAGATTATCGTATACTGTAGCCACATGGTGTGAATTTATGAAATTTTGGTGCATGTTATCGTTTTCTGTAAGTTCATGGTGTGACTTTTTGTAGTTTTGGCGCAGATTATCGCATAGCGTAGCCTCATTGTGTGACCTTATATAATTTTGGCAAGTGTTATCGTTTTTTATAGATTCATTGTGTGACTTTATGTAGTTTTGACACAGATTATCGTATACTATATTTCAAAGTGTTGACCTTATGTAAAAAAACACATGAACGTTTTTGTCCATTCATGTTTTTTTTTTATGTAGTTTTAAACAGGTTAAAACTTTTCTGTACATTCATGGTGTGACCTTTTTTGGCACAGTTTATCGTTGTCTGTAGCCTCATAATTTTACCTTATGTGAGCTTATATATTTTTGGCACATGCTATAATACACTGTAGCCTCATGGTGTGATCTTATATCGTTTTGGCACAGGTTATCGTTTTCTGTAGCTTCATTGTGTGAGCTTATACACTTTTGACACATGCTATAGTTTTCTGTAGCCTCATGGTGTTACCTTTTTTAGCTTTCGTATACTGTAACTTCATCTAATGGTAGATCAATGTTTTGAGCCACTGGTTGCCTAGAGTCAGTTTGGTGGTCGACCTATACGATAGGTTTAGTCATAACTCAGTATAGAACTAAATTCTTGAGGTTCACTTGTAGGCTAAAATTTACGGTATTTGTTTTTCTCTGGGCTTGTGAAATAAATAAAGTAATACGTCTATTGAATCCAACTGTACATCGAACAAAATACAGCTTCTTCAATTAAAGCAATTTATTCACAAAAAAAGAAAGTGATCCCAAGAAATCTATTATATATACGATAAACCTCTGGCAATTTTAGAGATGAACGGAATTATTAATCTCGTCCTTTAAACAAACTACTGGTGAAAACTTCATATTCATATTCATCTTTTTTTTTTACCAACATTCACCCAATGCAAGACCCAAAAGCCACTCAATGTAGATAGAGCTTGCTGCATGAGTGAGAACATAGAAAGTGTATTTTATGAGAATGTACAGGAAAGATAATGGTTAACCCTAGGCTTGAAGATGTTAGAATTATGAAGATCAGGAAGCATCCTCTCGGGTGTCTTCTCCGTAATGTGGAACTTTCTTCTTACTAATGGCATACAACGGGAATGAGGTTAGTTCGTCCCGTGGCATGCGACATGTATAGATCTAAATCACTTTCATTTTCTCCATATTCCAATTGTAAGGAGGAAGTTCGACTCGGCCAGTTTTTGCCCCGTTGAACAAATTCTCATGTAGATGCTTCCTTGCAATCAAAACCTTTTCAAGTCAAACATCAGTCTATCTTCCTTATCCTCATATTGTCCGTCTTGTATATGACGATAAAATATATCCGCGTCCTGGGTAAGACGATAATCTACATTCAACAGCAAGGCATCTGATCAGAAGGTTTTGAGGAGCATGGAACCATCTTTTAATTGCTGGTGTTCTCAGGTTTACCTCGATGCTGGTGGTAGCATCTGTCAGGGTCCCAGCTATGGGCAAATAGTTAACCCCACCAAAAGGGATCAAAACTCTATGAAAATATAAAAATAGGTTTTAATGCCAGCAATACTTCTGTAGAAAATTTTTTACTAGCAAAACTTTTTTGGAAAAAAATATTACCAGCAATACATTTTTTTTTAAATATTACCAGCAATACATTTTTTTTTAAATATTACCAGCAATACATTTTTTTTTTAATATTACCAGCAATACATTTTTTTTAAAATATTATCAGCAATACATTTTTAAAAAAGATATTACCAGCAATACATTAAAAATACATTTTTTTTAAATCTTACCAGCAATACATTAAAAAAATCTTGCCAGCAATACATTTTTGAAAAATTAAATAGCAGTAAAACATTTTTGTAAAAATCTATTAGCAGTAATACATTTTTGAAAAAAATATTGACATTAATAGATTTTTTAAATTTACTAGTAATACATTTAAAAAAAAATTACCAGCAATACATTTTGAAAAAAAATATTACCAGCAATAAAGATCTTGTCGGTATTAGATAACCTTTTGAGGTTGACATGCCATAAAAGAAAAGAAACCAAACTAAACCTCATAATACTTACTTCCTACTAACACATCTTCATTCATAACACAAATGGTATTCAGTAGCTCTCTACCTTGAGTGGCTCTGACAGTTGTATGAAAACAAAAATTAAACAAAAATTAAACAAAAACTAAGAAACGCTGATTTCATTTTCTTACCTTTTAATTCGTTAACTTTTTAGTGATACACCGGATTTTTCTGTGCTGCTTCTTTCTGTTTTGCCGTTTCACTTTTATTTTGTTTTGTTTATTTTCTTTTTATTATTTAATTATTTTTATCATTTTTTTTTTTTTATTTTACGGTGAGGGTTAAAAAAAACGAATTTTAAAAGAGGCTCGACAATGATCACGTGATTAAACAAAACAAAAGAATACTTTTTCGGGTTTTCTACATTCTCAGCAAACACAACGAAAACGAACAGTTGACATGGAGACACGGTAAAATTACATACAAATTGATGTTCTCCAATAAAGTGACATCTGAAGACCCTGTTAACAAGAAAGAAAGAAATAAGAAACAGCATGTTTCATCAAAGTAACAGAATTCTTCAAGCGGACGAAAAGTTTCACCTTTCTTAGTTTGTGGGCCTCTGTTAGATATTCTCAAATTAAACAACTCTGAGACATGAGCAGTGCCCGTGTTTTAATTTTTATCTTAAAGAAAACTAAAAAGATTTACCGCCAAAAAAAAAACAAAAAAAGCACAACGGTTAAATCAATGGCGTTCATAAGGGTTTAAGTGGCCAGCCTAGCTCACGTGAACGGGGCTAGTCTTGATTATTTTTTTTAGCATTCTTTTTTGAGCCAATGGAGTGGTTTCCTGTCGGACTCCTCCACTGGTTAATCTAAACTCTCTTGATCTAGTTATTGTAAGTAATAGTTATTCCCAATCTGATACCGACATTCTTTTTTTATACATACATACATACCTACATACGTACATACATACAACAACAGACCAGGGGTAGTATCTCTGACTGATATAAAATCGGTGGGGTTTCGAACCCGGCATCAATCGGACGTCTAGTCACACCGAAGAGCTGTGATACAGCGGAAACAGTCTCTATGTGGATGACACTATATATTACTATACTTTCATTACTTGGAATTTTTGCCCTTCATTTGAAGCGGTTTTTTTTTTTTAAATCAGCCCACCCGAAAATCAATATTAATAACAACATTTGGGTGCAACTGAGCCACATCCACGTATGGGAGTCGGGGCGGCCCTGAAAAGGGAACTGTATAATAATAAATAATATTATTGTAATAATTTAAACATAATTTTTTTATGAAAGATATATATCGAAGAAGAGATAGTAAATAGTAAAACGTTGCCGAGAGTTATAGTGGACAGGAAGTAGAGGAGAGCCATTTTCGCCAACAATTTGAACTCAAAACTGACACTGAAGAATTATCTATCAAAAAAAAAAATTTCATCGAAATCGGCTGAAAACAGTGGAAATGCAAAAACAACATCCGATATCACGCACATACACATATTTTGAGAATTATATATATATATATATATATATATATATATATATATATATGGGCTGGAGCACCTTCCGCTTACCTCGGAGTTCTCGACAAGATCCAGAGAAGGATATGTAATCTAATTGGCCCTGATCTTGCGTCTTGCTTGCAGTCACTCTCTCACAGACGCGCCGTCGCCTCTCTCTGTCTTTTCTACAAATACTTCCATGGTAACTGCTCTGATGAGCTGCTCTCTCTGGTTCCCAGACTCCATGAATTCAAGCGCCCTACGAGGCTGGCATCCCGCTCTCACCCTTACACCGTAGAAACCTTCAAATGTAGCCGTCTCTTCTACTCCAATAGCTTCATACCTCGCACCTCTCGCCAGTGGAACACCCGCCCCAATTACTGTTTCCCTGAAAGCTATAATCTCCAACTATTCAAATGTAATGTCAATCGACATCTCCAATTACCTTGATCTACCCACTATCCTTCTCCTCTTCCTTTCTCCTATCACTCTTATCTGCTCTCGCTCCAAACCCCCTGCATCCTAGTGGCTTCACGCCTTCCTTGGGGCACAATGCTTAAAAAATATATATATATATATATATATATATATATATATATATATATATATATATATATATATATATATGATCACTTTAAACGTTATTTTAGTGTATACCCATATTTGAATAGCCGCTCTGTTTTTTAACATAATTGGACATGGTGGGCGTCGCCATCAAGCAAGCCTACCTATGGGCGTCCCGATTCTAGCAAGTTTATATCTAGTCAGTTTCGTACGTAAAACGTTCTTTTTAGAAGATACCCACATTTGATTAGACATACGTCTATTTTAAACACTATATTTATGTATAGCAGTCAAATGATATTTTTTATTAAATTTAACCTCCATGCCCTGTGTCCCATCAGGGCGTAGGCGATTATGCCTCTCTACATTTCCTGTCCTTAATAAATTTTATCTTTTTGTTATTTCTTATAAATGCCGATCCTTTTACACAAGCTCACTAGGTATGTTATGTGTTTTGATGTCCTCTGTACCTCTTGCCTTCAGTCTATTTTATGAGTATCAGATTTTCCAAGCTTTCCTCCTTGAACCGCAGTAATTTCAACACGCACTTTTTTGTTAACGACGAGTTTCATTTTTGTTTCCATTTTCTCTAAAACTTGGGTTGTTGCGCACGTGTATCGGTCCATGGTATTTTCATCACCCTTTTGTAGAGCCATATTTCTGTTGTTTTAACTCCATTCTTCATCTTTCAGAAGATTGTCCAGCGTTCGCTGACATATAAGAGAAGAGATATCATGTAATAATAGTTCAGTACTCTTTTCTTGGTTTCTAAGTTTTTCTGTCTCTTAATACTCTGCTTAGCTTTTTTTTGGAAGGCATCTTTCGCTATCCCAATGCGTCTTTGTATTTCAGTGCCACATTTTCCGTCCTCTGTCACAACACTTCCCAAATAATTAAATTTTTGCACTTGATGGTTGTGATAACTCCCACTTGGAATTCGCACTTTGGGTTCATGCCTTCTTTCTTCTTGCCGTATATATTTAATCCTTTTTTCGCGTTTTCCTTCAGTGAATTCTGTAGGAGTTCAAAGTTCAAGATATTCACAGTTAATATTGCATTTTTTTTCTCGGAAATAACATCTTCAGGGATTTGTTTTTATAATAAAAAAAAATATTTCTCATCATCCTGCCACAATTTTAAAAGCATTCGCAATGTATCGAAATCATTGGTAACTAGCCCAAAACTATTTATACAAAGATTTCTAACATAACATTAAGTACACAAATCAGCCCTTCTTGAGAAAGTGCTGAAAATTTCATTCAAAATAGAAAATTCCCTGATTTTATGTACATTTTTATAAACTGGCAGCAGCGCTTTTTTTGGTTATTTTTTTCCTTAGGAAGTGAAATGTAACTTGTCTTTAATTTTCAAAAGAAAATATTTTATTATCATTAAAAAATCATTTAATTAAAAATAATCTACACAGAATTTAAAGAGTCAAATAAAAGGACGTGAAATGCTACTTATCGTTAATTCTCAAAAGAAAATATTTTATTATCATTAAAAATCATTTAATTAAAAATAATCTACACAGAATTTAAAGAGTCAAATAAAAGGACGTGAAATGCTACTTATCGTTAATTCTCAAAAGAAAATATTTTATTATCATTAAAAATCATTTAATTAAAAATAATCTACACAGAATTTAAAGAGTCAAATAAAAGGACGTGAAATGCTACTTATCGTTAATTCTCAAAAGAAAATATTTTATTATCATTAAAAATCATTTAAACAGAAATAATCTACACAGAATTTAAAGAGTCAAATAAAAGGACGTGAAATGCTACTTATCGTTAATTCTCAAAAGAAAATATTTTATTATCATTAAAAATCATTTAATTAAAAATAATCTACACAGAATTTAAAGAGTCAAATAAAAGAACGTGAAATGCTACTTATCGTTAATTCTCAAAAGAAAATATTTTATTATCATTAAAAATCATTTAATTAAAAATAATCTACACAGAATTTAAAGAGTCAAATAAAAGGACGTGAAATGCTACTTATCGTTAATTCTCAAAACAAAATATTTTATTATCATTAAAAATCATTTAAACAGAAATAATCTACACAGAATTTAAAGAGTCAAATAAAAGGACGAAATGCTACTTATCGTTAATTCTCAAAAGAAAATATTTTATTATCATTAAAAATCATTTAAACAGAAATAATCTACACAGAATTTAAAGAGTCAAATAAAAGGACGAAATGCTACTTATCGTTAATTGTCAAAAGAAAATATTTTATTATCATTAAAAAAATCATTTAAACAGAAATAATCTACACAGAATTTAAAGAGTCAAATAAAAGGACGTGAAATGCTACTTATCGTTAATTCTCAAAACAAAATATTTTATTATCATTAAAAATCATTTAAACAGAAATAATCTACACAGAATTTAAAGAGTCAAATAAAAGGACGAAATGCTACTTATCGTTAATTCTCAAAAAGAAAATATTTTATTATCATTAAAAATCATTTAATTAAAATAATCTACACAGAATTTAAAGAGTCAAATAAAAGAACGTGAAATGCTACTTATCGTTAATTCTCAAAACAAAATATTTTATTATCATTAAAAATCATTTAAACAGAAATAATCTACACAGAATTTAAAGAGTCAAATAAAAGGACGTGAAATGCTACTTATCGTTAATTCTCAAAAGAAAATATTTTATTATCATTAAAAATCATTTAATTAAAAATAATCTACACAGAATTTAAAGAGTCAAATAAAAGGACGTGAAATGCTACTTATCGTTAATTCTCAAAAGAAAATATTTTATTATCATTAAAAATCATTTAAACAGAAATAATCTACACAGAATTTAAAGAGTCAAATAAAAGGACGTGAAATGCTACTTATCGTTAATTCTCAAAAGAAAATATGTTATCATCAGTAAAATTCATTGAAACGGAAATAATTTACACAGGATTTAAGGGATCCGTTAGTGATAGAATTGAATAGTTATACGTACCTGAATTTCTTTTTTAAGTGCAAATTTCGTTCTTTCTTTTTTCTTTTCTGATATTGTTTTTTACAAAGTCGTATTAAAACTCTTTTGTATTACAAGAACAGTGTGATGAATTTGCCCAATTATTTTCCCCAAATAGACGTCGAATTTTTTTTCTATCATAAACTTAAATTAACTCAAGCTATCCACTGTGTGTCATGCTTCTTCTTACTATATTCTAGTTATGAAAGAATCTAATGGCGCGTTGTACATTGAAATAAATTCTGTGCGCATCCAGGCGAAGAATTTAATCACGGTGTCGAATCTTTGTTTAGGAAACTGCTGTCCGTAAGGAAAACCGCCTCTACAAATATTTAAATTGACTGAAATATGAATTTTTAATTGGGGATAAACTTTTGGTGGCATTTGTAAAAATATTTTTTTATCTATTTAAAAGGGATTTTGATTATCGATAATGTGTCAAATCTATCCCTGAGTTTTACGGAGTTATTGGCCTTAGAGGGTTGGTGTACGAAAACGATTTGTTTTAGGTGAGGGTTGAAAAAGAATTTCTGTTAAATAACAAACAAACGGATATAGAAGGTGTCCAAGGGAGCAACTTTATGGCGGTGGGAAATTGATTGAAGACGTAGCTTTAGCTGAGGCAGATTTGGTCTTCTTGCTTATGAAGAAAGATCAAGCTCTGGTAGTTAGGGCTAGGTTAAAAAGAATGTCCTCTGAGGCAACGAATATAGCCGCTGAATTGCGTGCCGAGGAAGCTCGGAATGCATCTCAGCGACATATTGCATGCGTCACATTGCCGGATAAGCGGACCGTGACAACAAACGAGGGCATATATGAGGCTTTTCGTGACTACTTTCAGGAGTTTTTCACCAGAGAGCCCGGTCTGATCCCTGCTCAGCTCGACGCCTATTTAGCTGACTTCCCTGCCTTGAGGCAGCTGAAGCAGCTAGGTGCGAGAGTCCCATTACAGAGTCGGAAATCTGGGAAGCGTTGAAACAGGTTGGCCTGGACAAATCTCCGGGACTAGATGGTCCTCCATACGAAGTGTACTTGAGGCAGTCGCCCGTTTTTGTTCCCCTGCTGGCACTGATTTTCGGCAACTGGATGAAGCAGGGGTCTATACCCCAACGCTTCACCAGGGGCGTGATGAAGTTGTTACGCAAGGATAAAAACCGCGATAAGTCTGTTGACTTGCGGTTGGGTACGTGGAAAGGAGTTTCTCTTCCCGGACCTTTCCACTGAACGGATGGGCCGGTCAAGATTCTCGGCGTCTGGTTCGGTTCTGATCTCCAGTTGGAAATGAATTGGTCGGAGGTGCGAGGGAAGGCCGAGATCGCAATTAATTCGTGGTCTCTTTCCTTAAAGGGGAGGGCGGAATTATGTGTTTCACACATCTACCCGATTCTCCTTTACCGACTCTCTGTGCTTCCACTTTCGTATGACACTTTACTGGCGTTAGTGAAGCTCTTGTTCTCCTTCTTGTGGGGAGGTAAGGCTGCCAGAGTCACTCGGGAGATCTGTTGTCTTCATCCATCTGAAGGCAGTCTGGGCATGCCAAGCATTGAGATTCGTCAATATATGCTTCGCATCGGCTTTCTAGATCGAATGTGTCGCGAACCGGATCAGGAGGACGCCTTCTCGAAGGAAGACGCCCGTAAAAACTTCACATCCCTGAAAAGTGTGCACTCGTGCGAGGAGGCGGCCCACCGTTTACCCTGAACTAAATGCTCCTGCTATCGTGAATGCCGTATAGCTCTGAAACGCCTCTTATGGGTGTCGGACCTCTGCGACGTCCAGGTGTTGTCTCGTAGGGGATTATATATCAGGTGTTAGTCAGGAGGACCATTTGTGATGAGCTGATTGACGAGCTCGGACTTACAAAGCAGGAGGCTTGCTCAATATGGCCTTGGGCGCCCGGGTTGAAATGTCTCAATAACGATAAGGCATCACTCACCTGGCTGGTGATTCGTGGGGCCCTTTGGGTCGCCAAAAGACTTTGCTCAGCGGGCTTGGAGAAATCTCCAAACTGCCGACGCTGTGATGGGGATGTCGAGACCCTTGGTCACGCCTTCTTTTATTGGAGGCTGGTAGCGCCGTTGTGCAAGTTTGTTGAAGGCCTCATGGTTCGCATGCTGCAGGGAAAGTTATTTCTCCTTGTAGCCTCTTCTGTTTGTAGCAATATGGTACCGCCGCTGACGAAGGCTAAACACTATGTGTTCCACTGCTTGCTAGGTGTCATGAGAATCGTGATTTGGACGACACGTCAGAAGGGATTCTATGGAGGAAGGATGTTCACTTCTTCCAAACTGATCTTGTACTTTAAGTACCAGCTTAAAGTCAAAATTAGGCATCAGGATATTGCCCTTCCTGGGTTGAACTTGTGCAACCCATCCCGAAACTAGTCTAATTTGGCTTAGTTTTTGATGCTTTAGTTTCTTTTTCTTTCAGTTAACTTAGTGTTATGTGTCCGGTTCCTTGTACCATGGTGATAGTCCAAGGTAGAACCAATAAAGAACTCGAACACGTATATGGAATAACACAGATATATTACAAACAGAAATATATACAGAGAAGTAGAAAGTGTTAGTACGAACAATCAGGTTTAGTAGTAATTGTTTGAACGCGACTCTGTTTCGGACTGCCTCTGACTCGACTGACTAACTCGCTCGCGCTGACTGACTGACAGACTTCTGACTGACTTCACTCCAGACTTCAGATTGAACAGTAATTTGTCACCTCCCCACGAGGGTATCATGTGGCACAAGGCGGGTTTAACGTGGGATTTCCGAGCCCGTGGGCTCCGGCAAAAATAGTCCATTGAACCCGTATAAACGGGTTCAGGGTCGATTTACCTCCCCGAAAGAGACTCCGCCCTTCGGCGTAGCCTTGTTCGGGTTCCTCCCCCGCCCGATCAGCCGGTTCAGCCGGTCAGCCGGTCGTCCGACTTCAGACTGAACTTCCTGCTTCCTCTTGAGCGCAGATTTATTACGTAATAGTCCATACTTGTTAAACTAAAAAAGACCTTTTTCCCAAGAACTGGAATTTATAAACAAAGATCATAAGATTCATCTACAGGTTCAGGGGTTAATGTACTTTTTATTAAATTTGTTTGCTGAGATGTATTCTCGCCATTTAAATCATTAACTTTTATATCTGTTTTTTTTAATGAATGAAACATGTAATATATATATATATATATATATATATATATATATATATATATATTTTGGGATATACCTATTATAATTTTTTTTGTCCCTTTTACTCAGTTTAAGGCAATATGATCTGCTAATACATCATAAATAATGGACTATTCCGTTTTGACCGCGTGAAAAGAAGAGAAAAGACACTATTTAATTTCAATGAAAAAGAAATAAAGAAATATCAGTGATAGAACTAACCTATTCAGTTATGGATATAAGTTTGCGGCCCTGGGTTTCACGCTTTTGTGATCATTAGACAACTATCTGATGATCGCAAAAGCGATAATTAAATGAATTTACTCTTCATGATAAAAAATAATAAAAGGAAAAAATAGAAGAAAGGAAGAAATATTAAAAAAACAAAAAACAAAAAAAAAACGCAGCCGACCGGTTTCACCCTCACTCAACAGAACTGAAATCGAGGGATTACTCATCGCAATCCAAAATATAAAACACAAATTAGATTGAAATTACACTTAAATCTTCCTTTCGAGTAAACCCTAACCCTAACCCGGCCATTTTATTTGCCCTAAAATCTGAACTGTCGCTTCCTAATGCAAGAAATAACAATTTTTTAATACAGATCCAAAAATTTGTAGCATTTCTCAATTTTGTCCTCACCCAATCCTTCGGATGAAATTACATTTCAACCATATCAGCTTTAGTTTAAGAAAAATCAGATATTTTCCACTGATAACTGGCAATATATTTTAAATAATACCCATTATTAACATTCAGTTTTTTTCTATATTTTTTTTTTTTTTCATCTAAATTTCAGATTTTGAATTAAAATATTGGGAGGGCTATGTTCGGGGCGCCAATTAAATTAAATTTTCCCAGCAATTTTAATCAAAATGCATCCCACCGAATATATAAGCCAGCAAACGTTGGTTTAAACGACAAATCGATTTAAGAATTTTCAATAAAATTTTTTAGTTAGCTATACATCTAAGAACGACAAAGTGGAATTAGTTTCTTTTTCTAATGTATATTCTAATGCTGGATTCATATCATTAAGTAATAAATTAAATTTATTAGCCTCCAGTGAGTTTTTTCATAGAGGCAATATATATATATATATATATATATATATATATATATATATATTATATATATTATAGAAATAAAAGTGTTTTAATATTAAAAAATATTAAAAAATCGCAAAAAAACTGGTTCCCTCCCGCTCATCAAGGCTTCCACGGGAGACTTAATTTGAATTAAAACACAGAAAATATATTAAAAAAATTATTTTGGGGAGAAAAATAAAATAAATAAAACTTTAAATTTATTATATAATATTTAAGTAATTTACATACAGCCAGAGGTTTGTTCATTCGATAGCCAGGACGCAACCAGAAAATAAAAAATAAATAAGAGATCCCAGGTTTTCATGATGAAAATTAAAGAAAAACAACTCTTCCCTTGTCGCGGTCATGATTAGCCGCTTCCTTATGAAAGCCGACCTGACCTTCAAATACCCTTGATCTCAGATTTAGGTCCAGCAACATTAGAGAAAATAAGACGACTAGTCCAATATCGTTGATGCCAAACTGTACCTTGTGAGAATCGGATTATGCTGCGCCCTGTCAAACATCTTTTGATTTCTATATTAATTTAATATTTTAAAGCTTCTTTGACCCTCAGCCAGGGAGATCTTGAATAAATTTCCAAATATTGTTAGCCACTTTCAGATTCCAAATCAAAGTTCATGGTTTTTATGAAAATAATCATTTATGTTAATATTTTAGGTGTTTTTTGGTTTTTCCCCGTCATCTTTTTTCATTTTAGAATTTTGTACATAAATTTATTTTTTTCTTGTTGTTGGATCATGACATTTTTTTCGCGTTGTGTAGGTTTTAATATCGAGTGGAAATGTCCATTAAATGGAAGGAAATTGAAAATGAAAAAATTTTTATGGTGAAATGAGTAAATTGTGTCTGAATGGGTCGTGAATCAAATTAAAATAGGTCTAATATACTTGAAACGTTAATTAAAAAGAGGGCCTTAACGACCCTCCCCTTTTCGGCTTTTTGCCAATTTTTATTTTTTACGAAATAATTTTGGAAACTTTCCATATTTTTTTACGCTGCCTTTTGAATATTTCGGTTTTGAATCTTTCAAATTCATCCCGTTAATGTTAACGATCCGCCCTGGAAGAAAAAAAACCTCCTGAAAAAATGCTGCCAAAATGATCCAGTTTCCTTTCAATCCCGTTTCAGCGGTCTTTGGGGAATTTGTGAAGTCTAATAAATGTTCAGTCTTGGCCCTGTTTAGGACTCTCGGCTTAAATCAAAAATCCACTTTGGCGCGATCCTGTTTCCAATATCCGCCCTATAAATTTCTTCTTGTCACTGTTCAAATGCTTGTTACCCTGTTTTTTACATCGATTTAAGAATTTCTAAATTGGCATCTATCTCTCATCCGTTTATTGTTGACCAGCTAACATGAAACGATAACTGCTAACAAACGACCGCACCAGATCAACTCGTTATACGACCGAACCAAATTATTTGATGTTCATCAATCTAAATTGACCGCACCATTCGTTAAATTCTATAAAACCAAAAAGCTACGTTCGCCGATCAACTCTATACGACCGCACCAGGTATATTTATACGACCTCAAACCAGCTGTTGTTCGCCGATCAACTTTTCTTTAATTGATAAAAAGCTTCCTAAAACACAACAAACCAGTCATACCGGACCCGACATCGATTTTAAACGCATTTCTTCAGAGTACACTTCATCATATTTGGCATTAATAAATTCGACGTTATTGTTCCATAAGTTTTTTTCTTTGTCCCTCATTGTCTTGGGGTTCAATGTTTTTTCTTAAAGCTGTTTTTAACATTATCCTTATTGGCCCCAATATGGGAACATATTTTAATCCAGACACCGGTAAACAAGAAAAAATACAACAAAGACACACAAACGATAAAGAGACAACACGAGAATTTATTTTAAATGTAAATTTATTAACAAAATTCATCCAAAAAAAAAAGTTGTAGATAAATAAAAAAAACGAAACTTTTTAATACATTTTTTGGGGGATGATACAATTCAGACAAATATTTTTGCGACGAATATCATTAAATGTTATATACTTCCACATAAATTTTAATACCACGGGTGATAATAAAAACGAGAAAGAAATAAAGAAGAATGATAAAAACCCCGGATATAAAATAAATAGATATATTAAATTTATCAGGGAATATATACAAAAGAACAAAACATTAAATTATTATAAAAATCAATGTTTAAGTAAAAAAATGTCTGAACATTTTTATATAAAAATATCGAACTGAAAATAAACTATTTATAATAAAATCTGAGACTAAACTTTAAAGGAAAATAGACGGAAACGTATTTATCGTAAAAACCAAATATACAGCCATATGTTGCACAAGGCGGGTTTAACAGTAATCTCCGAGATTTGAGGCTCGGTTATAAATTTATTTATATTTGAACCCGTATAAAACGGGTTCATTCGGTTTAAACACTTATACGAAAGAGAATCCGCCCTTCAGCGTAGCCTCGTTCGGGTTTATTTTTTTTTTAAGGCAGAGAGTTCAAATAAAAACCGCAAAAAAATTGCCTGACTTCAATCGAAATGAGTCTATATATTATATATATATTTATTTATTATATATATATATATGTATTATGTTATTATAGGTAAATTCCCATTTTACAAATAAAAAATATAGAAAAATAAAAGACAAAAAATTATATAAAAAACATGCAAAAAAGTACGATATTTGATTGAAATATTCTAACCAAAAATCTCTCAAAAATACTACCCATACTTAAATGAATCCAATAAAACACCTACAAAAATGAAATTATTATAAAAAAGTAGAAGATGTATAAAAATTGAATGACCCAAGTCCTTTGTAATACATGTGAAACTATATATTACTAAGTTTATAAAAATTTTGTTTTACTAAATCAGAGAAATGAATTAGCTATTTTTTGCCGTAATTGTTAAATTTTACTTAAATAATATTTAAATATAAAATTTTAAAAATTTAAACCTGCAATATACATACTTATATTTGATATGGAAAAATAATTTTATTTACTGTAAGTAATTCTAATATATTTACTTTTTTTAAAAAGAAATATAGTCTATTAAAAATAAAGTGAAAATATTTTAAAATTGTATTTAAAATTGTAGTTAAATAAAACGAATTCTAACCTAAACATCTTTTTTATTGTAAAAAATAAAAATTCTAACCTAAAAATCCTAAAGTACTACAAGAATTATCCAATAAAACACCTACAGTAAAATGAAATTAATATGAAAAGCTAGAAGATGTAAGCCATTGAATGACCCATGTCCTTTGTACTTACATGAGAAACAATATATTACTAGGTTTATATAAAAAAAAAAAGTTTACTAAATCAGAGAAATTAATTAGCTATTTTTTTTAAATCATTGTCATAAATTTTATCGAAGAAAATAATATTTAAATATATAAAAAAAAATTGTGACCTAATAATATACATACTTATACTTGATGTGAAAATAATTTACATACTGTAAGTAATTCTAATACATTTACTTGTTTTTAAAAAAAATATAGTATATTAAAAAAAATTAAAAGTGAAAATATTTTTCAAATCGTAGTTAAATAAAACGTATTCTAACCTAAACACCCCCAAAAATCTTTAAATATACAAATAGAAAAAAAATGCCGTAAGAATTTTTGCCGTTAACAATAAAATTTTTTTTTCCAGACGACATGCATTTAACGGATGTCAGAATTCATTGAAAAATACATCCCTACCCCCTACCAAAATGTAACTAATAACTGATACATCAAAATACAGTTATAATGAACACGCAAACACCCCTTGTCTGGTTGAATGGATTTCTCTGTATCCTTGGAAACATGAATTATGATTTTTTTTGCGTGTTTTAAAACCCAGTAATTTTAAAAAGTTACTCCAAAATTCGCTTGAGGATGAAATGGAACTAATGTCTTTAATTTAATTACAAAATTAAATTCAAGCTTTTTAGCTTCCATTTTTGAAACATGGTTAGAACTGTGTAGCGAAAAAAAACATATTTTAAATCAATTAATTTATAATATTAATATCTATAAATTTACATTGAGCACTATTTTATAAAAATAAAATATCTATAAGAATTATATATTATATATCTTACTGTTCTTTCTTTATATATATATATATATTTATATCTATATATATATTCCAGTTAAGAAAGAAAAAATTTACATGTATTTACCCTGTCTGTAATTTTTTTTATATTTTAATATTAAAGACACACACCATTATTACACAAGAAAAAAAAAAAAACATGTTAAAAGAAAACATTTGTTTTTATTATAATAAAATTTTATTTTATATATAATATATATATATATATATATATATATTTATATATATATATAAATAAATATACAATACAATTTTTTATATATATATATATATATAAAGGATATATATATATATAATATATATATAAAGGCAAACAAAAATATTATATATATATATATATATATTTTATATATAAATATAAAGGATTTATATTTTTATTTAATTAATGCCTTAAATAATAACAATATATTTATTTGTATTTCAAATTTTTTTAATTCAATATATCATAAATATTCATCAGGTTAGCGAAAAAATATAGCTGAACCCCCAATATTTGCGTTATCTAATAAACTTTTACGAGTGATTTTTTGTTCTTTTAATCATTGGCTTATTTTTATAAAAATTTGTTTTTAAATTATTTTAGTTTAAATTCATTAATATATAAATATAAATATATATATATATATATATATATATATATATATATATATATATATATGTATATATATATATGTATATATATATATATATATTTATTCCAACGTTTATGAAAAATAAAAAAAAAAATTTTATCCCAAAAATTTCTAATTTATGTTTTGCCAAATGGAATTTATATTTTAATAATAAGCATCTACTTATATAAATTGATTATTATTAGCTCATCTCCCAAATCAGTCCTCAGTGGATTTTTTTTTCTTTTGGCTTCCAAATCCAGAAGCAAGCTTGATAAACAAATGCAGGAGGAAAGCCCACTGTGGAAAAATGGTTTAAAAGGCTAGTCTCAACCTATTACTGTAGTTAAATTTTTCCACTTTTACCAAGGACATCATAAAAACCAAAAAAAAATTTGTTTTTTTTTTACAATATGGTTCACAGTTTACATATTTTTTTCCACTTGATATTTTTTTTAGTTAATTTTTTAAGGCCATTTGGCAGATAGAAATTATTTTTATTAACACTTAACCCGCAATAGGTTAATTGTAGTGATCGGGAAATGTTCTGTTGGAGGTCCCCAGGGGCAGTATTGATGGAAGACGCTAAAACCTAAAAAAAAAATTATATTCACTGATGGAATACAAAATGATCTGATCCCCCTCCTTGGATGGGTTTTAATATCGATAAAATCTTCTCAGTCTTTTTTCCAGTTGTTTTTTTGGCATATAAAACCTGAGATCATAAGATTCAAAATTCTGAGGACAAAAACTGAGAAAATAATTTTACTGAAATTCCCCCAATAAAAATAAATGCCCGAATACTCAGTGCACCAATTGAATTGATTGGTTTACAAACATCATTTATTATATAATTTCAGGGGCTGATTTTTTTGTCCCTGCCCAGGTGTTTTTGTTAATTTGCCCAAAATAAGTTTAATAATTGTGTCATATTTCCTTTTATAGGATTATGACCTAAATTTTGAGGGTCTTCAAAAATCCCCAAATACTAAAATTTCAAAGATTTCTTTTAATTGAAAAAATGTCTTGGCAGGACTAGGCATTTCTTGGAAAGTGTCAAATTTTGGGAAAAATCTTAAAAAGAAAAATGAAAAATTAATAATTTGTCACCCACTTCAGACACCTAATTCAAAAGTTGAATTTATAAATAATCCTCTTAGACTATTAATCAAAAATAAATCTAAATCTACTCCCTACCAATGAGCAGATATTTTATAGTCAATGATAACATATCTGACAAATTAAAAAATTTCCCTTATTTTTGATTTTGCTAAATTTCGTGTAATTTCCTCATTTTTTCTATAAAAATATATATATAATTTTTTTTCCTAAATCTGTAAGTCAACAGAAACGTTTTCTCAAATTTTAAATCTGTTAATGTACAACTCAGACCTGTCTTTGAGAACTACCTGACCTTCAAATAAATAGCAAATCGCTATTAAAATTGACTTGCAATTACCTTTTTAGTCCCACTGTTACCATTATTTATTATTATTTAAACAAAACCACTTATTTTAACCACCTTGTTTTTTTCAAATATTATTCCTATTATAAAATATAACAATATATTAAAAAAAGTAGAACTGTTCTATCTATCAAAGCTATTTGATATATTTTTTATTCATCAAAACTTTAATTTTGGTATTCATTGAAAATCTTTTGTATTATTTATTTTGTCCAAAAATGTAATGCTCAATGAGGTCTCATCCATTCTACAGTATAAGCAATGAATATGGATACCATTAAAACAATGATTTATCCATTAAAAAAAGGATTAATAGATTCATCCTTTTCTTTTCTTGTTGAAAATTGCCCATGATGATGGTTTAAAACATATTCATTTATAATCCATGTATCTAATAAACAAAGCAGAAACCTTTTCCTCATAACGATTTGTAGCATTCAAACAAAGGTATCAGTCTTCATTTTAGCTCAGATTGATAAATTCTTAGATGGAGCATTTCAAATTTTTGATATGTATAGATTAAATGTTTTAATCAAAACCTCAATTCAAAACAATATTCTTGAAAAAAAAAAAAAAAAAAAAATATATTTTTGTTATAAAATAATATACTGTAATTCAAGACGCTGAATAGCTGCATTTAATTTAAATTCATTTAATTTAACGCTTAACTACATTCATCCAAAATTTTTTGTAAAAATTATAAATTTAAAATAATTAAGAACTGAGGCCCATTCATATTTAAAAGCAGGTTTTATATATTTTCCCTCAATTTTATTGGGATTATCTTTAAAAATAACCCCATATATTTAGTATATAGATGGCATATATATCATTTAAATGGCCTGTTTTAAATGGTTGATAAACAGTAAAAATGAATCAAAAAATTGTTAGTATATATTATGCCTTTGGAATCTACATTCTGGAATTCAAAAATCCTCATCCATTGTTCCTGTCTTTAAGAAGTCTGGAACCCTTTATATGATGACTAAATATACCGTAATCTATTATTATTCATACCCTCTTTCCAAAAGAAAATTAAATCTTTTTTTCTGGCTTTAAATAATCATATGCTCCAATTTGATAAACCTTAAATCCCATAATCGGCTTTCAAAAAAAAAAATATGGTTTCAGTTAAATGTCTAAAAATATGCATGATGCTATTAAAAAATAAAATACTATGGCATAACGGCGTTCGTTTAAAAAAAGACATCTCAAAATTTTTATTAATATTTTGGCATGATCTCCTTCTTTTCAAAATCCAGGGTTATGGTATTAACAGGTCGATTGTTTGATTAATACAATCATTCCTGTTAAAAAAAATATAAGGTCGTTCTCATTTTTTTCAAACTTCTTCTCCAGTTCCTATCCCACGAACGCAAAAACCAAAAAAATAGAAATCCTTCAATATAAATTTTCCTTATTTTCATCAAAAACCTTCCTGATAAATAGATTCCCTTTGGCATCTAAAATGATGACGACACTACAATTTGCAATATAAGCACTCAAAAAAAAATCTAGTGTCGGCGAAAAAAAATAATATGGCCGTGCGTCTTGAAATGGACCTCCAATCGGTTGTTAATTCAAAACAATTGGCTGGTCAACTTTAACGCCTCAAAACTAAATAATCTCCATTAACCACCATAGAGATCCTTCCCAATACCCCCCCCCAAAATGTCTGATAGTCAACTTCCTGAGAGCAACTCCCTGCGTCTGCTCGGTCTCACGTTGACTGCTGACCTGAGATGGAACAAATACATTGAGTCAATTGCTTCTTCCACCGCGAGGAAAGTTGGCTCTCTGTGCCGCGCCAGGAAATTTTTTCTCCCTGAATCGATACTTCAAATATACAAATCAACCATTCGCCCTTGCATGGAGTATTGCTGCCATATATGGTCTGGGGCACCTTCTGTTTACCTTGGAGTTCTTGACAAGATCCAGAGATGGATATGTAATATAATTGGCCCTGATCTGGCGTCTCGTCTGCAGTCACTCTCTCACAGACATGCCGTCGCCTCTCTCTGTCTTTTTTACAAATACTTTCATGGTAATTGCTCCGATGAGCTGCTTTCACTGGTTCCCAGACTCCATGAATTCAAGCGCCCTACGAGGCTGGCATCCCGCTCCCACCCTTACACTGTAGAAACTTTTAAATGTAGCCGTCTCTTCTACTCCAATAGCTTCATACCTCGCACCTCTCGCCTGTGGAACACCCTTCCCAATTACTGTTTCCCTGAGAGCTATAATCTCCAACTATTCAAATGTAATGTCAATCGACATCTCCAGTTACCTTGATCTATCCACTATCCTTCTCCTCATCCTTTCTTCTATCACTCCTATCTGCTCTTGCTCCAAATCTTCTGCAACCCCCTGCATCCTAGTGGCTTCACGCCTTGCTTGGGGCGTAATGCTTAAAAAAAAAAATAAAAATATATAAATATATATATATATTAATATATACTTATATATATAATTCTATTTTTTTCATGATGAGGGTATATTTTTAATTATGGATGGAGGGTGGTTTTTTCGGTGTATATATAAGGGGTTTTCATTAGGTTTAATATAAAATGGTATGTGTTGCTTGGACTATGTCTAGATTTATTTCGAGGAAGTTTACCCTTTTCAAATTAGAAGAGACTTTTATCTTTATGTTTAATATTTAAATTCACTAAATATAATTTTTCTGATTTTCTCTATCTTAATGTACATAGTAGAACTCCTCACCACCATATAAAATATTTCTCTAAACAGTCCGATGTCCTATAAAATCAATTTTACATAAATGTGCCATTAAATTTTACAGTTGTTAAAAGACAACAAGGTTAGAATTAATGCAGACTCTAATGATAAACCATAGTGATTAAACAGTGGTATACCAATCGTATTATATCATCCACTGAGAGTCCTAATACTAATATATATATATATTTATCTCCAAACGAAGAATTATTTTAAAGCCAGATGGGGCAGCATAAATTTCTCTTTCAACAATATAAATAAAAGAAATCAAACTTCCCTATCAAACTATTTTTTGGCATCTGAAGAAAATTAAAATAGGGCACCATAAAAAATGGAAAATTATAAATAGGAAATTTTTGTAAAACTTGGGATGACCCATGAAATTTGTGCCTAAATTGAGAAAATGCATCTATTATTAAGTTTCTAAATAATAAAAATCTATTAAACAATAGACATGAAAACAATATATTTTTTGTCGACATCATTTTTTATGCACTGAATAATTAGCTAAAAACAAACATAGAATATAATAACTTTATAATCCATAGTTTCAAATATAGTTTAAATATTATAAAAAAAAAATAACCCTTTATGAAGTTGATCAATAATAAAATTACGATTTTTTTTGATGCACAAATTCCTTTTGATAAAGAAAAAATAAAAAAAAAAAAAAAATTCCATATTTTTGTAAAGATAGACTAGGCTAAAAATATCTTCCGTTTCAAATTTAGACACCCCCATGATTTTGGTAAGACGTGTGACTTGACATCTATGAAAGTAAATTTATACTGATATGTAACTATTTACACCCAACATGCCCCTAATATAGATTAAAATTAAAAAAAATTCTGGCATGTTACCAATGGAAATTTTGATTTCAATTTTGAATATACTATTAAAACACGTAAATTTCAATATAAATAAGTTATTCCAAAAAAAATTTCATTGAAGATGGAATTCAAATTATTTTAAAATCAATTTAATTTTTTTAATTATATTGAAGTTTTCGGATCTTGTTTTGAAACATGAGACCATTATTTCACGAGTTGGAATCATATTTTTAAATAAATAATTATATATATATATACATATATATATATATATATTTATATATATATATATATACAATTATTTACATATATATATATATATAAAATACACAAACACACACAAATATATATATATATATATATACATGTATATATACATACACATATATTTCATAAATATATATATATATAAATATATATGCATAAACACATATATATATATATACAAACAAACATATATATATATATATATATATACATATATAAATATATATAAACATATATATATATATATAAACACATAATATATATATATATAAATAAAATACAAAATAGATTTCTCTCACACAAACACACACACACACACACATATATATATATATATATATATATATAAATTTACATATAATATGTATATAAACAATATATCCATATATATATTCATATTCACTATTTGTTATCCATGTTGAATGTATTTTGGAATTAGTCAATATTTTACCGTTTGTCAAATTCTTGAAATGTTGTTAAAATAAAGTGAAACATTGTTAATTTATTTATGATAGAATGATCTATTATGACTTTTTCCTAATTTGTAATTAGATACATTGTATTTATTTCAATTTTTCATGTAGAGTTGTTCACCTATGTTGCATATACTCCATTGATCTTCATGAGGCAAAGAGGCAAAAAGTAATTTTTATTGATGAATTAAAAGTAGACCTTCATTCTAATGCAAGATAATTTGGTAAATTATCATATATTTTCTGAATAATAATCTGATCGGTAAAGTCAAGTCTGATTGCGGGCTCTATGCAGCATTTAACCTTTAACCTACCTACATTTATATAAAATAAACATAAATAAAATATTATTACACAATAAAAAAATTTTTTTTTGTTTTCAAACATGCTATGCCCCGAAAAAGAATTATATAAAATTCACTATTTTTTCCGTAATATTGAATGTGTTAAAATTCTACTTTTCCTATAAATTCTATAAAATCTCAAATTAATGTGAAAAAAGCCGCAAGATATTGTTGATTTATTTAAGATGGAATGATCTATTATGATTTATTTAAGATGGAATGATCTATTATGATTTATTTAAGACGGAATGATCTATTATGATTTATTTAAGATGGAATGATCTGAATATGATTTATTTAATTTGGAATGATCTTATTATGATTTATTTAAACACGGAATGATCTATTTATTATTCTCTAGCTTTGTTTTAGATATTTAGAATTTCATTTTCAATTTTCTACTTGAAATTTTAATTATATTATATGATCCATTTATGTACATAATTAGGTTAAATTACATTTGATTCAAAGACTCTTCTGGTTAACGCAGAAAACAATTTTGTCATTTTTAAATTTCAAATAATAAATGATGACTTTTATATATAAAATTGAACCCATAACAAATGTGATATAAATCTGATTAATGCTAAAAAAAATATTTGATTACCAAAACTATCTTATCGCCATTAAATTAAAAATTTCAATAACGAGCATTTATATTTGATTACTAATTAAACTAAGCAGGAAAACATATTAAAGGATAGAAAATTATCAGTTATTTTGACATTCTGATTTCTTTTCCGCCCGAATATGTAAATTTGTTTATTTCATGAATAGTCAGAGAAAACTTTTCTTATATATAAAATTCGCTATTTCATATCCATAATGTCAAATTGGTTTTTTAAATTCTTCAATATTTTTTTTAAAAAAAACAAGTTTGATTTTAAATTTAAACTACAAGACATTGTTGATTTATTTAAGATTGAATGTTCCATGTAATGACTTTTAATTTAGTAACAAGATGCATTGTATTAATTTTCAATTTTTTCTACTTGAATTGTTCACCTGGATTAAATTATTTTGCAAATTAAAGGTTATTATAAAAAATTGTGTTTTTTCTGAAATACTAACTTATGAAAATTTTTGTAATTCCAAAACAAATTTCAAATGTATTCATAGATACAGGTGACACGAAACCCATGCACCAATTATAGATTTAAATCCAAATTTAGATTAATTTCTGTAAATTTTTCTGAAAATGTCCAGGAAAACCTACATTTTATAGTCATTAATCAACAATGAGAACAAACTTACGTCTTTAGCTGCATTTTTGAAAAGAACATTTATATCCTTTTAAATTCAAACAGACTTTTTTTTTTTATTTTAGGACGAAACCTTTTCAAATTTGCCGTTTTTTTCCCGGTATAAGAATAACAAACGCAATAAGATATTTATATATATTTATGGCTGTTATTGATTACTTTTCTTTACCGTTCTGGAGCTAAAAAAATGGCGTCAGTCCTCTGACCTTTGCTTGGATTGGTTGCATTGAGTGCCGAGATCTTGAATAAAAAACATCAATCAAAAATCTAAGCATTTATTTCAAAAAGTAACCTTATGTTTTTCTTGAAACAACTAAAAATTTTTTTTATTCGGTAATTAGTATTAAATTTAAACTTTTAAATTCAAACGTAAGTTTTAGATTTAACTTACATATGCAAAATTGTACAATGAAAGATCATTTAAAAATATATACAGTTCATTTACAATGTTATTATTTACATTGGTTTTGTGCAAACTAACGTAAATAATGGAGGCATAATTTTTTTAATACAGTTTTAAAAATAGTTACATAAATGTTTATAGGACGTCAAACAAAAAGACAAACTTTATTAACTGTTATAAATGACCAAGTAAATGTAACGAGATTGTTTAAAATTAATTTAAGGAAAGGGTTTAGGAGAGATAGCAAGGAGTCAAACATTACTAAGAGCTACAAATTACCAAGAACACTTTTTCTAAATTTATTTAGTGATTCATTGTTCGACATAAAATGGTTTATTATTAAATAATAAAAAATAAAAATATTAACGATATTGCGTAAATGGTCGGAAAACAGGTTTTCGGATAGATAGCAAAATAACAAATTTTACTGACATCAACAAATGACCAAATAACCTAATGATTGTAAACAGCTAAAAAGTCGACAGTAATGAATTTAGTAGCGGTAGCAATGAGGTACGGTGGATTAATGGGTAGCAGCTCGGATTGACGAATGGAAGAGCCGAGTTCGAATTCCAATCGAATCCATTACATTCATTTACGTGCTAATAACCTTGGGAAAAGTATGAATCCTCTTCTTCTCTCCCCAGTTATGGGTAAATAGCAGATCAGACAGGGTTCTATAGCCTTGGATGACAACTGGTCTACTTTTTTAAGAAAAAGACTACCTAAAATGAAAATTGCCCTATTCATTCATGTATCGAAAGATACATGATCGCTTCAGTATTATCCCATAAATTGAAATAAAAAATGAGTAATTGTCTCCAAGACAAACTTTTTGCTAAAAATGACAAAGTGCTTGGGCAAATGGTCGATTTTAAATTTTTTAGGAGGAGATTGCAAAAGACAAACTTTGTTAAAATATAAAAATGACAAGTTTCTACCTAAAACATTTTTAAAAATTCAAAAAATGCTTAGGAAATATAACAGAAAGACAAACTTTACTAAGAGGTACAAATAACCAAGTCACCAACTCAAATATCTTTTGCAAAAAGTCGACAGAAATTGGTTTTGGAGAGATAGCAAAAACACAAACTTTACTAATCGCTGCAGATGATCAAATAACCTACCTAACGAGCTGGTATATATGGTCGACTGTTATGTGCTTAACAGCGATAGCAACAAGACACAAATATAGCAAAATGACAAACTTTACTAAAAACTACAAATGACCAAGTAACCTACATAAGGAGCTTCTTATAAATGTATAGGAGTGATAGCAAAAATACAAACTTTACTAATAGCTTCAAATGACCAAGTAACCTACCTAACGAGATTGTGTAAATGGTCGACAGAAAAGTTTTAAGGAGTGATAGCAAAAAGAAAATTTTACAAGAACTACAATTGACCAAGTAACGATCTTGTGTAAATGATCGAGGGAAAAAGTTTTAGGGGAGACTGCAAAAAGACAAACTTTACTAAGAGCTAGAAATGACCAAGTAACCTACTTAAAGGGATTGTAAATGGTCGACATCAATGTTTTTAGGAAATATAACAGAAAGACAAACTTTACTAAGGACCACAGATGACCAAATAAGCTGCAAATAACCAAGTAACCTACTTAAAGTTTTTCTTTTTTTATGAAAGGTCAACAGAAATTGGTTTGGGATAAATAACAAAAAGGCAAATTTTACTTAGTACCACAGAAGATCAAATAACCTACCTAACGTGCTCTTTTAAATGGTCGACATAAAAATGTTTAGGAATGATAACAAAAGTCTAACTTTACTATGAGCTACAAATAACCAAGTAAACTATCTAACGAGTTTGTGTAAATGGTTGAAAGAAAATGGTTTAGTAGAGATAGCAAAAGACAATCTTTACTAAGTACTACTTATGACAAAGTAACATCCCTAAGAAGCTTGTGTAAATATTCCAATAAAAGGGTTTAGGGGAGATAGAAAAAAGGCAAACTTTATTCAGAGCTATAAATGACCAGGCAACCTACCTAACGAGCTTAGGTAAATGGATGGCAGTATAATGATGGGGAGGGATTGTAAAAAGACAAACATCGTGAAGAGCTACGAAGGATTCGATGTTGTGGAGGGCCATGTTCGCCAACGACCTGACGGTATACGGCTAAGTGAATAAGAATTCAGTCATAAAAGAAACACTGAGAATATTCAAACACAAATTAATTATGATTGTCTACTACGCGCTCCTCTATAACATGCAGTCTTAATTCGAAACCCAACGTTCTGTGAAAAACATTTGGCACAATAACCTTACAGAATTTCTAGAAAGCAAAATGTAACAAATTTAATAGTTGCTCATTTTTTATTCTTTTCAAAACGACAACTGTTATATATATATATATATATATATATATATATATATATATTTCTAAAGAATTAATAGATTTTTACACTATTTACGTTGTTTGGACTGTTGTCCTCATCTTTGTCATATTCACGACATTTCGGTCGTTGTACGCCTTCGTCTGGTGATTGAAATTTTGAACTGAACCTTTCATTTCGTCCAGCTAGGTGGACTGTTCTTGTTCCACTTGCCATGCTTCTTCCCGATATCTCAGTTATCTCCGTTTAACTCAAATCTCTATGTTTTTATTCACCTCTCCAGTAGACGGTTATTGAACTCACAACTCTTTGGGTCAAATCACTGGATCGAACCAACGCTTTTATCCAACCAGCCATGTGACCTTATTCATACCTGGTTACTGAAACTCTAGCGTCGAACCTTTGTAGGATACACAGAGAATCGTCAAAGTATTGAGCTAGTAGATTGAGCTGTTGAATTTGTCTCGTACAATGGTCTCCATTGGATGTGGCATTGAATAGAACAACGTCCAGATTTTCCCAATGGGAAATTTTTCCCCATTATTATTGGAAGTAATCGCAAAGCTTGAGTGTTTTTCGTTGGAGCATTAATTTCTTCAGTTCCTACAACAACATTGAGATCAGAACGTTCTAGGGGAAATAGATAGAACATATTCATCTACAAGAAATCATCTTGTTTCACGCGATGTACGCCAAGGTGCACAATCATGCTGCAAACATTCTTCCATCATCCTAGTTTGGTAGAAAATTAAACCGTAATAAATTAATGTAGTTTTAGATTTTCCAACAGCTGTTACCAATTTTCTTCTACAATCGCTTTTGATTCTACCTAACACCACTGTGTATGCACAAGGATGTTGCCCCGGAACCTATGATACAGCACACATCCCCACTACCAATCAAGGGCCCCCACTCAACTACATCTCAATTTTTCATATATAAAAATGTTAATGTGACCTAATTATGTACAATGATGGATCATATACAAAATATGTGAATAATTTAACTAGAAAAATTGAAAATAAATACAACCTCCCATCAGAATGGCTGATTCCCAGCTCCTCGAGAGGGCCTCGTTACGCCTGCTTGGTCTCACGCTGTTCGCTGAAATGAGGTGGAATAAATACATTGAATCAATAGCTTCCTCTACCACAAGGAAAGCTGGCTGTCTGTGTCGTACCAGAAAGTTCTTCTCATCTGAGTTCATCCTTCAAATTTATAAATCAACCATCCGTCCTTGGATGGAATATTGCTGTCATATATAGACTGGTGACCCCGCTGTATATCTCGAGGTCCTCAACAAAATCCAGAGACGAATATGCAAGATGATAGGTCATGATCTGGCATCTAGTCTACAATCGCTATCCACATATGTACCGTGGCCTCCCTCTGTCTCTTCTACAAGTATTTTCACAGCGACTGTTCCGAAGAGCTAATTTCGCTGGTTCCCGGACTGCATGAATTTAATCGCTGGCATCTCGGTCCCATCCTTTCACTGTCAAAACGGCTAAATGCAACCATCCCTTCTGCTCAAACAGCTTCTTCTATCGCACTTCCCGTCTGTGGAACTCCCTTCCCCTTACTTGCTTCCTTGATGTCTATAATCTTCAAACATCCAAGTGTAATGTTAATCGACATCTGATACTCTGAGCTTGTTCACCGTCCTTCTCTGTATCCTTTCCCCAAACATGCCTCTTTACTTTTGTTCTCAATCCTCTGTAACCCCTTGCGTGCTAGTGGCACTCTTGCCTTGCTTGACAAATTAGAGGCATTTCATAATATATAATTCCATCTTAAATAATCAACAATATTTTGCAAACTTTAACATGAACTTGATGTTTTTCTTTTGAAAATGTTGAAGAATTTTCATACATTCAATCTTATTGATAAAAAATAGTGTACTTTACATTTCTTTTGTGGTCTTAACATGAAGTAAACAAATCTAAAGATTTCTTGGAATGAAAAACAAAATGACGTCAAATTCCACGAAAATGTTTCATCTTTTAATAGAATGATAAAATGAAAGATATACTAACAACAACAAAAATAATTAAAAGCAAATGCTAATCAAAAAATCCTAAACACATATGAAACTCATCCAAATTTCGTCAACACATAATACAAGTGGTCACAAAATGCAACAAGAAAAGATGTGGGGTCTGTGATATAATTATAGAAGGAATCTCCTACACTTTTGAAAACCCTTCAACAACTTGCACAATAATAAAAAAAAAACTTAAACGGCAAACCTAAAAATATGATTTATGAACACAACTGCACAAAATGCAATAAATCTTATATAGGTATCACCCAAGCACTAAATAAGGTTTCCTTCACAAAAGCAACATTAAATTACCAGACAACAGGAAACTCTTTGTATCACAACACATTCACAAATGCAACAAACGTACATTTAAAATTATGCCAATATATGCCAATATATCAAGCAGATAATTACTTTTACCTACAAATTTTGTGGAAAAAACATTTTTAATCCATATTTTAAACCAGCACTAAACACACACCATTTCTTACAAATAACCGAACACCTAATATTTCTTTAATTTTTTAAACACACGCAAACACAAACACGCACATACACACATCATTTTTTCATATACATGTTGTTAAAACTCAGAGATGTTTTTATATTTTATAATACATAGTATATATTTATTGAGAACGAATATATACACACATATGGCAAAAAAGACAAACGACACGCCTCATAACACACGAACTTGTCTATACAACAAAGTATAAATATATATATATTTAGCTTATATAATATATTTATTTATTGAGATTTATTATTTTATTTTTTATTAAATCTTTTTTCAATAAATCCAAAAAAACAAAAAAAAAGCAATTTTTAAAATACATAAAAATCTCTTTTTTTTGACAAACATATTTTTTTATATATATATATATATATATATATATATTTTTAACATTTATATATATATAAAATACAATTGGAATTAAGATACCATTTGTGAAAAATCCATTTCACCCTCAAATTTTAAATTTTAAATTATGTGAATTTTTTTAAACTGTTTATGGTTTCAATGTTGTTATTCATATAGTCTTTTCAAGACAGAAAGTTTGGAACAAAATGGAAATTTGGAGGTAGTCTGAAAATATAAATTATTTATTAAATTATAATTAGTTAGAAAAAAAAAAGGAGGAACAAAAAGAAGATTTTCCTACTTGCATAAAAAAATTTTCATATGATATCGTGGGGTAGAAGACCAAGGTGAGGAGAGAGAAGTGAACTATAATCAGTCCTAAATCAACTAAGAACACGGATTTTACATTCTAAAACTCAAAACAAGGTTTCCTTTTGTAAATTATTAGAACCTTTCGAAAAGGTCTCTTTCAATATAATAAAAATATTTAAAAGGAAAAATATAAAATTTTTCCAAGAAAAAAAATGCAAACACATTTGTTTTAAGACTAAATTAAAATAGTGTTTTACCATGAGCGAGACATATAAAGAAATTTATAAGTATTGTAACTTAAATACTATTCATCTTTGGCATCAAAAAAAAGTGACATTTACAAAAAAGATAAACATTACAATAGGTTCTTTTTAAAATTAATAAACAAGAAAAAGGTGGCCGTCGATATGAATATTGCTGAACCCAATCCTAAACTTTAATACCTTATAATAGATCAATTTAAAGATCATGAAACTTTTAATTAAGAAGATCACATCAAAATGTAGAAATGAAAATGTTTAGATAGATAATATTAAAAAGAATATAACACTGCAGGTTACTAGGATTATAAACTGTCCGTTAATTTTATATATTTCTATTGTCAGAAAAATTAAGAAAGGTTGTAAATCCTGAAAGAGGAACCAAAATGTGGTTTTGAAAAAACAAATAAAAAAAAACCCCAAAGTAAAAAGAAATGTAGATAAGAAATTAATAATAAGCTCAAAAAAAGAAAAAGAAATCTAATGTATATATATATATATATATATGGAACCCTATATTAATATATAACATTGGGTTTATAACCAATTTTAAAAATGTTTTAAATAATTGCCTTAAGAAGAAAGTCTTCAATAGAAAAAAAGAGAAAATTAGTTTAATTTTAATAAAATAATATGTTGAAAATTATTTTCACATAATAAAACATAATAAATTTTATGGCATCAACAATTCACCTTTAAAACATGAATCAATTTTCCAGTAACTTTAGGAAACGGTTTAGACTCTGTATTATTGGATTAAAAATGCAGAGCATTATAATATAATTTTATAATTTATTTTTTATATAAAATGAAAAAAGGAAATATTATTTCTATATTTTTATTTTCTGAAAAACAGTCCATTTCTGTTTAAGGATATTTGATTTAAATATTTTCCAACACCAAATTAAAATTTGTATAAATTTTTAAAAAAATAAAAATTCTGAATTGAAAAAAAAAACCCAGATTTTAAAAAATAAAATAATTAGTTCAATTCGTAAAAAAAAGATATTTTTCCTGCCATAATTAATTAGAATTGTAATAAATTTGAAAAAAAAAGATATTATTAAACCAAAAGAAATTTTTATTTCAAATTTTGTCAAATTTTTAGAATGTATAATTTATACGTCAAAAATTTTGTCATCGAACCAAACGAATTGGCCCCAATTTGGACATAAAAATTCAAGAATAATCAAAAGACGAAATTGCATATGGACATGTTTAATTTAAAGAAACGATTAAACATTTAAATTAAAAAAAAAAGAAGATTCAATAACTTTTTGACTTAAATAATCCAAGTAATAGGATATTTTGAATTACCTCGCAATTTTAATTTAATCTGTATGAATAAAACTTTTCTTATCGGAAGAGGCCCAAGGCTATATATAAATTGCCAAATAATAATAAATAGAATTTTTCTGAAGAAGAAATTAGAGAATTAATATTTTAATAAGCAATTTAACAGTGGACAAAATAAAAATGGAAATAGCTACGAAGATTTTAAATTTTGTTTTCTTCATTTTTTAAGCATTAAAATCAATTATTTATGTAAAAGGGGACCCAATGGAATAGACAAAAAAAAAACAAAATAAAAAAAAACATGATTTTGAGTTTCTGGACAAGATATAGTAACTTTGAACCAATGCCAAGAAACGGGATAGTTAAAAATAAAACAAAAATGTAATAAGCGTATTTTATAAAAAAAATGCAAAAGTTAAATAAAAATGGATCAACGAGGAATGGGCAGAAATAATAATCACGATTTATCACAGATAAAGCAGATATATGTAAAAAAAAAGAGAACTAACAGGATATAAGACATACACGCGCAACAGGATGCATAAAAATAAGAACATAAAAAAAATGAAAAATATCAAAATATAAATACATTATTTTCTTGGAACGAATACATCTTGACGTCCGCCCCAAAAAAAGAGAAGTCAACCGATAAATTTAGAAATATCGAAGGATACAAAATATTTTTAAACGATATATTATATATAAATATAATATATATATATAAAAACAATGTGTGTGTGTGTGTGTGTGTGTGTAAGAAAACAAATCGTATTTCATAGACGGATTTGTAATATAGTGATGCTATATATATACATTTTGAAATTATATTCATTTATTTTTTTTTGATAAATGAAATCTACAAATTTTTATTTTTAAAGAAAATTAATTCTTCCATATTTTCATAGCACTAATTAATAAATTTGTGCAAACTAATTTGATATCACATTGGACAATCAAACGAATTAAAAGATTCAAATAGCAAAATACATCTTTTAAATTATAAGGAATCATGAGCGCGCAGCAGAATTTTCTTTCTGAAAGACAGTAAGAAAAAAATACGTTTTTTTGATGACATATTAAATATGAAAACGGGATATTTATACTCATAATATTATCATAAAGAGCAATACAAATGCAGACAAACGCGTACCTGTTTTTTATAGATTATATGTTATTTCCATCGATAAATTACCCTAATTATTTACACATAACTGCTTCAAACCTTGACAGGTACATTGGGACAGATATTAGAATAATATGTTTTAAAATTAATGGCAGACCAAAGAAAAAATGAATATTTTCCCGCTGTTAATTCATTTTCTCATTGGTTTTGACATCCATTTTGCCGCAATTAGTCTACTTTCATATACAGTCTTGCATGAAACCAAATATGACTTACGGAATTAGTAAAAATTTGAGACAGAGCATATCTATCAAAAGACAATATTAATAAAGAGAAACGTCTGATTTTCATAATGGAAATATAACGAAAAAATGATTCCAGTGCCAGTTTAATTTTGAAGTCTTAAAAGCGTTATTTTCCTGAAATAATCTAGTTACTATTTGAAAGCTTTGCCAGATATCAATTCAAAAAAAAGGACAAAATTTTCTCTATTTTCAAATGAAACACACACACACAGACATGATCGACACACACACATACAGAAATATATATATATATATATATATATATATATATATATATATTATATATATATATTGAATAGTAGGCGTTATTTGAAGTCGTGCCATAAAGAGCTCAGTTGCCTCACTGGAAAAAAAAATGCAAAAAAAACATGACAGGAAAATTTAATTGTTCCAAAATTCTTAAATTTTTAATTCTCATTTTTTGAATTAAATACCTTAAAATCAAAAATTCCTATTAACTAATTAACAAATATCTGAAAATCAAAATTCTACTTACCTTTTTTTTGAGGATTCAAAATTTATTTTCCTGGCATCAATTTGGTTCATTGAAAGAAAAAATATGCTATAGTCAGGTTCATAACTGTGTTTGATTAATTTTCTTATTGATATTTTACAGCTTTAATTGTCGAAATAAGTCTCTTTTATTATTCGTTCCGTTTTGTTTTACAAAGAATATATTTTGAAGGTGAAATGGAACATCTTTAATTGAAAACCAAAACGAGAATATAGAAAAATTTAAGAAAAAAGAAAACGGGTTAAAAAATAAATTGAGATAATAATTTTTTATAAATAATAAAATGAAAAACAAAAAAATGAATATTTATTAAAAAAAAACAAAAAGGAAAAATTTTTTACTTTTAATTGAAAGAAAGGATTAAATTTAAAACAAAGAGAAATGCTTTGGTCATTTCAAATTTTTAAATTATATTGATTGGAATATTTTTAAAAAATATAGAAAACTATTATGAATTTTATTTTTCATCACGAAAAGACACTGAGCGATGTTTTTTTTTTTTCTAACAAGGAAAAGTGTTAAAGATTTTATTTTCATTAGCGAAGAAAGTAAGATACCGGATTTAATTTGATTTATGTTACGACGCGGCGAAAGAAGATAGCACTCTGCCAATGGTAATAATGAAAATTTTAGGTTTGTCAAGTGGCCTACGAAATAGAAACTTGGAGATAATGATAATCAGGTCAAGCGCTCTGACCGAGAAAAATGTCCGCTGGACCACCCACAAGTTAGAAGGAAGGAAAGATTAAACCATTAACTATCGTCGGAGGTAACATTGGTTTGAAAGTAAAACACATGTTTTATTGTCCAAACCAGGACATGATAGAAATTATTTTATCAGAACGGATAATTGGCACCAGGGTGCAAAGTCGTCCAGATGACCACCCACTTGATGCTGGCGAAAATCTCGATTGACGAACTTCAGATGAAATTCGGTTAAGATACAGATTAGGTCGTAAGAGGTCTGCTAATGGAAGAGAAAGAAAAGAAAGAAAAAAGGAAAGAAGATAATTATTTTTTTTACTTTGAGCGATAATTGCAAACACACACGCTGTTGAGCGTTCATTGGCTGAAGGGTGGCTTGAGCGGTAACGAAGGTAAACTATGAAGAAGGAGGGGAGGCCTGTTGACGCCCCCTGAAGGGATTGGATGAGATACCCATATGAGAAAGGAAGAATTTGGGAGGACGATTCCCTTAATCTAGAAATTAAAGATTTCCAAAAATGGAAAAGAATAAATTTTCCTGACCGAAAACAAAGAAAACCATTAATGCGGATTTAGAATTATCAAGGAACCTCAAACCCCGACAAACCCACCCCGGTTTGGGTCGGCGTCCATATAAGCAGAGTCGCAGCGAGTGGATGGCAGTTTTGCAGTTGGGGTTGAAATAAGACAGGCAGTTGCATTTGAGCTGTGAGCTCTGAGACCCGCCTCGCAGGAACCTGACTGAAAAATCCACGCATTCTCGACCTCAACTTCTAACCAAGAACAATTTATTTTTGAAGGACGACTTAGACTCACACCACCAAAACAAGTTTTACGAATATCGCCTGAAGATACACCAAGAACCAGTTTCTTAAAGAAAAAAACAACATAATATGTTAAGTCTCGCCTAACACAAAGTGTCACGAATCCATATAAGCGGGTTGGGAGGAAGACTCAGCCCTGTATTCAGAAACCAGATATAAAAAAAATTGTTATTCCTTTTTAACACATTTGATCTTTTCGAGTTGTTACTTTATTTTCTTTTACATATACTTGTGCGGTATTACCCTTATCCGGACTCTACTTGATTTCGTCTACCTAAGATCAAATCACAACGTGGGTAGGTTAGACTAGATATCAAAGGAGTTACTTCGGCAACCAGACATTGAAGGCGAGCTGGGAACGACAAGGCTGATGCTGAATCTAACCAGATTCCCATCCGAATCAGAAAAGGGTTAGAACGTCACATTTGGTGCCGCGACCAATATCAAGTCACATTGGTCGTCACAGGACAGGATAGGACAGAGACGGGCGCGTATACAGACGGGGTGATCTCACAGATATATATATATTTTTAAACGCAAGCAAGGCGGGAAGCTACTAGCACGCAATGAGTTACAGAGTTGGAGCGAGAAAAAAGGAGTGATAGAAGAATGAATGAATAGAAAGTTAAGGGATAGATCAGGGCACGTCGATTGATGTCATGTTTAAATAGTTTGAGATTATAGCAATCAGGAAAACAAGAAATGAGGAGGGAGTTCCACAGGCGAGAAGTGCGAGACATGAAGCTGTTGTAGTAGAAGAGACGGCTACAGTTTCGACATCAAATGTGCGAGAGCAAGATGATACCCTAGTTGAACGCTTAAATTCATGAAGTCTGGGAACCAGCGGAAACAGCACATCGGAGCAGTTACCGTGAAAGTATTTGTAAAAAAAAAAAAAATAGAGGGAAGCAACGGCACGTCTGTGAGAGAACGGCTGCAGACGAGATGCCAGATCAGGGCCAATTACATTGCATATCCGTCTTTGAAATTTATGAAGGACATTGAGACAATTAGAAGGGGCTCCAGACCATATATGTCAGAAATACTCCATGCAGGGGCGAATGGTTGATTTATAGATTTGATGGATCGATTCCGGCGAGAAAAATTTTCTGGCGCGACACAGGGAGCCAACTTTCCTAGCGCTGGACGAAGCTATTGACTCAATGTATTCGTTCCATCTCATGTCAGCGGACAATATGAGACCGAGCAGTCGTAAAGAGGTACTCTCGTTGAGTTGAGCGTCAGACATTTTAATGGGAGGCAGGGATGATTCTTTCTGGTTAGTAATAGAGAGCAGTTTTGTTTTTGTGGCATTAAAGTTAAGCAGCCAATTCCTGCCCCAGCCCACAACCGATTGGAGGTCATTTTCAAGACAAACAGCCAGGTTAGTTTTTTTCCGCGACACTAGATTTGTTTTTGAGGTAGGAGTAAATAGTAGTGTCGTTCGCAGAGATGCCTCCTTGGGAAACAGTTACGGTTAAAATTTTTCTTTAGAGAGCTCTTTTTAGGGAAATACTTTTCAAATAATTCTAAGAGTCAGAAGTGTCTACAGCGTTCTTAAAGACAGGAACAACAGATGAGGACTTCCAACAGGGTGGAAAACAAGATTCATTCACGGAGTAGTTATATAATTTGGAGAGGGCAGGGGTCAGTTTAGGCGCACATTTCTTCAGGACAATGGCTGGTATCCCATCTCCACTACTAGTCTTGTGGGGGGGGGGTCTAATTCAGAGATGATGCCAAGAACCGATGACGGGTTTATGTGCAAGTCGCTCAATTGAGCCTCAGATCGAAGGGGGAAATCAGGTGTGGGTACACCGGAAGAGTCGATCATTGAAATGAATGAGAATTTCCGAGCAAAGCATTCAGCGTTGTCGGCAGAAGAGGTCAGAACTTCAAACTGGTTGAGCAAAGGAGGTATATTTATAACAGCTCGTTTTGAAATCCTTCATTGTATTTCCGATGTATATCCGGGATTTTCAAACGAGGTAATAGTACACACGTATGCTATGGATTTTGTTAAACCCATGTTGCATAACGGGCATTGGTTAGGATTTTTACAATTACAGAGTTTTTTTGTAAGAGATCCAGTAGGGTCAGCCGTAGTATACCCGTTACTCTGATTATATAATTTTAATATTTTAGTGCTGTCTGAATTATTTACTTTTTCTAAATTATTTCTGCAATTGTAGTCTCGTCCGCAGAGATGCCTACTTGGAAAACAGGAAGATCGTTAATGAAGATAAGGAACAGATTAGGGCCGAGGATAGGGTCTTGTGAAACACCTGCGTTCGTGGGATAGGAGCTGGAGAAGAATCCGTTGAGAACGACATTCAATGTACTGTTCGACAGGAATGATTGTATTAAGTCGAACAATCGACCTGTAATTCCATAGTCTAACTTTTAGAATGTTACGGTTGAAAATTTTCCTCAGGGAGCTCTTTTTAGGGAAATGCTTTTCAAATAATTCTAAGAATTTATGCACTAATTTAGTGCGCACTAATTAATTGTATGGAGATGTATACCACATGATATTCCTTTTGCAGTTTATCTTCTTGGAATGATCATAATTTTCCACAAATACGATTTATTATGATTTATAGATATATATCTTCCATTCTTCTATTTTACCTGTCTATATGCAATAACATTAATTCTCTTTTCCCACTGAATTTATTGAAATTTGAAGGTTAATATTAATTTTAATGTTATTTTAACATTTTTTTCCTCGATTTCACCACCTATTTATTTGTAAAAAATGATATTCGTTATATTACTCGAATTATTTTCCGCATTTATTAAGCTTTATGATAAAAAAAAAGTAATGTGAAGGTTTAAAATGTATGTAATATTCTAATTCATATTGTAAATTAAAAAAATATGGTTCAGTATAATTAATATGACAATGTAAAGATTTAAAATCGATTTAGTATTCTAATCTATGTTAGAATGTCCGTTTCATAAAATAATCTAGTACTCTTTTACATTTCATGAGTAATTGCCTCCGAGCACAGGGATTCTTTTTGTTAGAAAAATTAACCTAACTCCGCTATGTTAACCGTTGAAATTCGAATTCTATGATTCCAAAGAATGCAATTGGTTGAATTTCTTCCTTCTTTGTTTGTCTCACCTCCCACCTCCTTTTTTCAATCCTTATTTCCTCTGCTTGTCCGTTTTCCTCTTCACTTTTTTATCTCGTTGTTACTAATCACTTTATTTGCTTTCTTTCTCCACATGTAAATTATATCTTACGATTCATGGGATATTGTCTAATAACGGAAGTGGCAGATGTGCTTCATTACCTGCATGTCGGAATAAAATATATTAGTAGCAACGTGATCTCTCACCTGATGAAACGTTAAAAAATTTTAAAAGTTGAAACAAGTTGTACAGTTTTGTAGTGTATATTCTAATGTATCACTCCAAAATAAACAAACATTTATTGCTTTACTTTTGTATTGAGCCCAGATTCAAATTATTGTTTTGAACGTTGAAATCCTAGTCTTCGTTTTTACCTTTGTGCACTTCACACACACACACACACAGACACCCACACACATATATATATATATATATATAGATACACACACAGAAATATATATATATATATATATATATATATATATATATATATATACGTAGATAGACATAAAGAAATATATATATATATATATACACGTAGATAGACATAAAGAAATATATATATATATATATATATATATATATATATATATATATATATATATATATGGAAGAAATTATAGTTGTTCGAACGAAAGAAAAGTCTATATATTAAAAAGAAGAGAAAAACAGCAAAAGTATTTGTTTTGTAATGTTGACTTTTTAAAAAAATATTTAAGAAAATTATGTAACTCATGGATTCCTATAAATTTTTTATAGTTTACCAATACAGTATTTCCTCTATTGATGATCCTGGTATTAACAAATTTTGTTAGCACTAAAATTAATATTAAATTATGTTGGAGCCAACACCTGTCTTATATAAAAAATAATCTGTATCGTAACCATACATTCCTATCCAAATATTTTGGCTTTTCAAGAAACAAATAAAATATCCACTAAATGGAAATTATTAAAAAGACAAGAACTTATTGCTCTTGAAATGACTCATGTACTTTGTGCCTACAGGAAAAATTTTATAGTATTAAATTTCTGAAAATAAAATATTTATTAAATCAAAGAAAAGAAGTGAGGAAAAGCATTACCCGAAACACTCTGATTGATTGTTACCTTGCACTAAAAAGAACTAGTCACCACCATTGGAGGCAACAAACACCGCAGGTGTTATATGAGACTATTTTTCTGTTTGATGTTTGCCTTGACGAAGGCTGATGTTGACAACTCTCCCGACGGTAATACGGTCCACTTAGACAACAATCTGTGTACTGCCATACCGCGATTCAGCAATTAAGTTGTGGCTCCACGCTCCTCAAAACATCCTGATCGGAGTCCTTGTGTTGGTTTAGGTTACCCAAGACACGCACGCACACACACACACACACACACACACACACACACACACACACACACACACACACACACACACAAACATATATATATATATATATATATATATATATATATATATATATGTATATAGTGTTTTTGAATGCAAAAATAACTAGGCACCAATAAAATAGAGGCACAAGTCGACGATTTGATATGTCTTCAGACAATATAAGACGAGCTGCAAAAATCGTCTTACCTCGGATATGTGTATCTATGTATCTCTGTATCAAACTCCTGAAAGAGTTTTGAAGATACCTTGAAGAGAAATCTGGATGCATTGTAAATGGACGTGTAACATTAGCAAGATAAAATTTGAAATCGTACAGAGACGAGGTATTTTATAATGGACGGTTTTAATGCCTTTGGTAAAGAATGCCTTATTCATACTCAGATGAATTTTGACCACTGAAGAAACACAAGCTCTGATTGTTCAGATAATATGAAATCTTGGAAATGCGGTCTATATGGCCGCATGCTATTTTTGAGGACATCTTTTGTAAAACATCTCAAAGGTCATTAATACAAACAGCAGCAAGCAAACCATGGCAAAATTACCTGTAATAATTGAAAAAAAATGTTTGCAGATCATCATCTAGGCAGAGAAAGCAAATGGTGGTTTGTTTACTAATTATTCCAAAACTGGGTTTATGAATATAATTGATTAGATTTCTCGATTTTTTTTTATATTTGGAGTCATTACATCATTTATCCGTAACATATTACGTCTTCCTCCATTTATGATTGGCTTCATATATTTATTGCATTTTTTCTTTATAAGAGATATTTTCCTTTTCTTTTAAAGAATAGAAGCAAAGAAAATAAGAAAATAAATATGATTAAATTATTAAATAAGTTAAGACTGGCAAATTTTGTGAGTTGGCAAAATTTTAGAAAATTATTAGGGAAAAAATGAATTTAGATGAAACTGAATTTATAACTTTGAAATCTTTGAAAGTCATATGATTTTTGAAATCTTAATTTTGTTGTTTATGCTTCATAATATTTCAACGATCTTCAGGTGAATTTTGTTAACTGCAGTGATCTTGGTTTAGTTCTGCTTATAATTCAAAAGCCCATAGAAAAAAAATCAGTATCAGTTCTGTACAGAATAAAACATTTGGCTGAAGAAAACTTCAAAATAAATTGATCAAAACTATAAAACAAATCAAACATTAACATGAAAATAAAAAAATATTAAAAATTAATATTGATATAGGAAAATTTATGACCATTCACACTTTGTTTCTTCATCTGTTTGTATTGCACAGATTTTTTGAGAAGATAGCCTAGATTGTAAATCAGTATTTGAAATTTTAATTTTATCTGGGCTTGAAATCTGATACCCATAGAAAAATAGGCAATTATTTTGGTTCTAAGCATAACAACTTTGTTTCATAATAAAAAGTTTGTCAACTGAAACTTTCATAAATCTTAGATAAATATGCACTAAACAATATTCAATTTTCAATTTCACTATCCATGCTATGTCAAAAAAGAAATCATCCACATGATCAGGCCATATTTGTAAGTGGAAACCCATACCAACAGGAGATGATTAACATTAGAAATGCCCTTCAGTTATAACAACTAACCTGCAATTATAAGCTTCAACAAGCAGAAATAGAAGAGTTGATGGCAAAATTAAAAAAAAAATCTGTTTACTATACATAAACAGTACACCTGAAAAGATTTAAGTAATCTGCTGTCCATACAACATGAAGATTGTATTCAAAAGTAGTTCAAGCCTTCAGAGATATCTCTTGAAATTCAAAAATCCCCCTCTCAAGAAAAAAATAGGAAGCAAGAACTGTTCATGTATTCCATCCCAGTTTTTATAAAGAATGCAAAGGGTTGATTAGTCACTCCTAAATGTAAGAGAAGTGGAACATAGAAAAACAGTTGTCCTGAGAGAGATATTGAAATCAGGTATGGATGATCATATATAGAGGGAAAAGATGATCATCAGACCCTGTGGAATGAAGTCAAGATAATAAAAAGGAATAACACAGGTGGATAAGAAAACTGAAAGAATCACTGCATCAAAAACCTCCTCAGCAGACCCAGCATAGAGATGAATACCACCTTGAAGTTTCTGATTAAGAAAGAAAAGAAAGACACTAAAAATTTCAGAGTCAGAACTCTGATGTAATTCCACTACCTGAGTCAGAACATACGTAGCTACACCACCTGACTACAGACATTAGGTTTAATGTATCAAAATTTTACCACTAGATTGTCCAAGAGGACATGGCCTAGAGGATTAAAGTGTTGGTTAAAACATATCTAACAGTTGGGAGTTCAATCCTCAGTCTGATAGTGCTAAAACATCACATATTATGGTGAAGTGGAAGAAACCAGCATGTAGCACAAAGTTCAATAAGACTGGTAAAAAACACTTCATATTAAATATCTCCATAACATGGAAATAATAAATAATAAATCTAAACATGGAAAAAGGGTTGTGTTTGAAATCCAAGAAGATTACCATTTAAAATGGTACAATTTAAACTTTGTGAATATAAAAATTAAGTGAGCAAGCTTATCCAAAAATTCAAATATTAAGATGAAATATTTCAATGTAATATCCTAAACCTCTTCAGTAGTCTAAAATACAAATATGTAATTTTTTAACTTTCAAACATCATATTGTATATCACTGGAATAATTTTGAAATATCAGAGATTAAATGAGTTTTTGAGTAACTTTTAATGCAGTGAAAATCTAATTATTATATTGACTTTAGAAAATTAGTTCCCTTGATTTGACTGATATTAAAGCTTTTCACACTACTATTATTTTCAGATGAGTTTTAAAAGAGACTGTTTTCTCAGTGATCAAAAAAAACTGATTAAAGATAAATTATAAAAATGGAAATTAAAGATTTTAAAACATGAAAAGAAAAAAGTGGTTAATCCAGAATTTGTAAAAAAAACATTATAAAAATCATGAATAGTATAATCTTATTTGCAATACTAATAAGATCAGCTCATTTTAAAACTAAAACATGCATGTACACAAGACACACAGATTTTCTTTTTAATATCTCTCTCTCATCACACACACACACACACACACACACTATAATCAAATTAGATTAATTATAAAAAATAAAAAAAAAAATTAAAAGTATTTCAAAAAAAATCAAAATCTGTTTTACTATCAAAAGTATTAATAACGTATTAATAAAAAGAATCCCTGTAAATCTGGTCCAAAGAGGAAACGAAAGAAAAGAAACAACAAATTTAAAAAAAAAAGGAAAAAAGTTTGAAAAAATTTTGACCAAAATGGAAACAAATCATTGTCAAGGAATTTTCCTAAGAAATAGATAAATCGAATATAGATATATTAAAATATATAAATAAAAGGAAAAATCCCAGAAAGGCAAAAAGAAAAGAATCTGAAATTTTGATATGAAGGAAGAAAGAAAGAAAAAAACATTAAGAAAATATTTGTTTTGCAAAATGAAAATTCCAAAAAAACTGAATAAAAGGAAGAATGAAAAAATATAAATACATAAATGAAGATACAAAATGAATCAAATGAAAGGATAGCTCATAAAAAAAGAAATAATGCATCCTTTTTACTTAAAAATGTTTAATCAAAAAACGGTAAAATGAATGAAAAGAAAATACATGTAAATTAAAATAAATGTAAAAATGAGAAATAAAAGAATTTAAATGAATAAAATTTTCTTAAAATATGATAAATTAAATGAAAAAATTTTGATATGAAAAAGGCTTTTTTTTAAAAAAAATACATAATTAAAGAAATAAAATTATTTTTGAAAATATTGTAATTCTAAAATTTGAAACATGTTCAAATATTTAAAGATTTTTACATTCATTAAACTGTTTTCAAATTTTGAAAAAAAAATTCTAAAATTAATTCCATTTTCATAAAATAAAAAATACCGTTTTGTTCATCATCCATTTTTATTTTTTTCTAACACCTTAAAAAAATTTTTAAAAATTTGGTTTTTCCCTTGATTTAGATTTAAGAAAATTTCATATTTATATTGGTAGAAAAAAAGCAATTTTCCAAATTCCATAATGTAAATTTAAAACCATTGAACAAATAAAAAATTTTGATTCATTTGATACAACAAAAAAGAAATATCTCCATAAATCTTGAAATAGTGGAGTTTAAAAAACAGTGTAAATTTTTATAAAGTGTATCATTATCGTTCTAATAAAAAATTATGGCGGCGGAAAATAAAAAAAAAAATCCTTTGTTAATTGTTTGTTTTCAATTTGGTTTAATAAAGCGATTTACAAAAAAATAACACAATTATTTTTTCTTACAATTTTTAATTTGAGAAACTTAGACCTATTACAATTTTTAAAATGCAAGTATTGGAATATCTAAATATTCTTTTTCATTCATCAAAATTAAAACAAATATCCTTTAATCACTGTAATATATATGATATATATTCATATCAATATATATATATATAAAAATATTTTTTCTAATTTGTCAAATTTTTTGTGTGTGTGTGTGTGTGTGTGTGTGTTTTATCTTGTCTTATTCATAATTCTAAGTCAAATTATTTGAAAAATTCTTTTAAGTTTCTAAAATGCATTTTTGAAATTTTATAAAAAAATTTAAATTTTTCTTTTCATTGCATTTTTTCAAAAGGATGTTTTGGAACAGTTCCATTTCCTTTCTTGGACCAAGATTTTTAGTAAGGATTTTCCAAATGGTTTATAAATGGATAATAAATTTTTTATTTTTCTTTATTGTCAATACATATATTTCAAATGAAAATGTATATACCAGGGTGAGTCCAAATTTTATCAAAATTTTCCTTTCAGTAATGAATTTGAATTTTATTCTTTTGGGAAAGCTACAATGAGAACATTAAATTTATTCCCATGCATTTTTCATAATTTTATATATCCAGGAAAAAATCCTGAATATAATTTCTATCTTATTTCTTCCTTATATATAAACAGATATATATTTGATTAAAATTTAAATATATATATAAAGAAAAAATTTATTCATAAGTTATCTTTTTTGGCATATAATATTCAAGACTTGTGCACTTTTAATATATTTTACAATAAATTAGATACTACGAACAAAAAATAAATAATTAATTAAAATGTTTTCCTTTTTTTAAAATAACTATTTTAGTACCATGATTTTTGCTTGACTTTTAATATTTTTTCATAAACAAAAATTCATTTTTTAAATAAAAGTATTCAACATGTCTCGTTAATTTATGAAATTTAAATTTTATTTTTAATTATTATTTTTTTTGATCAATTATAAATATACTAAAATTACAAAAACGGCATATTTACTAGTGGTGTCAAACTTTAATTGACAAATTAATAAAACCGTTTTAAATTCAAATATAATTATATATATATATATATATATATATATATTTATTTATAAAATATTATGAATGAATTTCTATTTAATTTTAATTTAAAAATTTTTATTTATTTAAAATTGTTTTTGGATAAACGGGATCTTAAGAAAATCTCCCCCAAATAAAGTTTCAATTCGACATAGTTTTTTTGCAGTGTTTTATAAATTTTCTGACAAATGTTTTGGTTAAAATTTTGACAATATTGGTCCAGACAAAATTATTGTAAAAAACTGAAAATAATAAATGGTAACAATTGGCTTAAACAAATTTAAATTTTTTTACATTTACAAACCCAATATTCATCTGAACCCATTGATTTAAAATGATTTTTGAAATTAGTTTGAAAATGTAGCTGATTTTTTTAATATTTAAGGATTATTTTAAATCATATGCATATATTCAATATCAAAAAAATGTTCTTTTACTGGGAATATGTCCATCTGTAATTTTGTGTTATCATTTAAACAATTCCACATCATGAGACTTTTATTTTAAGGTCATTCCCAAAAAAATTTCCATCTATTTTAACATTGGTTGTATTTTACCATTTGATAAATTTAATTTGAAAAATCATCTGCTATGTTATTGAAACATTAAACTTCAGTTTTTCAATTAATTTAATTTATTGAATTTTTCAAAAGAAAATATTCTTCTTCTCCATCTATCAGAACATATCCTATTAATTATATATGTGGTATATTTATATCATATATATATACATATATCTTAATAGGAAAATGATTTTTATGTAGTTTTATGTTGTTGGTAAGGCTTTTAATATTAATGATCGGAAAATAAAAAAATATTGATTTATTGGAACCCCAGACGATTTCTTTTATTTTAAAAAATAAATCAATTTAAAATTTAGTTGGAATTTTAGTTATATGATTAAAGAAATATTACAATGGTGATGAGGTACATGTTTTTAGAAAAATTTTAATTTTAATTTTGATTTAAGTTTCTGGATTTAAAAAATTTTATTTCCTTAATTGGAATTGTTTATATATTGATGAATATAAAAATCAAACTTTTCAAGAATTTGCATTAAATTTCTTCTAATCAAAAAATAACCAGACTTTTTGTGTTCTTGAATCCAAAATTAGAAATTATTTTATACTTATAATCCTTTTGCAAAATTTTAAAAAACATTTTTCTAATTGACCATCTTGAAAAAAACATTTTTGAACATCTGAATTTAAAACCAAATTTATTTAATCAAATGAAAAAACATTATTTACAAATAATTTAAATAAAAAGAATTGGATTTTCAAAACTTGAATGGGGAAATCATTGATTAAGTTTTTGTTGTGAAAAAGTATTATATTATATTGATTTATATTTAAATTTTTTAGATCATTGATAATAAAAATATATGGACAATTCTGAAAACATATATTTGCTATGAACCCTTGGATATATATAAATATATACATATATCAATATATATATTGAATAAAAAGATATTTATAAATGGAAAAATTTAATGTCTAAATAAATTTAATTTAAAAATAAAATTAAAAAATTTTAAAATGCAATGAAATAAATTTCAAAAAAAAAATTGTTAAATAAAAATATTTTTTTGATCAGCAAATAGATTCAAAATGAACAAAATTTATAATATAATATTTATATATATATATATATATTTTTATATATATATATATATATATATATATATATATATATATATTTATGAATAAAAATGACAATAGGAAAACTGGTAATTGCTGACGCGTTTCGTCCAATGTGGACTTTATCAAAGCAAAATACGAAAATGAAATTAAATGAACAAAGTAACTAAAAAAAAAAAAAACAGAATGTACCTAGCAACTGGAATGTAGAGAAACGCTATTTTCATATTTTTTAACTGAAAATAACGTCAGTGATTGTCACGTGTGGAGAATATTGTCATTATATCTGTGTTGATGTATTCAACCATTTTCTTTTGATTTTATGAATCTGTTGTGCATATTTGTTTGTAAGAGCATTAATTTTGTTAAGAAAGGTGAAATAGGGAAAAAGCCTGGGCGTAGATTAATATTTGGGTAATTTTCTATGGCGGCACTCTCCAGAATTTTCCTTCTGAGTGAGTTATTTTCTTTTTTTTATGAGTGTAGCATTTTTAAAATCAAAATTATGGTTGAATTTATTTCTATGTATGACTATTGCATTAGTTAAGTTGTTTTTTTGAGAGGTCTTTTTTGTGCTCATAAATGCGTTTTTTTTAAACTTCTACTTGTTTCTCCAATATATTGGGAGGAACAGTTTTGGCAATTTATTTTATAAATGCCTGCTTCAGAAATATTAGTGCTATTATTGTTTGAAGATCTTATATATCCATAATGGTTTTGGAAGTGTTTGTGACTATTTCAAGATTATTTAGATGGGATAGGTTATTCTGGATCGTGGACGTGGTAGAATTGGTCGGTAGTATTATGTATCTGTTTTCATGTGATTTACTATTGCGGATTATGTTATTGGTTTTGTTTTCGTTTTGTATATTTTGTATGCCTTTCTTCTTGCATTGTGGATGAAATGATATGGGTATTGTAGGTTGTTGAATGTGTTTTCTATGTATGTTTCTTCTTTAAATAAATATTGAGGACTACAGATTCTTGATGCTCTTAGATAGAAACCTATAATAATTCCAGATTTAATTTTTGAAGGGTGGTTTGAGTAGAAGCTGATGAGATCATTTTTGTTTGTAGCTTTTCTGTAAACATGAAAATTGAGTCCAATGTTATTTCTAATTAACAAAATGTCCAGGAACGGAAGAGTGTAGTTGGTTTCAGTTTCAAAAGTGAAGTTTATTGTAGGTTCAATGTTGTTAAGATTGGAGAGAAGAGCCGTTAAATTGGTGTTTTTTGGAATTATTAATAACGAGTCATCTATGTATCTGAAATATGAAGAGTTTGTAGGAGAATATTTTTGAATGAGTCACTTTCTAGAAATTCTAAAATAGACATGCAAGAACGCCGCTGAGAGGAGATCCCATTGGCAAACCAAATTTCTGTCTGTTATGTTGGTTATTAAAAGTAAAGAAGCATAGCTTGGTAATTAGTTGGCACATTTTTAAAATTTTGTGTGTAGATATAGGTAATTTGATTTTGCATTTGTTAGGTGTTTTTTTTTTTAGTAAATTTAAGCATTTATCTATGGGGACGTTTGTATAAAGAGATTGTATATCTAAACTAGTCATATATTTGTTTTCAATGTCTATTTTTTAGCTTGTTTAAGAGGTCGCCTGAATTTTTTATGTGTGATGGACTAATAGTGCCACCACTTTGGAGTTAAAATTCTGCTTAGTTTGCGGGCTTTTTATTTGTGGAGCGCCGCCTATCCCTGATATGATAGGTCCCATTGGTATGTTCGGTTTATGCGTTTTTGGTAATCCATATAATATGGGTGTTTTTGGATGGTATTCAATAAGCTTTAACCAGGAGAATCTTTTCATTTTTATAATAGTTTTTTAATGTTGCTTGTAAACTTTTTGTTTTTTTTTTAAACAATTCTAAAAAATGGTTGAATACATCAACACATATAATTACAATATTCTCCACACGTGACAATCACTGACGTTATTTTTCAGTTAAAAAATATGAAAATAGCGTTTCTCTACATTCCAGTTGCTAGGTACATTCTGTTTTTGTTTTTATTAGTTACTTTGTTCATTTAATTTCATTTTCGTATTTTGCTTTGATAAAGTCCACATTGGATGAAACACGTCAGCAATTACCAGTTTTCCTATTGTCATTTTTTATTCATAAATATTGTCTTCTCTACTGGTTAAATCGAGAAATTTTCATATATATATATATATATATATATATATGAACATGTCCAATAATTCTAAATAACTTCAGACAAATTTCATCATATTCATTCAAAATATAAAAATTTTAGTCAATGTAAACTTCGTAAAAAAAAAATAAATAAATAAAATATAAAATAAATAAATAGAAAATAGATAAAATTTTTCTTTTTTCTTAGCCTATATCTTGCTTGTGTTTCTAACAAAAATATTCTATTTCTCTCTTTAGCAATAAGCTGTGTCACCCCCATTCCTCCTCCTTTAAATCTGCATATTTCCACTTGAGCTGATTTCCTTTCAGTCAACCAATGAGTTCCTCTTATTCATATGTAGTCAACATAAGCAAAAGATAATGAGGTATCTTCCTCAGTTGTTCACCTAGCTCCTATTCTCTCTACAGATATCTAGGGCAGCAAAGTAGAACTTGGAATATCTGATAATAATATATATAGTCTGGGTAGGAGGAGTCAAAAAAACTTTTTAATAACTCTATGAAAATTGTCTCTAAAATTCATAGTAATTTTCATTAATTTCAATGTAAAGGCTGAAATGTTCATATACCAAAGCAATGTTACCTTTTAAGGGTGTTTTTGCTTTACAACAGCCACACACTTTTTGCATCTGAAACAAAATTTTGATTATATCTTTATCTGAAGGCAGAATTTATAAAAAAAAAAAAAAAAAAAAAAAAAATGCATGACTACAAAATTATCCAATGATAAATTATTATTTCTACTTATGATGCTAGCTTATTTGCTGGCATACATGTCTTAGTAGCCATGAGAAAAAAATAATTTACCAAAATGCTCATGAAATGCTGTGACCTGTCTGAATTAATCTTGTCAAATATATTCGCCACTAATTTGTACTTGTGAATAAATCAAAAGATCTAAGTGATAGAAATGTATATTTGATGAACATAGAAATATCTATGGAAATATAATATCCCATATACATGAAATATTTTGAATATTAATACAGTTTCTTTTGATATTTTTTTTATATATCTGTATCACTCAAAGCATCTTGTCTGAGAATTTACATTAATTCTCTGCATTTATCTTGATACCTTCATCAGCTTTGAAAGGACCTATAATTTTATTTCCTAAAATACGAGTCTATAACATTACACTGTGCCCTCACTTTTTTCTTTTTTGTATTAGAAGACTATTTCCATGAAGCACCTATAGTGTCAAGTCTAATGTAGCCCTACATTCATCAGAAAAAATTACTATTGAGAGATCATTTTTCATATACATTTTTATATAATTTGTTTCTTTGTGATATTTATTTGAAATTGTTAGTTTCTTGGTTTTTTTTTTTTTTTTTCAAATCTCTTTTGAGATTCGTAAAACAAGTTCTTTTTCTTGTTCTTGCCAATATCTTGAATTTATTTACATGGATTTAAATTTCACTTAAATTCACTTTTTGTATAATTAGTTTGTTTCCATTGCCTGTTTTGTTTTTTTTTTTTTTTTATTATTGTAAAGAGTAAAATTATATCTCCTAAACTGAGATATTTACATAATCTGCAATTTCTTTTGTGCTACCAGGATTATCACCAAACTCATTTGTTGACTAATGTTGGCTTATCACAATATTTAAGCTCAAATAATACAATTGCACAAGATCACTTTTTTGTTTATAAAATGGATCCTTTTGTTCTCCATCTGCAGTAAAAAAATTTCAAAATTGCAGTTTTAGTTAATTTATAGTGGTGTGGGACATAGGGGTTAAAATGAACAGTTGATTTACCCATATCAAAATGATTAATGAGGGATGATAATGAGAAAGCACATGGGTGGTTTAATGAATACTGTTTGTATTGATTCACCGACCCTTGTAGATGATTGATGCATCTCCTGTTTATTATCGGACATTTTCACTTGTAATGAATGCAATAAGACTAGATGTGTTTTCTCATACGTCAAAGGTCACCAGATTATAGAGGCATGAGATTTAATGGTTAAAATGAACAGGTAATTTATTCACACCAAGGGTATTACTGTAGGATGATGTTGATCATATTCTTTTTCCAATGGCTGCTTGCCAATGTATTCTGGTTTGCCATGGCCAGCATCACTTGTTCTTTTGTAGGAGGCTAAATGCACCCATTCCCCTTGCTGTTCTTGAAGCCTTCCTCGTTTGGCTCTCTCCTAAATTTGGGTCTTAAACCTTATTACCAGATAAATGGACCTCTCCCTATCAGGGGGTCTTATCAACTAAGGGGAGAAAACCTATATTTGTTTATAGAGTTCTGTTTTCTTTTTAAATTACCACTAAACTGTGACCCTATGCTAAACTAATCTAATCTAAATTTAGTTTCAAACATGTGACCATTGAGTGACAATATCTTATAGGCAGACTATGCTGTTTCACAATCCTGAATTAAGGATTCTTGGCATATATCACCCAGCTTTCACTCCAATTCCATATATTTTCAGTTTTGCAAAGGTTTATCAAGAATCTTATTTCTTGGAATACATGGTAGAGTATGTTGATTTTTTTTTTTTTTTTTTATTTTTATCCCAACTATGAATATATATCGTATATCGTCACATTGGCCTCTGGAGAAAAGCGAAATAGCTGACTTCTATTAGTAGATTGGCATGTGTCATGGAATGTTTAAATGATTAGTGTTCATTTCTCCACATGTGCAGGACATGAACTAGGAAAAGATAGACTGGGGCTTTTATTCCTCCTTATCATACACCTGATGAGGTTTAAATTTTTTTCTTATTGGAGTCCTTGCCATATATAAGATTTTGTGGACTAATGAAGTTTCTCCATTGATGCAGTCATATGTTGCAGTTAGTTTGACACAGCAATATAAAATTTCCCAAACTGGGTTTAAAGGAGTTGACTTTCAAAAAACGATAAAAGTTTTTTTTTAAAAATATAATATTATTGTGCTATGGTCTATGTGGAGACAACTGTTGTGACGCTGTGACATAGTCAAACAAATCGTCTGAGGACATAAAACAATAAATATTTCAATCTGCAGAAAGAACCATTATTTAAGAGATATTAAAAAGAAACATCCTTCAAAAACAGAAAAGACAACAGAGGAGATGAAGAGAGCTTCCAAAAGAAAAGCTCAGAGCTCCCCAATTCTTGAACCTTCCTACCCTACCATACAGTGGTTGTGTGGACATCTCTTCAGATCCAAATATATATTCATATTTCTAATATTTATCGCTGGAATTATCCCCCCCAACCTCTTTCATCGTATTGTTCTCCCTATTCCCAATTTTTTTCCCCATCTTCTCCTTTTAGGATATTTGTGGTATGAAATAAGCATTTGTTTAATGAAGTAATTTGAATTACTAACATTATCGTTTATTTTATTTTGGCTAGCCAGGTTCAACACCACACACATTCTTCGCAAACTGCTATCCAATCATGATTTTTCATTTCTTTGATTTATCTGATTTTCCAACAAACAATTTTAGAAAATATTTTACACTTACATATACTCATTTTGATATGAGCACTTATCCATAAATATAGGACACTTCTTAAAATTATATTACTGCATATATATATATATATATATATATATATATATATATATATATATATATATATATATAGATAGATAGATAGATAGATAGATATGGACTGGATGAATTCATAGATCAAATATGGTAAATGATAAACAAAATAGAATATTTTTTTAAAATTAA